>CAJHNH020003306.1:0-73693 GCA_905116865.2 Candidula unifasciata | reverse complement strand
CTCCCTCTCTTTAAACACTCCTTCTCTCTCACTCATTCTCTTTTACTCAATATCTCTCTCCCTCTCTCTCGCTTACTATATCGTAAGCTCCTCTCTTTCAACTCACTAGCTCTCTTATCGTCATTCGATTTTACTCAATATCTCTCTCCTCCTTCTGCTTACTATAACTAAACTCTCCACTCGTCTCTCAACTCTCTCACTAACTCTCTCTCTCTCTCTCTCTCTCTCTCTCTCTCTCTCTCTCTCTCTCTTGTCTGTCGGAGCTACCTTGCTAGAACAGCTTTCGATAAAGGCACGAGAAATGTTTGTCCTGTTATAATAATGTTTTCATGCTACACCTCCTCTGCCTTGTATGAGGAAGACCAACCTACGTACATTCAACCCTACACAGATACAAACATGCATACATACAGACAGACTGAACGATGGACAGACAGACGGACGTACCTGCCCATACGAGATGCAGCGCCTGTGCCTTCCTTGCGATAACCTTGACCCATGCATGTCCTTCAGCAGCCACGACGTCCATGACCAAGCAATCAGCTCGCGTGGGCACCACAAACGGCTGCAGGACTTGCACTACGCCGGGAAGCCTCTCTGCTGCATGCATCAAGCTGGAGAAGTGGCTAAGATTGCTGCTTTTTAAGTGGCTCTTCTGGGTCAACTCGTCCCGTGTTTTCAGCTGTTCAAAATAAACGACAATAAAAATTGTTTTTCAAATAGTTATAATATGACGACTCCACTGCTGCTCCCGCTACCGTCACTGCTGCTCCCGCTACCGTTACTGCTGTTCCCGCTACCGTCACTGCTGTTCCCGCTACTGTTATTGCTGCTCCCGCTACTGTTACTGCTATTTTCCGCTACCGTTACTGCTGTTCCCACTACCGTTACTGCTGTTCCGGCTACCGTTACTAAGGTAACGTCGGGAGATGTGAACCAGCGTCACTGCACACGATTATTAACCATAAGTGCTCTGCCACCAGTACGGACAGCTGATAAGAAACTGTCCGCCTACAGCGACGTTCCTCCATTTACCCCAGTCTCAACTCTGGTACCCATTTCCTAGAGGCTTGGTGAACCCCGGAAACCGCCCAGTTTCGAACACCAGCTGTGAGCAGCAGCGAGTCGCATGTGGATTAAAAAGCCAGTCTCTTATCGACTGTGCTAACCCCCCCCCCCCCCCCCCCCCCCCCCCCCCCCCAGACACACATACACACACCCGCTAACGTTAATGCTGCTCCCTATCATTATTATTATTGTTATTATTATTATTTTCCCTCCCCGTCTGTTTCTTCTTCTTCTTTTTCTTCTTCTTCTTCTTCTTCTTCTTCTTCTTCTTCCTTTTCTTCGTCCTCCTCCTAGTCCTATTCTTCACCTTGAGTTGCCTCAGCGAAGTGATGTAAGAATCGTCATTGTGCCTTTTCGAATACGATATGTGAGTTGTCTTGATTTCTCTAAAGTTGTTTTTGCTGTCGTCGTTCCACTGTCTTTCTTTCTTTCTTTTTCTCCTTCTTTCTTTCAATCTTTCTTTCTTTCTTTTTTTTTTTTTTTTTGGTCTAAATCCAGTTAACCCACAGAAGTGTCTGGGGGAGGAGGGAGGGGTGTAATTTATGTCACTACTCTAAACACACCACGCATTAGTCTGTCAGAGAACAACGTGGGTGGGCAAGTCTGTCAGAGAACAACGTGGGTGGGCAAGTCTGTCAGAGAACAACGTGGGTGGGCAAGTCTGTCAGAGAACAACGTGGGTGGACAAGTCTGTCAGAGAACAACGTGGGTGGGCAAGTCTGTCAGAGAACAACGTGGGTGGGCAACTGAAGCGATCGACACCAAACAGGCGACGCAATAAACGAGTAGCTCCTGTTGGTGACAACGACACAAATAAAATAACAATTGTTGGCAGTGGTCGAGATTTCGGTCATTACCCTGCAATTTGCAAAATGTGTGACACTGCACGACAAGATAGTTTTAACAAAAATTAGCGGAAAAAACTGAAAGAGGATTTGCATCATCATTATTATCACTCTTTTCATAGTGCTGTCAAAACTTCACATTGTCCTCCCTGCTACCCGCCTCTGTCACGTGCTCCGAGGGAGACAAACGTGTGATCCTTCGACAGCTCCGGATTCTTCTCTGTTCACTGGCTGTAAGCTCCTGTGGAAAGCCCTGGTTGTTTGTCCACTCTGACTTTGTGCCAGGGCCTGAGTTTTGCTTGTACAACCGTTTTATTGGCTTATTTGTGAACGATGGGTTCTTCCTTGTCGCTAGGGCAGATGCACTCCGACTTTGAAGGATGCCCCCAATTTCTCGACTCCTGCATGCTTGTTTGGGGAGGCAGTGGGTCTATTCTTGTTTTTTTTTTTTTTTACCCCAAAGGGGCAACAGGACCCAAAAGGAACTTTCCCTGGTTGAAGTATTTTCATTCTTTAGATGACTTTGATTTTCTGTATCCCCCTTCGTGGTGGTCAGTTGCAGCCTCTTCCCTTCCAGCATAAGAATCATCATCGCAACTACCACGGTTATCAATACTCACCATCTGGTAGGAGGTCCTTTGTAGGACATTACTTTCATCACGGTCTCTCTTAAAGAATCTCGCGCCAGCGCTCGTGCAGTTTCATAAATAACGTCACTCACATCATGTGCCCATCTTCGAGCTGATCGGCCCCTGCCCCTCTTTGCTTGCGTCATGCCTTTTGATACTATTTTTTTTTCTCTCCAATCCGCTGTGGCGCTTAATGTGTCAAACATATTTTAGCTTCCGAGATAAGATGCTGTTTACTAACCAAACTTGCTTGATGTACAGATTTTTAGGGTATCACTGTGTATGGGTGTGTGTGCGTGTTTATGCGTGTATGTATGTGTGTGTATGCGTGTGTGTGTGCATGTATGTGTATGTCTCCCTGCGCGTTTGTGTGTCCGTGTGTGTGTGTGTGTCCATGTATGTGTCCAGGTATGTGTGTGCGTGTGTTTGTGTCCCTGCGTGTTTGTGTGTTTGTGTGTGTGTGTGTGTCAATGCGTGTTTGTGTGTGTGTGCATGTGTGTGCGTGTGTTTGTATGGGTTTTGCTCTTTTTCTGACTGAGACAAACAACAAATCCTACCCCGAACATTCGATGACAACTGCACTAGCCATGCGCCCTAATTCCCCAGACTCCCCCTCCCCCCCCCCCCCCTTTCTGGTCTACCGTTTCCACTCCCCCACCCTCATTTACAAAAGTTGTAAATAGAGACAGGGTCATATTTATGTTTCCTGGCCCTAGCATTGCGTAAGTGGGCTTCCCTTAATGTTTTCTAAGGCTGGTCTATGTCAGAGGGGTATCACGATGTCTTGTCTCCAATTACATCAGCGCCAGTGTCGCGTGTTCTAAACTACACGACGAAACCGCTTATAATGACCACTAGAACAACTAGAATTAGCCCTAACCCCACCCCCCACCCCCAACCCAGAGCCACAGTCTAGTCCTCATTAGAGAGTCCTTTCGAAGAAAACAGTACAGCATGACACCATTCTGACGTAGAGCAGCCTGAGCAAGCATGAATGTGCATAAGTGTCTAGTTGGGCCGGGAAACGTAAATGACCAAAGACAGATGTATGAAAGAGCAAAATGTTAAATCAGCTTGCGTGCCTTTTTCTGCATTCTGAAAACAAAATTTTAAACAATTATTCCTTCCTTCCCTAATAACCGACTAAAAAAAGTGTATCTATCATTACAACGGTCTTCTATAGTCGCGTTTCACTCCTTAATAACATTCGACATTAAGTCTGACTTTTGTCCACGAAGCAGTACTTCAAATACGGGCAGGCAGGCCAAGTTAATGGGATACAAGAACGAGAGAACGGACAGTCGATGAAAGCCATTACAGGAAGCAACCGTCTCATTTGGCGGGAAATTCTGACAACTCTGATAATTACATTGACGCAAACGTTTAAACACAAGATAGTAATGGTTTCAATAGTAGGCGACAGAAGAGCGACTCAGAGAGGCGCTGTTATTCTACACGAAGCAAATTGAATTCAACGGTTGCAATCCTGCCAACCCCATCCCGCCCTCCTTTTTATTTCCCCCCGCCAAAAATATCGACCAAAAAAAGAAAGGAGAAAGCGTCAGCTTGCCCAAAACATAATGAGGAGTGATATATTTAACGTTTCGGCTAGAAAGCCTATGTCAGCAAGCAACAGCAAAATCACAACATAATACTATATACAAATCACAAACAAAAATATTATTGTTGTGTCTGTTCCGTCGTCTTCTTTTGTTGTCTCACTGTTACCCTGCTTTAGCCCGGTGTTGTGGTTTTCTGTACGTGTCTTGCGCTTTTCGCGTGGCTTGGGTGATGGATTTGTTCATCTTTTTGCAGGTTTCCGCTACATCATTTATCCATTTCTTTCTTGGTCTTCTTCACGCCTTTTTTTTTTTTCAGATGTTTTGCTGTAAACAAAAAATCTCATATGCAGTTTGCTCTGGACTGCACTCTCAATAGATGGCCGAAATCGTTTCATTCTTTATCCGTCAGTACAATCTGGATTGTTTTGTTGTTTGTTTTAGTATCCAGAAGCCATGAGTTGTCAACCCTTAGGCTCGGTATTATGGACATCGCAACATTTCGGCCTTGATTCCATTGTAAATACCGTAAATCTGGGAGAAAATGTGGCTTTTCTGCCTACTCCCGAGAGTGAGTTCGGACCACAAGGAGTTCGTCATCCGGTCTCCACGCAATCCAGTTTAGCCAACTACGCTAGAGAGCCGGGCGTACAATCTAGATACTGTCTTATTCTGACTTTCTCTCCAATGCTGCCCTGTTCAATGACCATGTCTGGCACTGATAGCATAAAGTTGGGCCTCATCTTTTCGTTCGTTAGAGTGACGTTACTGCGGTGTGTGATATTTGCACCTTTCGGCCGACACATCCGACTTCATCGAGAAGCATCTGTTGACCGGGGTAACTTTCTGAATACGGACATACGCCTACCAACAATTTGTTGTTTTGATGGAAGCAGATATGTGACATCCAGAGATAACAAACCCCAATCTGGAAGTCACACATTTGACACCCAGAAATTCCAAACCCCAATCTGATAGTCACACATCTGACACCCGAAGATTTTAAACCTCAGTCTGGAAGTCAGACATCTGACGCTTGATGATACCAAACCTCAATCTGGAAGGCAAACATTTGACACCGGGAGATTCCGAACATTAATCTTAAAGGCAGACATTTGACATCCGGATATTCCAAACCTCAATCTGAAAGGCAGACATTTGTTAACCTGCAGATTCCAAATCTCAATCTGAAAGGCGGACATTTATAACCTGCAGATTCCAAACCTCAATCTCAAAGGCAGACATTTATAACCAGCAGATTCAAAATCTCAATTTGAAAGGCAGACATTTATAACCTGCAGATTCCAAACCTCAATCTGAAAGGCAGACATTTATAACCTGCAGATTCCAAATCTCAGTCTGGAAGGCAGACATTTGAAACCAGGAGATTCCAAATCTTTTTTTGGAAGGCAGACCAAGTAAGCGAATTCCACATATAGGCGTCAGAACCTAAGAACAGAGTCACCTTGCCCCCCCCCCCCTCCAATATGGGGAGAAAAGAAGAAAAGAGGGGGGGGGGGCGCAGCCCTTCTAATAATTCTTAAGGGGTGTGATGTGAGCTACCACCTTCAGAAACTTTACAAGGGGAGCTAAGTGCTCCTATCCATGCACATGAGTTCTCTTCTTACAAATTTGTTTAACGTTAATTTTGAAGATATCATTATATTTATTCGCCTTTCAGTACATAATAATAATTACAATATTAATAATAATAATAATAAAATAATAATAATAATAATATGAATATGAATATGAATAGTAAAAAGAATAGTAATTTCAATATTATTAATCATTATTATTATAATAATGTGCATTGAAACAAGGCTTAAACCCCTAGAAATTTATAAGAGTGAATCCACGAAGATTCCATGGTGGCGGCGCGCCTAACACCAGATACATCGTTCAACATCTGAAGAGATTATAATAATTGGGAACCCCGGTAACGACTACAGTAGCCTGGTGCTGCTTGCAGTCTTGCGCGGGTAAGGGATGCAATGATATTGTATTTACTTCAGCATTCTCTTCAGGATCCTCGCAGTTTTATTGGCAGCAAATCCTGCTTCACCCTGAGAAATTCTGTGAGCTCTCGCGGGTGTGAGTGGTGTGCGTGCGACTCTGTGTGTATGTGTGTGTGTGCGTGTGTGTCAGGGCATGAGTACATGTGTGCGAGACGATTCACGTGCATTTCAGCGTGTGCGTGGAGGTGCGTGCGCGTGTGCGTTTCAGTGTGTGCGTGCAGGTGCGCGCGCGTGTGTGCGTAGAAAAAGAAGTTAAAACATGAGTAATTATGTCGTGTCTAATAACCTAGACATTTTTGCCACTTTGATCAGAGACAAGGCTTTCAAACTGGTCTCAAGAACCATTGCTGCCACCTCTTCTTGTGTGAATCCACTTTCTTGTCTTGGGGTTGTTTACTAGCCACAGTGCACTTTAGATTCTTTGAGTTTTTACAAAGCAGGCAGAAGTTTTTTAACGAAGTACACTTGTTGCCTGGGAGAGGTGAAGTTGTCGTTTGAAGATGGCAAAGAAGAAAAAGTCGAAGAGAAAGGAAGGAAGAAGAAGAAGAAGAAAGAAAGAAAGAAAGAAAGAAAGAAAGAAAGAAAGAAAGAAAGAAAGAAAGAAAGAAAGAAAGAAAGAAAGAAAGAAAGAAAGAAAGAAAGAAAGAAAGAAAAAGAACAGATGGAATAGAAAGACAAAGAAAGAAACAAAGAGAGAAAGAGAGAGAGAAAGAAAGAAAGAAATAAAGAAAGAAAGAAAGAAAGAAAAAAGAAAGAGAGGCAGACAGAAAAAAAGAAATGCAAAGCAGAAAGAAGAAAGAAAGAAAAGAAAAGAAAGAAAGAAAAAGAAGAAAGAAAGAAAGAAAGAAAGAAAGAAAGAAAGAAGAAAGAAAGAAAGAAAGAAAGAAAGAAAGAAAGAAAGAAAGAAAGAAAGAAAGAAAGAAAGAAAGAAAAGAAAGAAAGAAAGAAAGAAAGAAAGAAAGAAAGAAAGAAAGAAAGAAAGAAAGAAAGAAAGAAAGAAAAGAAAGAAAGAAAAAGAAAGAAAGAAAGAAAGAAAGAAAGAAAGAAAGAAAGAAAGAAAGAAAGAAAGAAAGAAAAAGAAAGAAAGAAAGAAAAAGAAAAGAAAGAAAAGAGAAGAAAGAAAAGAAAGAAAGAAAGAAAGAAAGAAAGAAAGAAAGAAAGAAAGAAAGAAAGAAGAAAGAAAGAAAGAAAAGAAAGAAAGAAAAAAGAAAGAAAGAAAGAAAGAAAGAAAAGAAAGAAAGAAAGAAAGAAAGAAAGAAAGAAAGAAAGAAAGAAAGAAAGAAAGAAAGAAAGACAGAAAGAAAGAAAGACAGAAAGAAAGAAGAAAGACGGAAAGAAAAGAAAGAAAGAAAGAAAGAAAGAAAGAAAGAAAGAAAGAAAGAAAGAAAGAAAGAAAGAAAGAAAGAAAGAAAGAAAGAAAGAAAGAAAGAAAGAAAGAAAGAAAGAAAGAAAGAAAGAAAGAAAGAAAGAAGATGATGATGAGGAACATTTACATAATTTGATATATCGGATTGGCATTCAGCTTCAGTCTAATTGGCAGCAGACTGCCTTGCCTGGATTTTAACAATAGTATAACCGCTGCCCCATTTAGATAGGAATAGCAAACGACTGAACGTAAAAACCAGAAAAGTCAACAGACAACTCTTTGACCTTCCAACCATGAAAGTGAGAGCTGTGATCTGCCGAGTATGTGGGTATCTGCGTGCCAGTGCCGATACACACCATCCAGTGCACGGTGAGATTCGCAGGAAGAAGGCTTAAGGTTAGTTGCGCATCCTTTACAGGACGTTGCAGAACCAACCCCAACAGCCCCTAGCTGTTGTGTGGTTTTTCTATGCAAATTTACGTCTAATAGTTTGCCACTGCTCCCTGGACGGTTGGCTATCTTGATACCACTGTCGAAACCAACGCAAGGCGCATAGCCCGCAGCAGCTGAGATCGAACCCAGCATTCCGGCATTACGAAGCGTTCGCATCGACTTAGTGACAGAGCCGACGAAAGAAGGCTAGCACAGGTTCAACAGAGGAAAATCCCGAGTGCGTCGAGATTATTTAACAAGTCTGTTCAACTGGGGACATAAAACCTGGTGAAGAATGGGTACGAGAGCCGGCAGAGTGGGGTACATCCTTTTCAGCCTATATAAAAGTGGACAGAGACTGCAAACAAGGCTCGCTGGTTGTTGAGGCAGAAGTTCAAGCCCTAATTCTCCAAAAATTATGCCGACAGAGGTGTAGTTATCTACACCGACGGATCCGTCTTTCGACACACACAAAGTTCATGAGCTTTCACGGTTTTGTATCCAGGGAAAGCTGTAAAACAAGACAACAAGTAGTCCACAACAAGAAGTCCACAACAAGAAGTCCACAACAAGTAGTCCACAACAAGTAGTCCACAACAAGTAGTCCACAACAAGAAGTCCACAACAAGTAGTCCACAACAAGTAGTCCACAACAAGTAGTCCACAACAAGTAGTCCACAACAAGTAGTCCACAACAAGTAGTCCACAACAAGAAATCCACAACAAGTAGTCCACAACAAGTAGTCCACAACAAGAAATCCACAACAAGTAGTCCACAACAAGTAGTCCACAACAAGTAGTCTGACTATGCAGGGAATTGCTGCAGCAAAAGCAATGATGTGGCTATACACACAGCATTTTCCCCTATGTGTGTTTTCAAAATGACTACATGGATATGCCTAAAAAGACAGATACAGGACGAATTCAAAGAAAATGGTTGGAGTCACAGATGAAGTCTCGCCTGACAGTGATCAGTTTAATTTGTGTGCCCGGACACTCTAAGGTCAGAGGAAACAAACAAGCGGATTGGCTTGCTTGTAGAGCCAGGGTAGGTACAGGAAGAGCAATGGACCAGGCCGACATTTTCATTGCTTTCAATGAGGCAGGACGAAATGATGATGATTCAGGCGACAACAGTGAATCGGCAACGCTCAAAAGACTACAAGAACTTAGGTCAAAAGAGGTGTCGCCAAACATAAACACTATACTGGTAGCCAAAGAAGAATAGTAAACCAACACAAAACTGGTGGAATCATTCGTCACGGGCTTGAGGATATAGTGAAGACGGGAGCCGAGCGCTCATGGACTTGTCTGATGTGCAGTTAGGATAATCTGTCGGTTAATTAACTAACTAACTAACTTACAGTCAACAATTGCTAGGTATGGTTTGCAAAATTTCGTTTAAAAAATACAACTATATGTATGTGTGTGTGTGTGCTCACAACTCTACGTGCGTGTGTGTGTGTGCGTGTGATTACACATCTCACTCAGTCCCTCTTTCTCAGATCACGTGACAATATTATTGATTGGGATCGAGGCTGGCGGGAAGCGCGCGAGATCCACTTGTTCTGTTCGAAAAGCGACAGCTTCCTGTGGTCTGGCTCACACTAGATACGGGTACGAGCAACTCACGAGCTGGCATCAGCTTCATTTGGCCAGACCACAAGAAAAATGCTGTAAATTTCCAGCGATAATATTCCGTTTGTATATGTACGATTTCTGTGCGAGTGGCGGGTTTGTTTATTAGCAATACCACGCATGGACGGGATTCCGGTAACTTTCCGTGAGCCAGTCAAGATCAGCTTTAATCAAGCTGGAACGGTAACAACAAATTATATCTACGTTTCTGATTCCACGTGAAAGGTAAGAATGGATTCTAAATGCGTTAACACTGATAATTTGTCTACGTTTAGCTCTTAAAGGTCGACTGCTCCTTGTGATGTGGTTTACAGCTAGGCTGTGATAAATGTGACTATACATCCGTTTCAAGCAAAACCTGCATTTATTTCATTTTACGATATGCAAGGGTAGTAGCAGTAGGTCTGTACTTCAAACCGTTCCCTGACCTCATCCTCCCGAAATGGGGTGCTGGGAGCTACCATGGTGTTTATGTCAACCTGGCTTATTAACTTACTCACTAAACAAGGCGTTACAGGGTACCCCAATCAAAACTTCTTTGGATATGGGTGTTCTGGGATCTTCCTGGTTGGTCTGCCATCTAGATGTTTTTTTTTTTTAATTAAATCTCAGGGCAGTATGGTAAACTGTTAGCTGGCCGTGCGCACGGGACAAACCTATCGATTGCTACTTCATTCAATGGAGATAAATGCAAGGTTTCCTACACCACGGCTAGCTCCAACAATAAGGCCAAAAAGGTTTACGGAAATTCCCGTTTTGTTAGGTTGGTCCACTGGCGGTCTTTGTTTGATATTGTTATCCAGTAAATTTATACACAAATCAAGCTACTGTTTAATGAACTTGCAAAATATTCAATTAAATAAACTATCGTCATAATAGAGGGAAAGGTTCAAGGTAGGCGAGCAAAAGGCAGACAGCGTTACAAGTGGGAGGATAACATCAAGAGATGGACGAACAGCAGTGTGAGTGAGTGTACATCAAGGGCAAGAGACAGGGATTGTTGGAGATCCATTGCAGCCAACCTTCATTGTGGAGACGGCACCTGATTGATTGATTGATCGTCATAAAGATAAATAAGTGAGTTATTAAATAATAGAATAATAATAATAAAATATTCAATAATATATGTTGCAAGCTAATTAAACTGTAGTTTAATTCGTTTATAAATTTACTCAATAACAATGGTGAGCACAGACCGGCCGTGGGCCAGCCTAACAAAACAGGAATTTCCGTAGACCTGATTGGTTATAGAAGGGGAGCTGGAAAAAAAGGAGGTAGGCCTAACACCTGCTGAATGCAGCGCAAATCGTGACCGATTCTTTCCACTCAATCAAGAATTCAGAGCAACCTTTAGACAATTTAACGAGCAGAAAGCACAAAAGACTGAACAGAACTAGATAAACACGACACCAAGGAGACCCAGACAGCAAAATCCTGGAGGAAAAAGCCACCACCGGCACTAGAAACCTCACCGATACGGCTGACGACATCAAGGCAGGAGAAGCGCACCGCAGCAGACAACCCTGCCCCCCACCCATACGTGTTCCAGGCTGCCCCAGGCAAAACTGACATTCCTTTTCAGGGATGTCATCCCTATCCCAGTGTACAAAAAACAACCACACAAAAGCCGCTGATACCGCCTAGCCAGACCAAATCAGACATGTTGCAGCAAAAAAAAAAATCCTTTCGCCACTAAGAAACCGAATCCACGGTCAGATAGCTGGATACGGGATACTAGAAAAAAGCAAACAAAAATTTCAAACTTTTTCCTCTTGTAGCTGTCTGTAGGCCTGCTTTTTCGAAGAGAGGTTTCTTTTCTATCTTATTTGAGTTTGGTTCTTTGTGGCGATCATTTTCGCCTGAGTCTTTGATAATTGGCAACATGTCTGACATTGTCTGGCTTAGCAAAGGGCTTTTTTTCCTGTCGTTCAGGAGTGAAGTCCGTTAGTCATAAAAGGATAGAGTGCCTGGGGTGGCCTGGAACAAGAACAGGGGGGATCTGCTGTGAGTCCGGTGCTGATGTTCTCTGCATATGGCATCTCCTTCTGTTCGGTGTGCTGTCTGTCAAGATGGCGGCGTGGTTATCGGGATATCTACATTGGCTAGGCTTTTGCGCAATCTGTCTACTGCTGTTTTGGGTTGGTTTGGGTCGTATCGGCTTTGTGGTTTAGGCCTGGGTAGCCTGTGGTTTGGGGGGTGGCTGGGGTTGACGTAGTCTATGGTTTAGAGGTGGCAGGTGTCGCTGGGGTCGTCTTAACTGGTGACTTCAGGTGGTCTGGTAGCTCCGGATGAATATGTCTGTCAGAAAATCTGCGCCTCTGTTCTGCCAGTGTAGAGCCTTGATCCAGGCACCATTGCTCCCATTCTTTTTCCTGTGTTTCTCGGTTCTCAAACCACTCTTTCCTGTTTCGCCTCCGATTAATTACTCGATCATGTGCAGCGTTAACACGATCGTCTTCAGCCTTGATAGCTGCCTGCCTGATAGCTTCCTTTTTGGTCCTCTCTTTCTCCTCAAGCGTGTTTCTTGTTTGCGTCACTTCAGTCTACAGTTTGTCGTTGGCCTCCTTGAGTTTGGTCACCTCGGTCAAGAGTAGTTTGTAGCTGCTTTGCTCTTCTTCGGCT
Organism: Candidula unifasciata; assembly: GCA_905116865.2. Classification (NCBI taxonomy): domain Eukaryota; kingdom Metazoa; phylum Mollusca; class Gastropoda; order Stylommatophora; family Geomitridae; genus Candidula; species Candidula unifasciata. The sequence continues at coordinate 61,516 of CAJHNH020003306.1, read as the reverse complement.
GCCTTCTCTTTTTGTGACTGTATGCAGGATAGTACGGCGTTGATGTCTAATTTGAAAATATTCATGTCTGCTACTTCGGCCTCCATGCGTTTCTAGATTTTGAGAGTCTATTGAATCAGGCAATCCTGTCATCTCCTCTCTGTCCTCGGCTCGTTTGACCTCAGTAGCAGCTTTTTCTCTTCTGAGGGACTCAATCTCGGCTTTCAGTTGAGCAATTTCGTTATGGAGCTTAGTCGTGTCTGCTGCCGCGGCGATAGGTTTGTCAATTCTGGTCAGTTCGTGCCTATGTCCACCTTCTGGGCAAGGAGTATTCATGAAGGCGATAGTAGTCGATAATGCTTTCTTTATCCCCTTCAGGTACGGGTAGCCCATCTACCTGGCACTGTGGGCTCCGGAACAAATGGAACACTTTCTTATGGCATTAGGTTTTTTTTTTTTTTTTTTTTAAGTCCAGATCCATTTTCGCCAAAGGGCACTCCTTGAATTCGTGTGGCTTTGAGCAATATAAGCACGATGGGTTGCTGCGGCAGGTCGCGGCGGTATGCCACGCCCTGTTACAGCGTGAGCACTGCGTGATATCAGGTGAGTAGGCACCAGGTTGCTGCTTCTTGTGAGGTTGGCTGCTATTTTCTCTCCGTGTCACGACTGGTGCGACTTCATTGGTAGGCATCTTATGGACAGGTGGCTGCGCCTTGACAGTGGCTGGATCTGGACTTGGCAGCGTCTGGATCTGTGCAGCTGGCTTCTGGGTAGAGACAACTTCAGCTGGTGCTTGCGCCTCGACTAGGTCATCTTCTAGTGTCGGCCTCATCTGCTCTGGAGAAGTCGGTGCCACGTTGGGTGCGGTTTCTTCGTTCGCTGGTGTTGAATGGATGATGCGGTTTGGTCGCTGCTTTTGCTGATTGGGTTTACCACAGGCCATAGTTGATGTAGACGTGTCTGGCAAGGCGGTACTACTCGGTGGCTATCGAAAGCTAGATCCCTGAAGAGTCGGCAAGCCTTGTTAAGTATTCTGGAAAGGACACAAAGGGTGCTTTCCCAACAGTTCTTAAGACAATCGCTTTGCTAATGGTGCGTAAAAAAACGGGCTGCTAAATCCTAAACGTAACGCCATTCAAGATAACTGGTCAAGATTCAGCCGAATATCTAGCGAATCGGTGTCAAGTATCTAGTCATCGAGAATCGGGCCACGAATGAGTTAGCGATCGAGCGGCAGACGAGAGGTGCTGACGACTGGGCTGTCTGCGCTAGAATGTTGGCGTTGATTTACTCTCGAATGTGTTGACGATCAGATATAAAGGAAAGTCGGATAGCAAAGAAACCTTCCTTTCTATAGCAACCTACGGGCGGCTGACAAAGGATCAAGTTTGGAACTTTTGTTTCTTACAAATTGGAACTGGATTTGGAATTGGCTGTGAATCTGCAACGCTGAGCAGACATACTCAGAGCAGTGAGCTAATGTTAAAGATAGTTACTAATACTTTATAAGACCCTGCAGAACCAATCCCAGAATATGGTTGTTAATGAAGAACAATAAATCAAAACATAATTGGTTTATATTGGGTTTCTCGCAGAAGAAGCGAGACTTGAAGATTCAGTGACTCAATGTGTAGTGAATGTGTTATGTTTACTACGTATGTGCATTTTTAACATAAAGAATTGTCTGCCTTCATAACCTACGACGTTCCGCGTGTGGACTCCAGAACCTTATTTCAGGAGAGAGAAAAAAAAACCACCTGCCTCTAACAAGCATGTCGTATAAGGCGATTTGCTGTGAGTGAGTGTTTCCTTTAGAGCCTGAGTACGTATGCCATAGAGCCGAGGAACCAGAAGTCTGAATACAAAGAAGCCATATCTGAATAACGGATGTGCACATAATAAAATTTCAGTTCCGGAACAAGACTAAACAAGTGGACAAACAGCCAGAACGTTTCGCGAGAGTTTACAGTCCGTGAACGCTAAAAACAAGAAGAAGAAGAAGAAGAAGAAGAAGAAGAAGAAGAAGAAGAAGAAGAAGAAGAAGAAGAAGAAGAAGAAGAAGAAGAAGAAGAAGAAGAAGAAGAAGAAGAAGAAGAAGAAGAAGAAGAACAACAACAACAACAACAACAACAACAACAACAACAACAAGAAAACCCGTCTACGTATACATGTTTTCTACGATTTTGTTTGACTTGTTATAATAGGGTAGATAAATAATGTCATCCTCTTATTATGTCTGTCCTGGTAATGCCATTCAGCGTCAGCTATCAGAGTTAAAATGCGCAGTCACAAACGGCGTATTAGGTATATGATGCCAAAACCTTTTTTTTTTAAACTAATAGTGAAAGTAATGGGGAAACCCACCGGCATGTGATCAGTGACAAAGTGGGTCCACACTCACTCACCTGTAGACTGCCAGTGTTAAACATTGTAAACTGGCTGTCGAAGCGTGCGCGGCAGGGAGCGCAAACCACACCATTGCTACTGTACTCACACACATTAACATCTATCTCTTACCGACATCTGACTGCAGCATAAATAACTATGTTGTTTACAAGCTCATGAATTCAGGCCAAGGCCACGCAGCCAGCGTAAATCACTGGCGTATCTACCCTCAAGTTCCTTTATCAACTAACTGCCTTTCCGTCACGCTGACCCGCCGTTTACATGTAACTGTCTACGATAAGAGAATGGAAACAAAGGGAAACGAGTATTCTTTGCCAGCAAGAATGCCGCCGTCTGGTAATTATTGAACTAGATATGGCGGGTATAATTTCACTGGCTACTGACAAAGCTAATACTCTTGTGTATATATGTCTGGCCAGAATTACAGTGGGGTCAAAATACACGACTTCGTGGTAGTCAAACGTTTGTGACTGAGAATAATAATAATAATAATAATAATAAACTACTACTACTATTACTACTACTACTACTACTACTACCACTACTACTACTACTACTACTACTACTACTACTACTACTACTACTACATAGTCATCACCATCATCATGTAGCAGGTCCTTTGCAGAACGTGGCTCTCATGACAGTCTGCCTGAAAGAAACTCGGTCTCTAGCTTGTTCTCCCGCCTCATGTACTTTCATACTCAAGGAGTCACTTATATCCTGTGCCTATCTTCGTGTCGGTCGGCCCCTGCCCCTCCTTCCTGGTACCATGTCTTCTGCTATAATGTTTTCCCCCAATCCGTCGTTGCGCTTGATCTGACCAAAATATTTCAGCTTTCGAGACAGGATGCTGTTTATTAGCTAGTCTTCCTTGATGTTCACATCTTTCAAGATGTCAGTATTTCTCCTCTTTTTTGTTCAGGACATTCTGAGAATCTTTCTATGGCATTTCAGCTCAAAAGCCCCTATTCTTTTTCTTAAGGACTGAGAGATAGTCCATGACTCGCATCCCTTTGTAGCCACAGGGAAGGCGCGTGCTCTAAAAATTCTAATTTTGATCTCCTTGCTGGCGCTTAACCACATTACACAGTACTACTACTATTATTATTACTACTACTACATAGTACTACTACTAATATTAGTGTAGTAGAACGTACTACTACTGCCATACTTATGCTATAACTACTACGGATCCTACTAATACTGTTACAACAACAAATACTACTATTGCTACTCCTATTAAAACTACAGCTACTAAAATTACACCTACCCTACTATTACAAATAACTTTGATGAAAATAATAAGGATCTCCGCGTCAAGTCAATTCCAGTTCAGTTGGCACCTTAGGTTGTTTCAAAATACAGTCAATAATCAGTAAGAATAATAAATAAGACAGTGGGTTTCTCAATGATCGGTCTTGGGAGGCTCAGAAAATCAGGACATTCACAGGCGATGGAGAAAACAGAGTCCTTAAGGACATTCCTGGTATTTTATACATGGACAGAAGATGTAGATGGAGAGTGTAGTTTCCACAGAACTAGACAGAGGCCGGCCACTGTGAATGTGGATACACGACACTGTGGATGCAATGGCTATGAAAGCAAACATGGCTAGATAATGGCTAGAGAAAGAGAGACTTTCTGGCGTGCTAGATAACTGGCTAGAGAAATAGAGACTTTCAGGCGTGCTAGATAACGGGCTAGAGAAATAGAGACTTTCAGGCGTGCTAGATAACTGGCTAGAGAAAGAAAGACTTTCAGGCGAGCTAGATAATGGCTAGAGAAATAGAGACTTTCAGGCGTGCTAGATAACTGGCTAGAGAAATAAAGACTAATGGCTAGAGAAATAGAGACTTTCAGGAGTGCTAGATAATGGCTAGAGAAAGAGAGACTTTCAGGCGTGCTAGATAACTGACCTAGAGAAAGAGAGACTTTCAGGCGTGCTAGATAATGGCTAGAGAAAAAGAGACTTTCAAGCGTGCTAGAAAACTGGCTAGAGAAAGAGAGACGTTCAGGCGTGCCGTGAAGAGAGTGACGTGTAAAGGACATGCTGTTTTTAGCTTTTGATTTTTATGTTGATTAGTGTATTCTTATATCTTTCTACTTCTCTCTATGAGTGCAAATAGATTCATTGTGCAATTGTTAATTACACTTTATATTTCTACAGCCTCAAGGCTTCCCCCTCTGTTTATTTATGTGAATGACGTATACACACCGGACCTACCAATCAAATACCTTTCTTAAATGTTTGTTAATTCTAGACAAAGCATTACGGTCTACCGTGTTTGTAAATCGTTGCTGTGTTTGTTATTTGACCTTTGCTTCTTTAATATACATTTATGTAACCTATGGTGCCTTTTAAATGGTTTGAGATTAATTATGTCCGTATTTTATAGTTGTGGCCAATAACGGCCCTTTTTTGGGAGGGGGGTGCCTAGTTGACCATGTTCTTAGTGCAGTTGTTTCCATAGCGAGACGAATACGTCATTTAGAGGTGACATGTTCGATTCTGTGCACGGTAACTATAGCAATTGATATTTATGTTGTCTAGTGTGTTCTTCTATCTTTCTACTTTTTTTTCCTATGAGTGCCAATCAATGCACTGTTTGTTTGTTTTTTACATCTACTATGAAATAAAGATGTGTGTACGCGAGTCACGTGTTGTACATGGGCTAAGGTTAATTCGTGGCGGCAGGATACCATAGACCAGGGCTATTCAAAAGAAACTGACGGCCCGTGGGCCGAATCTGGCCAGTCAAGGCATAGCAAGTGGCCCGTAGATCGCCTTGCATGAGAACGAAGCAAAGGATGGGGCATGGAAGGGGTCGGGGAGGGCGGGGGAAGGCAGCGAGTGAATTGAGGGCAAAGTAGAAAATAATTACAGCCAGGTTTAGATCTGAGCCCTTGAGAAGAACTCAGTCAAATGCGTGCGATGGCTACAATCTTCCCGAAATTGCATGTACTTCTTTATAACACTTTTTTTTTTGGGGGGGGGGGGGGTGCCTAGTTGACCATGTTCTTAGTGCACTTGTATCCATGGCGGGGCGCAGACGCCGTCTGGAGGTGACAGGTTCAATTCCCGGCACGGTAACTATAGCTTTCGATTCTTATGTTGTATTGATCGGCACTCATAGAAAAAAGTAGATAGATAGAAGAACACATTCTTCTATCTATCTACTTCTTTCTATGAGTGCCGATCAATACACTTTATGGATGTTACTTGATTAATTCATGTACTTCTTGGGGACTTTTCTTTAGGCAAGCTGGTCTTGCTAGCGACACCCGCCACTGCCACAAGCTGTGAATCCCAAGCCTCCAAATTACACAACATAACTCATCTGGGAAAAACAGAAAAGTGTTGGTTCCCTTACAGTATAAAAGCGACAAAATAAATGACATATTACAAATTGTCGTGTATTATTCCTTAACGTCCTTCTTAGGACGTAATTTGTTGTTATTTGAAGCCCCACTCTGGCTTTTGCCAGGGGCCGCAATATAGGCAGGCCATCAATATGGCCAATTGTCTGAACGCGGTTTCTGGGACCTCTCCACGGTGATCCTCATCCGCATGGTGGCACTTTGTGTCATCGGGTGTTTATCGCTTGTGTGATGTCCTGGTGGGGTAGAAAGTCAGTCAGTCAGTCTGACATATTACAATTCACATTTTATTTTTTTTTTTTTAATTTTTTTTTTTTAATGTTTCCCGATAGTACTAGTGGCGGTGGGAAGCAGGTGCGCGATTTGTGTTGTTTTCGGATTCAAGAAAAAGTTCTTCTTCTTCTGCATTCATCCCAAGATGTAATTGCGTTGTGTCCGATTACAGCATGTCTGTGATATTTGCACCTTTCGGCCAGTACATCCGACTTCTGCGGTCATTTGTAGACCGGGTTAGCCTTCCCGGTAAGAATCAGCGGAATTTTTTTTTTTTTTTTTTGGGGGGGGGGGGGGGGGGGGGGGGGGGGGGCGAAGAGAATGTTAGCAATAACAGTGGTCAGCGGTGACAAACAAATTACAAAAAACTAAACAACTGTTGTCACCTTAAAGTGTTATGACCCAAGTAAGAACGCGTGATAAGGAAAACAGAGACGTAACACATATCAGAGTCATGAGATCGACACGTAAACGATAGTTAATCGCAGCTAAGAGTGAAAAGTCGCTGAAGGAGACCATAGAGGTGCAAAGAGAATGACTGCAAAGTGAGATCATGTCTAAAGTCGGGAATGCTGTAATAGGCGAGGGACCGGACACACAGTTCACAGAAGGTTTCATCAGAAAAATCAATACAGATGTGTACAGAAGTAACAAACTAAGGAAGAATTACCTTGGTCTTTGAGGTATGGTATACTGGCGACCAGCAGAGGCAAAAGAAAGAGGGGAGTAACAGCAGCAGCGGCCAAAAGAAGAAGAAGAGGAAGAAGAAGAAGAAGAAGAAGAAGAAGAAGAAGAAGAAGAAGAAGAAGAAGAAGAAGAAGAAGAAGAAGAAGAAGAAAGGAAGAAGAAGAAGAAGAAGAAAAGAAGAAGAAGAAGAAAGAAGAAGAAGAAAGAAGAAGAAGAAGAAGAAGAAGAAGAAGAAGAAGAAGAAGAAGAAAGAAGAAGAAGAAGAAGAAGAAGAAAAAAGAAGAAGAAAAGAAGAAGAAAGAAGAAGAAGAAGAAGAAGAAGAAGAAGAGAAGAAGAAGAAGAAGAAGAAGAAGAGAGAAGAAGAAGAAGAAGAAGAAGAAAGTAAGAAGAAGAAGAAGAAGAAGAAGAAGAAAGAAGAAGAAGAAGAAGAAGAAGAAGAAGAAGAAGAAGAAGAAGAAGAAGAAGAAGAAGAAGAAGAAAAGCAACAAAAACAACAAGGAATAAGATGAGGAGAAGGAAGAAGAGAAAGAAGAGGAGGAGGAACATGATGTGGAGAAGGAGAAGGTGAAAGAGGAAGAAGCAGGAAAGAAGGACGGACGGTAAACGACAGTGAGATCGAACGAAAGAAACAAACAAACAAAGCAGAGAGCTGCAAAGAAAAAAAAAAACAAGCTGTAATAGAACCACCAAAAAAAAAAAGAAACAAACCTGTCATTACAATCATAACATGACATAAACTAGCCTGACTCAAGGAAATCACAGACGGCACCCTGGGGAGAAAGCCGCATGGTTATTCCACTCAGAGATCTGGATCTGGCCAATGAGTTCTTCATTATGGCCAGCCGTGCCCACGCAGCATAGACTGCCGTTCGATTATAAAATCTGATAAAATCTGTAGCCAGCAATCAAGCGAGAAGATTGCCTGTTGCTCCACTGAACCAGTAAAGCGGTCGTTAATCGAGAGCATAACTTCATGCTCTGATTATTTAACAATGTTTATATCTATTGATACAAACAGTAATAGCCCCAAAAAAAAAAAAAATCATATTAGGGAACATAATGATTGAAGATATAGGGGGCTTCATTGACCATGTATCTGTTCGCTACTTTGGACTCATGATAACAAACAATGCCTGCCTGGAAATGGCTAATGAAAGTAGAACATTATTTAAAAACACGAGAAGCAGACAAAGTTCTTTGGTCACGTGAAGAGTGGAAAGATCATTGGTAGAAGAAGCAGAGGCAGACCAAGAGAAATGATGGTGGATGGCTCCGACAGTGGCGTGGGGGAATATAACAGTGGAATCGATCCAGCTCACCAAAGATCGAGATCAATGGAGATACATGAACGCCTACGTCAGCTAACAAGACATTTGATGATAATGATGATGATGATGATGATGATGATGATGATGATAATGATGACGATGATGATGATGATGATAATGATGATAATGATGATGATGATGATGATGATGATGTTCTGGTCGCTAGGAGCCACAGAAACTAGGGACTCAGTCACCTTGAGCTACCCTTTAATGCTTGGGGTGGGGAAAAGGGGAAGAGGAGTGTAAGACAAGCCTACCAATCAATAATTTCTAGCGTTCCTCTCACCCCGTCCTTTTTTTTTTTTTTCAAACAGATGGTTCCCTAAAGTGTATAGACGTTGTCTTTTTGAGTATTTTCATACATTTTACATTATTTTAAATATATTATTACATGTATTTTCCACTCGCCACATAATAATAGTTGCAGTCCGGGCAAAAATAATAGTTGTGGTAGGTAAAGTAAAGTAAGGACTCTTTTCCCCACGCCTTTCATGGGTATTGTGTGTTTAGGGCTAGACCTATATTTTATAAACCAACGGTACAGTCAGCATCACGGCCGGTCGCCTTCACTTCCCAGGACTGCACCCGGTTCCCACTCAAGGCTGGGTCGACCTGGGAGCCAAGGTCATTTTTGAAAAAAGTCCACCTCCGCCAGGCAGCAAACCCACGACCCTCTGACCCTCAGGCGAGCGTCTAGCCGCTAGACCACGGCGACCCCCAATAGTAGTAGTAATCATGATAATAATGACGATAATGATGATAATAAATTATTATACTAATAATAATATATAATATTAATAATAATAATAATAATAAATAATAATAATAATAATAATAATAATAAAAACAAAAAAGATAATTAAATTATACTTGATAACTTACGGCCCTTAAGAAGCCCCCGGCCATACCGATACAATTCTAAGAGGGCTTATGCAACATGTTCTTTGTACTATCCTTGAAGAAATAAAAGAGTCAAAATATTATTCAGTAAGTGCAGATTCCACTTAAGACATTTCTGATACTGATCAAATGACATTTACTGCCCGACAGAGGCTGTGAGCCTGTGGAACGATTCTTGATGTTTATCCAGATCTTTTCTAATGGAGCAAAGAATCTGTTAGGTTAGTTGCGTATCCTTTACAGGACGTTGCAGAACCAACCCTAACAGCCCCTGGCTGTTGTGCGGTTTCTGAAGGCAAATTTACGTCCAGTAGTTAAAAAATCTGATACCACTGTGAATTTTCCTAATTAGAAAAGAATTCCATTATCAAACTACCGTAATCAGTCATACGATAGTGCCTCAAATATGTCTAGACCATATACTAGAATATATAGATTCAACAAGTCGATGAGTTCAGGCAAGACAAATTGCTAGAGATAAACCAATTGTTCTTCATAACATAAAATCGTCACATGAGAGATCGCCTGAAGCCAGCGGTTCTTACCTTGCCGGTCGCGACCTTTTTTTGAGTCGAACGACCCTTTCACTAGGGTTGCCTAAGATCATAGGAAAACACATATTCTTTGAAGTTATGCAGAAAAATAATTGTTTGGGGGTCGCCACAACATAAAGGGTCGCGGCATTAGAAAGGTGGTGAGCCACTGCCTTACGTCGACAGCACTGTACATAGATTTGACGCAACAGTCGATATATTTCGGATGTGTCATGATAAGTAATGGGACTTGGTAACGACTTACAAGATTGACTAAAAGAAAACTAGGGAAAGGCAACAAGATAAATATTTAGATGGATCGGCCAAATAGATGTGGCCAGAGAAAAAGGAGCACTGAGAAAATCCGTGATTCTGATGCCCGAGTGTCATGGAGAAACATGATAGCCTCCGCTTACCGGCACAACACACGATAATAGCGATGCTCTTACTTCTCCGGACACGTATTGCCATAGTTAATCTCTCCAGTACTGCCACGTATGTGCATCATGACAATTCTCAGACTTACAGCGAGAAGCTACACCCAGCACCCTGAGCCGAACAGATGGCAGCGAATTCTGCGCACATTCAGAGCCAATACATCGTTGTTTTGCATGTGACGTCGGCGGTAATTTCGATGACATTTACTGGAATGTCAACACTTAGTTTAAAAACACAAATCTCTCCGAAAATCAGAACATCTGCGAAACAATTTCCTACATAACAAGTTGCGGTGTTGCCACTGAGAATAATGTCAACATCTCATGACCTGTGTGATACGGAGTATGACGTGGCTATGGTTCCCAGGTAGTCAGTACTTTTCCCCGTGTGGGTTCTGGTGCACTAGTTGTGGATGGAAAACAGAATAGACCCAAGTTGCCTCCCAACGAGCATGCCGTAAAAGGCGACTAGTTAAGGGTCTGCTGAAATCAGATGTCTTGAACCGAAGGGGGGCAGATATCGCAGCATAGCTGTAAACCATAACATAAAAGCTCCAACCCCCCCCCCCCCCCCCCCCCCCCAAAAAAAAACAGCCTATCTTTTCCTAGACTCAGCTGTCAGCCAAAGGCTGAGCGACGGGTCTGCCCTGCAAAAAAATTAAGTTTTCAGGTTGCATTTTCTCTTCCTAGGATAAGGCTAGTATCCTGCCCAATGTGCTCCTCCGCCCAAAGCCGTTGGCACAATTTGGGATGTCAGTTTTGGTATAACCGCCCTAACATTCGGTATAACAGAAGACAAGTGGTACCGGCTACTGCTATACGGTTGCTCAGTCATATCTGACCAAGACCTGACACACCGAAACCTGGTACATCCAGAATTAACTTCTAAGCCACACAGCAGGAATAGAGTAGCAAGCTTCACTGGAAAAGTCACGGGTAGTGAGCATGCTTTTGATCTTTTCTCCAGGCTATGCCGACTTTGTGGGTAATGAACAGGCAGAGAGATTGGCTGGATCCACACCACTGGGTGGTGAATTGATACATAACAAGGCAGATGTGGTCAAGGCCCTATGGGAACAAGCAACGAAACAGTAGAGAAAGAAAATTATAATGGCGTGGAGAGAATGAGGCACCTGGGTGTAACCAGAGGGTCTGGCCGGCTCACTACACTCAGAGGAAAGGCAAGACGGATATTTAACCAGATTGCGACCGGTATCGGCAACTCTGCGCTGGCTGCTGAAGATGAGGTCAGAGCATGCATGGGAATACCCCGAGTGCTGTGATGTCAATTCTTGACTCAACTCAACTCAACAGCCGGATACGTAGTCAGCCTTCTTCGCGGTAACGGTGCTAGATGTACGACCGACTGTCACTGATACTTCCCTAAACGCATGTTTACAATCAGATAGCTTGTGAACTTTACAGAAGCAATATTGACAACCTAGTGCGCATGCCAAGGCCTCAAGCAGATAGGATTTTGAACCAGTAATTAAGATCTTGCTGACCATGTCACGCTATGCGTGCCACAGATCAAAACACACAAACGCATAAAATATCGTCTCAATATTAATATCATCCTCATCGTTATCTTGGCTCTTGTCACCATAATCATCATCAGTGTGTGCCTCCTGTGTGGGACAGGTGTTCCTGCATTTCAACAGATCCAGACCCTTAGTGTTCTGATGTTTTTCCTCACTGACACTCTAAGATTAGGCAGTATTGTCACATCTGTCTCTTGTCTTTCTCTCTATCTATATGTCTGTCTGTCGCTCGGTCAGTCTGTATTTGTTAGTATGCCTGTCTGTCTATCTGTTTCTCTCTCTGTGTGTCTGTCTGTGTGTGTATGAATGTGTGTGTACAAGCTAAAGTCGGGAGATTTTAACCAGCGTCATTGCACACGGTTATAAACCATAAGTGCTCTGCCTCCAGTACGGACAGCTGATAAGAAACTCTCGCTGATAAACTTTTCGTTCGGTTTTATATCTTTCCTTGATAAGAAACGCCCGCCTGTGTCGCCGTACGCACAAAATTCCGTAGCTACAGCGACGTTATTCTATTTACCCCAGAGTGTTAACTCTGGTACCCATTTCCTAGAGGCTGGGTGAACCCCGGGAACGCCCGGTTTCGAACACCAGCTGTTGGGCTGCAGCGAGTTGTAGCATAATTTGAAAGCGAGCCTCCTATCGACTGCGCTAACGCGATGTGTGTGTGTGTGTGTTTGTGTGTGTTTGTTTTTTGTGTGTTTGTTTGTGTGTGTTGTTTGCATATACATTTGAAGGCTGCATTTGCCATCCATGATTTTCTGTTTTTAATTTAAATTCCCACTGTGAATTCTGATATGTAAACACAATTTGCTTGACACAATTACCGTGTGAAAGCTGAGTGTTTGAAAGGACCGATCGTAAGAAGGGCGGGCGTGCTCAATTTGTGACTATTCTGAAATAAAGTTCGATCGTTTCCCTCTCTCTCTCTCTCTCTCTCTCTCTCTCTCTCTCTCTCTCTCTCTCTCTCTCTCTCTCTCTCTCTCTCTCACACACACACACACACACACACACAAACTTTTCTTCCTCCCCCGCACGTGCCAATTCTTACACACTTGTACATCAGTGAGCTATTATACAAGTTCTTCTCTGTGGCTTAGAGGTTAGTGAAATCGTTTCACAATCAAATCGTCGACGTACCAAGATTCGACTTACACAGTGGGTGGTTGGGAAAAAGGCCGTTATCGCGGTTTCCGGATAGTGGTGCGAGAGTCACACCGTGTAAGAAATTAAGGCATGTTCGCGAAACATCCACAAAGACAGCAGTGGGTGTACAACAACAAAACGTCCATGTGGATACGGTATCAATTCAAGATTAACATTAAAATAGCTTACTATGGTTGTCCAATGTATTCACAACTACGCCACAGCCAAGCCCCTTCACTTGTTCATTTTCAGTTGCTATTCCTAATGAAAAATTTAAGAAAATTTCCTTTCTAAAATCTAGCTTCCTATTTAATGGATAGAGGCTCCTTAAACATGCACTGAAACGGGAAACAAACGTGTAGAGGAAACGGTGGCGTCCAGGACAAAAACAAGGACCAGCGTTGTTGAGTAAGGCCAATGGCATCGAAATGGATTCAGTCCATGGTACAGAACAGAATGGATTCCGTCCATGATACAGAACGGAATGGATTCCGTCCATGATACAGAACAGAATGGATTCCGTCCATGATACAGAACGGAATGGATTCCGTCCATGATACAGAACGGAATGGATTCCGTCCATGATATAGAACATCCATGAAATAGAACTGAATGGATTGCATCCGTGATATAGAACGGAATGGATTTTATCCATGATATAGAACGGAATGGATTCCGCCCATGATATAGAACGGAATGGATTCCATCCATGAAACAGAACGGAACGGAACCGCGGATTAGACCGCCAGTCTTGTGTGGCCTATAACAATTTGATTGGATTATAATAATAATTCTTCTTCTTCTTCTTCTTCTTCTTCTTGCTTCTTCTTCTTCTTCTTCTTCTTCTTCTTCTTCTTCTTCTTCTTCTTCTTCTTCTTCTTCTTCTTCTTCTTCTTCTTCTTCTTCTTCTGCTTCTTCACAAACATCTTCTTCTTCTTAACGTTCACCAGAACTTTCCGCCAGAGTGTACAGCTGGTGAACACGAAGAAGAAGAAGAGACAAGTTGTAATCTCAGACAGAAAGTTCTGATTATTCGCCCACTTCTGGCCTTATCCAGAGCTGTGCGTGCACATCCGTTTTTATAGATCTGGCTTATTTGTATGCATACTGTCGATTCCTCGCCTTTCAGATAGACGCACTCCGATTTCGAAAGAAAAAAAGTTAGTAAACTATTACGACATGCTTGTTAAAGGTGCAGTCGTTTTTGTTTGCAGTGGACATATTGTTTTCCTGTTCGCCCTAAAATGGGACCCCGTAAACCACACAGGGAGGTGCTGATTATCCTATCAAATAAACATCCTTTTTGACTGCCTGTTGCAGACAACAGATAGATGAGAATAACAATCACACGCAGTATTTATTAGCATTAGGATATATTAGGACATGACCTTTCTTCACAACAGCAGTATCGATTACCTTAAAGGTGATTTGTATTTGTATCAGTTTACTGGTCTAGAAAGGTTACCACAGACAACTCCCGTTTCATCGTTTAAAGCTGCATTTGACATAGTGAATGCTTCTTTAAAAGAAAACATTATATGTACAGCTTTGCCAGATGTGTATTTTTTCTCAGGGTGAAATGCTTAATTCTATCACTACCCAGAAAGTGGTATTTAAATTCATTTCGATGTAGGAATTCTAGGAACAAGAAGAGAAGAAACACTGGCATCCTGCTAGATCTGAACATCAGGGAAGACTGGCTAGTCAACAGCATCTTGTCTCGGAAACCAAAAAATTTGCCGCATCAAGAAATTCAGGTTATTGGAAGAACCAGCAGCAGAAGGCATGGTGTCAGCAAAGTGGCTCAGGGACCGCCAAGTACAAATTTCACCTTTTTTTAAAATTTCCATTCTATACACATAAACACACACTCATTCACTCACTAACTCACTCTATCACCCATTCACTCACTGACTCACTCACACTCATACACACACACACATATACACTCACTCACACCCACACACTCACTCACACACACACATTCATATACACACACACACTCACTCACACACACACATACACTCACTCACACACTCACACATACACACACGCATACACACACAAACACACACGCACGCACACACACTCACTCACACACACAGAGACACGCGCGCATGCAAGCCGCACACACACACACTACTCACACACACTCACACACACACACTCTCACACACACACACACACACACACACACACACACACACACACACACACACACACACACACACACACACACACAAACTGCTGTTGGCAGCAACAAGCTGCTGAGTGTTTCAATTTCTGATACTGACAATGAATGAATCTGTTGTTTCTTCTTGGTTCCATTTTTGCAAATCTGTCTGCTAACTCATTTCCTGGCATGCCGCAGTGAGCCGAGATCCACACTGGAGAACGATTTGATTGTATTCTGGGAGTCTGTTTAGCTGGCGGGTCAGTTCTCTCTCCATGCTGTCTCATGGTTCCCTCTAAGTCGCCCTGAGGACTAAAATGCATTCACAAACGAAAACAATGTTACTGTTTTTCATTTTTCTTTCCATGAGCACATTGGCTGTATAAATAATTCTTGCTGCTATGCTCTGAAGTTTGCTGTGAGTCTTCCAGAGGCGCAAGACGTTTTTTATTTGTTCCCGCTCCCTCCAAAGATCCATCGGTGTATACGTGTCCATTCGGATTTTGGGTTGTAGACATTTTCAAGGGTCTTTGCTTGCTGCATCTTTAGCCTGTCTGTCTATGCCTGGGGTTGTTGTTCTGGTTGTATAGTTAGTAGGGCTGTACCGAATATTTCGCTTCGTATTCGCTTCGGGGCCGAATCGGTATTCGGCCGAACAGTTGCGGTCGGGCCGAATACGAATAGTAGTTACCTTACACCCGCTTCTGCATACACGACCTTAATATTGACAACATGGAACAATTGGTTTTGTTGAAAGCGTTCCTGCATTAACTAAGCTGTCAGTGACAATTTCCAAGTTTGGTTACTTGTTTTAATACTTAGGATTCTTTCATTCCTAGTTATTAGTTACCGCAGACTGACTGAGGGATGCAAAACATAAAATGTTTTTAAATGTTTACTATTCTGTACGAATACTAACTAGACATGGAAAGAATATAAACTCCGGCCACATCCAAGTCGATAATATGAAAATTAAACAAACGGAAACCAATAAGTACTCGGGTGCAAACTTCAACTGCTCCAGCATGCTGAGAGAAGAAATACAATCTAGAATACAATCTAGAAATAAAGTACACTATGCCCTTTAACATCTGCTAAAGCCAAAGTCTCTGTCTCGCAACACCAAGATCAAAATATATAAAACGTCGATAAGACCAGTCGTTTTATATGGCTCTGAAACTTGAAGCAGAAATAAAAGAGATAAGGCCTTATGACAGGTTTCGAAAACAGTCTTACGACAAATCTTTGGACCCGTCAAAAATGCTAACAGCGGGGAATGGAGAGTGAGAAGCAACAACGTAACACATAATCTGTTTAAATCTCCATTGATCACTGGCATCATGAAAGCTAACAGACTAAAATGATTGGGGCATATTGAAAGAATGTCAGATGACACAGAGAAAAACTGTAAACACCTGAAAAGAGGAATGGCCGTAGACCACGAGGCTGTGAGAGATAATGTCCAACACCTGCAAACAACTGAAATTGAGAGGCCAACCAGAGAGATGGGCTGCAACGGTAAACCTCAGAAAAGAAGAAGATGCTTTGCTACTTTTTTGTTTTGCGTACATTTGACAATATGAATGAGTAGATGGTGAACTGCGTATTCGTATCTTTCGCCCTGCTATTCAGTCGGTTTTATTCGGTACAGCCCTAATAGTTAGGTTGCAGGTCTATGCGGTGTGCCTGTATCGTTTCCCACACTGATGGTTCTTTAGAAAGGGGTTACAATTATGATAGATGGTGAATGCTTTATCTTTTCAGTCGGTTTTTAGTTAGGTTGTTTGCTATTCTGTGTAAGGGGTTGTTGCTCACGCGTTTAATTATTTCTCTATTCGTTGGCTCAGAGGCCAGAAGTTGCCTTTAGTTCATGGATTGGTGTGCTTCTCATACCTCCAGTGATGATTCTGAGACCAGTGTTCTGTATTTTCGTTCAGTTTGTATAGATTTGATCTGGCTGCAGTGGAGTATGCTCCAGTGCCGTACCCCAGTTTTGATCATAGGTATCCTGAGTATACTTGTCGTACTGTGTTGGCATCTGCACCCGAGCTTTTTACCGTAAATTTCGTCACGAGTTTGAGCCGAAGGGTAGCTTTCCTTTGAATGTCTTCAGTGTAACTGTTTTTCTTGTATTTCTTGGGCTTTCCTTTCTTGGCTATGAGGACTATTTATTCCTCCTTCCATTCCTTTGGAAGTAGTCCCTGGGTTAAGAATTGGCTGATAAGGTCTAAGAGTCGTTGCCTTCCAGCTGGTCTCAAGTGTACTATATTTCATTTGTTATTCGATCGAGTCCAGATGCCTTCCTTTTCTCAAACTTTCTTAAAGCCCATTCACGTTTTTGGGGACTGAAGAGTTTAATCATTACATCTCAGTTATTGTTTGGCTTTTTGTTGATTTTCCTTAGTTCTCTCGTCACTTCTTCTTCTCTCGCTCTAGACAAGAAGATTTTTCTTCTCTCTGCAAAACAAACTTTTCCTGCCTGGCAGTAGTCCACAGGAGTAGCCTCACAACGGTGGGGCTACTCATTGCGTCGATTGCGTTGATGTTTGTTTCCATTTCTGGGTGCCTTAGCCATTCAGGCCGACATGTCTGTCTTTAGTGGAGTAAGTTACGGAGTCTTCCAATCCGTGTCCAGGTTCATCTAAATACTTCCTGCTAGAGATCATAGGTTGTGGGAGTTTCCCTTCTCCCCCTTTGATTATTCAGGGTGGGCTTCCTCGTTGTGACCTTGGTAGGGATCGGGACATGTCCGCGCGCCGGTGGGCACAGTATCGGCCGTACCTAACGGGGGATCACACTCCGCTGAGGGTTTCTGTCTGGCTTACCCCAGCCACAGCCTGGTATTTTACCACTTAGGGGTCCATTCATTAAGTGATGGAGATTTGCTATGCGCCAGAGCCGTGTCTGTTACAAGAGGTAGCACCCTGTGTAGGTACGGCTGACTTGATTGACAGAGGCTTTGAGTTACGCTCAGGCACTTCCCATTGTTTAGGTGGGACCTCTACAGAACCAATCCTTGCTACCCATCACACAGAACAGAATGGGAGTTGTTAGCCTAACAACACTTGCAGACATACTCAGGAGGAGATCGGAGCACTTATGGTCATGTCCGATGTGTAATTATGAAGATAATCTTTCAATTAACAATAAACAATACATAAGTAAAACAAGAACTTCTATACTCGGCTGGCTTAGCTTCCTTATATACTTTCTGAATGGAAACGAAGGAGTTGGGGGGGGGGGGGGGGGGCAAAAACTATATATATTGAAATAGAGAACCGCTATATCTGGTCTGCCTAGCCTACTTATATACTTTCCGAGTGGGTGGGCGCAGACCAAAACCCCCCCCCCCCCCCCCCCGCCCCATGCTATTGCAGGCAAGCGCCGAGCATAAACTTCCTGATTCCAACCAGTAAAAAAGTACTAAATAATAAGACGACAAACGTAGAATTATCATCTTCATTTATTAACACTGTCACGCGTGGGCGATCACGATTCGCCGTTGCCCACCATCACCAAGTCTCTGAGAGGCCTTGTGACAAACTGGAGAGGCAGCAGACAGTAACGGACTGCGGTTTTGCTATAATGGTGGTTGTGAAGTGTCCTTCGCTAAATGGGCAAATGAAAGCTAGAAACACAATGAGCACAGCATACAAGAGGCTCATTAAGCATAAGAGCAAACACTCCAAGTGATTGAACGACGTGAATGTGGTCGTTAGAAAAGAGCGACGTGTTGCAATAACGCGTCCTCCTACCCTAGTCCACTTCAACCCAGTGGAATATTAACAATAATGTTGGCAGAACCCAGGACTGTTTCAGCAGTTGTAGGTGCATATGCGCGCGCGCACGTGTGCGCTCTTTGCTAACATCACTGCCGTCCTGGTCGATCTTTAAGTAATTTGTAACTTTTTTTTACATTAAATTTAGATTAGTGTCGTCAAATGTATCCTCGCCTGTAACATTCAGTTTGGACCCGCGTAGAGTCAGATCAAAGAACTCTGCAAACGTGCAAAAGTCCCCAGGACTCCGACGCATTAATTATGTCAGTGTGTGGTTGAGTTGCTGATGAATCATTTCTACCACCACGACTACTACTACCACTACCATCACCACTAATTTTGCGACTACTACTACCACTTTAATCACCACCGCCTGCTCTGTTTTTTTGTTTTCCTTTCTCTTCTTCTTCTATTTTTTTCTTCGTTCTCTTTCTGCATCTTTTTCTTCTTCGTTAGAGCATATAGGGACGGTGGGAACGTTGTAATGTGGTTAACAGCTAGGCTGCAGCCTCTCTGCCTTTTGGTCGCATCCGATTTAATCAACTTTTACGACATGCTTGTTACAGAGTAGTGGATCTAAACCTTTTTCTCTCTCCCAAAAATGGACCCTCGAATCCCACAGAAATCATATGGAAGACTGACCTTTAACTCTGTAAGTCCTATGTGTTTTTGTTTAGATGGTTTAGGATTCGGAAATGGTATGTATCGATTCAAGTCATAGGCGCCAGAACCTGACGGCTGATGCCCCTGAAGGCACCCTCCCCTCACCCCCTCCCCCCCCCCTCGACCCCCAACAAATTGGGTCAGGAAGATTCGCTAACTAGTTTTATTTTAAAGTATTCGTACTTTAAAATGTCTCTTTTTTTTAAAAACACATTATTATATCTATTTGCCATTGAGCACACTCTTACTGCGAGTTTATCACATTCCTTTACCACAAACCCTTAGTTAGTTGCCTTTTACGAAAGGGAAAATCCCCCACCACCCACATTTTGTCGCTCCTTACCGTAACTGGTTCTGGAGACCAAACAATATGCAAATATGAACCCAAGCCTCCCCAGCCAGGTTTCAAAAATACAAGTGAAAACTTCAGGAAATTGTTTGTTTGCTGTTGACACCTTCAGTCTTTCCAGGCGATAGTGTTAAATTATGCCATGTGGAGGCAAATGAAGTCCAGCCCGTGGCGATGGCGAGTGTGACTAGCAAGACCCGCCTACTATCAGATCACAGGACTTCAGAATCGTCGTTGCCATCATTTGTATTTAGTCTTCTTTTTCAAAAACGCTCAGCTCTAAATGTTTCTGCAATCCACTCAACACGATCCATGGTATTTTGTTCCCACCCAATCTCCAAAGTTTCCTGTATCATTCATGCCCCGCCTGCACACATCTTAAAATTGTAACATAGGCCGGCCTAGACATCTTCTGACTGTCAAGAAATGCACCCAAACTACCGTGTGTGTATGTTAAACACTTTTGTGTTATCACTTTAACCGCAAACAGGAGATCAGTTCTCAGTTTATGGAAGGGTGGACATCAAATGTTAGATACAGGGATATATGGCAGTAATAATAAATTGTACAATGTAGTTAAAATGTTACACCGATTCTGATTTCTGGTATTTTATTATACATTAAAAGCTAGTTTAGTCAGCGTGTGTGTGTATGTGTGTGTGTGTATGTGTGTGTGTATTTTACATAAACAGTGTCTGCTACAGATCGTGTTGCCTATTGCTTCAATCTCTTCTTATTTTTTTTTCTTCTTCTTCTTCTTCTTCTTCTTCTTCTTCTTCTTCTTCTTCTTCTTCTTCTTCTTCTTCTTCTTCTTCTGCTGCTGCTGCTGCTGTTGCTCCTGACTTTTTATCCGCTTAGACTCCTCATACTCGTATAAAGGTTACGATCACATTCTCAAAGTTATATTCAAAAGTTTGCCACTGCTTTTTGAAGGAAGCATCACTTAAAATAGCAAAGGACTATCTTTATAAGCTCTCTAGTCTATAATAATTCCAGCGTCGCTGGAATTACATCGGTCACGTACTCAGAATGGACATACAGAGACTTCCCCACCAAGCCTTCGTATGGTCACCAGAGGGTAAAAGAAAACAGGGAAGACCAAAAGAAACTCTCCGTAGAACCATCACAAGGGAGAGCTCAACCATAGGTCTCAGTCGCACTCAAGACCTACATCAAGTGGCAAAGAACCGACAGACGTGGAAAGCTATGACCTCTGCCCTATGCGCCATCTTTGGCACAAGAGGAATAACTAACTAACTAAGTCTATAACCTACTCCCCCATTTCAAGGGTCACACAATGAATGAATGAATCCATCAAGAAGTGATATCACTGAATCGGACATTCCCACACGTGCTCCGTCCCATTCTTCAGTAGCCAACGAAGAGCCGAATTCTAATAGTACCAGGCGCAACCTGATTGAACGTTCGCCTGTGTTTCCTCCCTCAATGCAGAATACCTTCAAGAACCTCTTCACAAACCCGTTGAATTAGTCTTTCAGTGAATGAATTTCCCTATCTGTTCTAATGCACTAACCATGTGATCCCATTGAACCTTCACCATATCAACTATATCATACAGTAGCTCACCGCCCGGAGGAGCAGCAACAGCGGTTTTCTATCAGCAACTAATTTCCCAGTACAGTACAAGAACTCCGTAGCACTATCGAAAATCCTAATATCTCGACGCCAGAATCACACACGAAGTAAATATCCTTGAGTGTGTGATTTTAAAATGAGTGATACGTGAGGACTATGTTCCCAGCACTTCTGACGGATCCATAGGTGCTCCGATCTCCTTCTCAGTAGCTCCCCAGACGTAAAACGACTGATCAAGGCTGTTCTCTGTTGATTATTCAGACATCATGCGCCCTGGGTAAAATTTTCATGTCTGAATATTCCAGGTTGCACCCCACAACCCCAACCTGGACGTGGATACTGAGTCCAGATTGTCGTGATCTTCTTCGCGACAGGCATCTCGTATAGCATTAATATTAACATCACTCCTGTCCAGTGCCGGACCAATCATAGAAACCATAATGTCCGCCAGACAATCAGCACGCTCGATGCCTCAAACACCCGCAATGCCATCACAAGGGTTAGGCGAGGAAGGTTAGGCAGTTTTATAATGTTTAATTGTAGCCATCGTTTCGAGCCTAATCTCTTCAAAGGTTTTGTCAAGTTCGCAACCAGACATGTAGGTTTGCTGAATTCTTCGTCCTTGTCCGACTTGAATAGGTGCCCGATTCACTAATCATCTTTCACGAACAAGAACACCTTCCTAAAATCCCACAGACTGCATGATGTGCTGCAAAAAGATTACTCCAGTTAGAGATTAAAGTTGCAACTTCAAAATCGATACTGTCTGGACAAGTTAAACTATCTGGGTTGTCAAATCACACAACTTAAATTTATTTTGCTTTAACAGATGACCGATTTTTAGGGAGTTGGGTCACTCGCAGCGAAGACAGCCCAGTCGTACGCACCTCTCGTCTTCCGCTCGATCGCTGGCTCTCAATTCGTGGCCCGATTCTCGATAACCAGATACTCGACAACAATTCGCTTGACATTCGGCTGAGTCAGTCTTGACTGGTTATCGTACATTCGGCGTTGCGGGTGGGGTTTCAGCAGCCAGTTGTAGCACCATTTTGTAAAACGATTGTCTAGAGAACTGTGGAGAAAGCACGCTTGGTGTCCTTCTCAGAACATTCAACAAGCCTTGCCGACTCCGCAGGGATCTACCTTTCGGTATATACCGCCACTGAACAGCATTTTTTCCATCATGGGAAAAAAACAAGCGCAAGCAGCCGCATCTAAGTCAAAGAAGATGCCGGCCACACCTAACAACACTGCCGCAGCTTCTTCACCAGCATTAGAGACAGGCCTCACCTATCGTGGCGCCTCCCTGACCTATCCGAGAGATGACAGCACCTGAAGCCTCCCCTGTCGTAGAGCCATCACCTGAAGCCTCCCCTGTCGTGGAGCCAGCACCTGAAGCCTTCCCCTATCGTGGAGCCACCACCTAAAGCCGCCCCAGTCGTGGCGCAGGGACATACCAGCACCCGCCTACGAAAGCAGCAGCCGGGAGCCCACAGCAGTGACATCAACCAGTGCTCACGCTGTAACAAGGCGTGGCACACAGCCGCAAACTGCCACAGCGGCCCAGCGTGCCGCTATTGCTCCAAGCCGCACGATTTTAAGGAGTGCCCACTGGCCAAGGTGGACCCTGACTTTTAAAAGCCTAACAGCAGTAGACGATGCTCAAACTGTGGAGGGGTCTATAGCGCCAGATACCTGGGCTGCACATACCTTCAAAAGTGCAAACTGTAAGCTGCTATACCGAGACGATAAGAGAACAAAGAAGGTGATCCCAGTCACAAACAACAACGCAATAACCCAGAAAGTGGCAGAACTCAGAATCGCAGTCCAGAAGCTGACAGCAGACAGAGAGAAGGCAACCGCTGAAAGACTCGAGATGCTGGGACTAATCTCCCAAATACTCGACCAAGTCAGAGCCCAGAAGCGAGACAGGATTGCAGAAGCTGCGCAACACACCAAGCTGCTAGCAGAAATCAATGAAGCAAACCAAAAACTCCAGGCCTTCTGACACAGTTGAAGACAGATCAGGACCAGACAGCAGCCTACCGGCAAGCCGAACGAGATGAAAGAAAGACAGAGACGGCCTTAATAAACGAAGCCAGAGAATTCACATACAGAGAAGTCGCCCTGCTAGTCAAAACAACAGCAGAAGCAAAAGCTGCAACACGAGAAAAAAAGCAAGAAAGAGAACTCCTACTCGCAGAAAGAAGCAAGGCACCAGCCGTAAAACCAAGCATCAGCAGGGCCGATAAATGTATAGCGACAAATTCCGATGAGGAAAACACAGAGCAGTTAGTATGGAGTAATCATATCCGATGCTTCAGAAGCGACCCCAGCTGCAGATGAGGCCACAACCTGCGAAGAAGGCAAAGAAGCGGCAGCCGGCAAAGTGAGAAGCGAGGCCGACCTCCTAAAGATGTTGCAAGGTTTTAAGGAACAGATACCCCCGCACGGGATCGAGCTCGAGAGGAACCGCTATGTCATCCTTTTTGATCACGAGGAGCGGGAGAAGGTCGACTTACTGCCCGCTGAGGCAAAGACAGCCTTTTACGCTAAAATTAATGGCCTCCATGACGAGATGGAAGCAGCACAAACACAGCTAGCCCAGACAAGATGGAAACAAAGGAGTCATGGTACGCCAAACAGACGTTACCGCAAATACTGATTAACCAGACAACCCACCGTGACACGACAAAGCCACCAGCCAATCAGAAACTACCAAGCCGCCATGACACTCAGTTCTAGTGAAACAAGCCAGCTCACTGACGCGAGGCAGCACAGCCAACCAGATAGACCAGCCAGGCATGACTGAACAACAACCAGTCTCACTCCCACCCATACCCGATCGAGGCCGCCCCAGGCATACTCTACTAGTCCTTCTCAGGACTAGTAAAAACATCCACTCCCAACTAAAGCCAACACAGCAAATAATCAAAACTCAGGCAAAAAACATCGCCACAAAGAAATAAATCAAACTCAGACAGAAAATAACCCGCCCTTGAAAAAACAGGCCGTCAGGCGGTCAAAAAAGGACAAAGCTTGTCATTTTTGATTTCTTTACAACCAACCAACCTAGGGAGTTGGTCACATCAGAATAAATTATAGTGTTTTCCGAAAAATAGATTGCAACGTTCACAATGGGAGCTAAAGTGCTCGGAAAATGAGAGACTCCGAGTTGATGCGGTTATTTAAATATAACCGGTGTTATATATATATACATTTTTCAGCACGACAGGCGAGAGATATAATGGTCAGCTGAAAGTGGTTACAAAGAGAGTAAACCAATAGACTGTTAATGAGCTGGAATTACGTAATAATGCAGCCGGTGATATTCAGAACAATCAGTCAGCAGAGTTAAAAGTTACATCTTTTTTGTTTTTTTCTTTCCGCGTTTGTTTTTAGAAGGGACAAAAACGGCTTATCAAAGTTCCGGAGGGAGAAACGGCTTATCAAAGTTCCGGATCCTTAAAAGGGCGCTTGAGACGAAGTGTTGTGATTTACAGAGAGGCTGCGACATCTGCGCCTTTTAACCAAAAACATCCCATTTAAGCATACCCTTAAAAAAAACGAGATACGCTTGTTAATAAGGCAGTGAGTATTGTGTGTGTGTTCGCGCGCGCGTATGTATGTGTGGTGCGTGCGTGCGCGTGTGTGTCCCCGCCCCCCCTTTTTTTTTTTTTACATAATGGGGCCACAGAACCCACACGATGTAAAATGCATTTTTGCATTTAAAAATTGCTGTAAAAAAGTATCACCAATGGTCATAAAATACGTTCACCCTACAGAATAATATAAACTGATTGAAAATTGAAAACAAAACAGCCACAGGCAGAGTTCAAACTGAGAGCTGAAAGCAATAGTGTGTAAACAGTAAGTATTCATGGCAACACGAAAGTGCGATCACAATCTGCCCACAGACCACGGGAATGTCATAAATCACCAGCGGGTCACAGATAGTATCTGCAGTTGTTTTCAAATCACTGATTGCCAACCGAAACAGCAATGGCTGGAACACTTGCTGAATTGTCATTCAACACCGAAATCAAGCAACTCCGGATATGCCCGGGTTGCACCGCGCTAACGAACGAACAACCCCCCCCCCCCCCCCCCCCCCCCCTTAAAGTATTAGGAAATGGGCACGCATCCCCTCTAACATTCGGTCCTTTTAGATTCCCGACTTTCATACATCAAGTAATATCTTCACAATAATACTAAATACGAGCACTGGAATGTGCAAATTTCTAACTAGAGTAAACAGTAGTAGTTATAATAAATCTAGGGGGAAATGTGCGCTATTTCTAATATATTTTTAATATTCTATGGGGGCATATAATCGTGAAGATACTGAGAGGTGGATACTGAGAGGTGGTGAAGTCTGTTGGTCAAACATTCCGCTGCTTTCTGTATCGACCATGATCCCTCTCCACTCAATGACACACTCTTGCTCGCTTGGTTTTCAATATTTCTCTGCAGTATGTTTTCACAAGAGTATTATGTCTTCTAAAATTTCACCTGACTCGTTTGTGTGTTTTGTACAGTAACTTGTTTTTTTATTCCCAATCCTGTCAGAATCTCACAATGTGATTATTTGGGTCTCATGAAAGACAACCCATTCCTCTGTACATCGTTATAGTTATATCACCCGGCTCAATTCGACTCCCCCCCCCCCCCCCCCCTTTTTTTTTTTTTTTTTTTGGTTCCCTCTTCCTACCAGTGTGAAGTTTGTTGCCTGATTCTTTCAGCCGTAACCTAAATGGACCGATTTGATTTCTACCTCAGCACACGATCTTCTATTGACGGTCCCACGCTTCTTCATTCACAAGTGAATAGGAATTGTTGCTGGGATTACGGAGTACGTGTTTTTCTGCGAAGTTCTCGATGAGAGCCAGCCGTTTTGCGGAAAGAGATTCAGCCATATGGGATCAAATCCGGTTTACTGAAGCTGATCCACTCATGATTTAACCTTTAAATTTTAGTAATAATCGAATTCTTTTCGTTACCATAATCTCTCACATTTGTAATTATATTATTTAATCGTTTTGTCTTGACATTACTTTTTTCAATAAAACCACTATTATGGATCCATTCAACATCATCATCATCATTCATATGGACTAAACGGATCATCGTTAGGTCCTTTGCAGACCGTACCTCAGCTAGCGTCCAGCAAAGAGGTTTACGACACTTTGCCGGTATACATTTCCATGTAGATGGTGCCTCCAATTGACTACATTTCAAAATCAAGTGTAAAGTTACACTAGGCCTCTCTTGATGCAGAAGCGGGTCAGTGGCCGAGATCGTCTGTGTAACTCAAGTGACCACCCCCAGGGATCTCCGAGCCCAACTCTTAACCCTTTGAAAATAAAGTTTGTTCGTTCGTTCTTCCTTGCTCTCACCGCTGTAAACTCCGGCGGAAAGTTCTTGTTGTTCGTCTACTCCTCGTCTGCTCTTGTGTCTTGTTCCAGAACGTGAATTTTGCGCGCACATCCATTTTAAAGATCTGGCCTATTTGTATGCAGACTGTTGGCCACTTGCCTCTCAGTCATATGCACTTTGACTTTGAAAAAACGTCCCTAATAAGTCGCCTTTTACCACACTCTTGTTACAGGAGCACTTGTTCTTTTTATTGCTCTCCAAAATGGAGGCCACGACATTACACGGAGCTAATACCGTATTTGAAAATCGCAACAGAAAACGAACTCAGCACCTTCGCATTCGATACAGACGGGCTACCTACTTTGGCACTTCACCTGTTTACTAGTCTAAACTCAGAAATGATCGGGTCAACTCTGTGATCCCTGTTTTGTTTTGTAGTTACGGTTTTGTTGTACTCTAGTGCCAGGGCAGACATCCATTAGTGCCATCGCATAAAACAGTGCGAATGAATTGTTTATGTGAGTAGTCGATCGTTGACATCACCACAGACAGGGGTCGTAGTGCCTTAGGGCTTAACTCTGGCAGTACTGATCAACTTCCCATTTGTTTTTGTTTTTTGGTCTTTGCAAAGATAGTACTATATAATGTTATTGATGTCTTTTATTACCTCAAAAAAACTTGACTTAAAATGTCCCTTACTGCCGTAGTGGAGACAGAAGAGGCTAGACGCTTTTCTTCCTCTTTCGTTAGCCTGAAATAAGTTGTCTATATCAGCAATTTTGTCTCTTGTATAATTTCACTGTCGTTGTTAGTTCAATCGGTGGTCCATAGAGTTTACGTTTCACTGTTGTTCCTTCTGGTCAAGAAGTTGCCTTAATGTGTCAAACTCGGTGCAGTCCTGGAGTACATGCTCTGGTGTCTGGGGCACCTTTCCATAGGTACACATGGCTGATACGCCTATCGTGAATTTTCCCTGTTCTGAGGCGGAGGATAATGACTGTTCTGACCTGTCCATAATAAAATAGTCGTCTTGTGCTGGGGCTGGTGGTTTCCTGATCGATTTAATTATTCTTTTCTTTGGGTGGTATGTGACTGGTGCATCCGGCTGCACTTTTGTCGCACCTTCCCCTGCCAGTTGATCAGCTTTCTCATATCCAGACACTCCACAATATGACGGTATCCACTTCATTACGACTCTTCGCTGATGGCTGAGTTGTGTCAGCAGTGTTTGCAATTCTTGTAGTTTCCTAGACTGGAGTGCTTCAAGTACGGATTGTACATTTGTTAGTACTACCACGGTAGTACCATGGTATTTAGCAGTTTCTCTGTTGCTATCTTGATAGACTGAGTTTCTGCATCATTGTTTGGCTTGACGCTCTGAAGGTCGTGGTTTCAGATTCTGACAAAGCAGAAATATCTTTTCAATTGGCTTGGTTCTCATATGGACCTCAAATGGGCATCAAGTAAAGCTCTGGGAAGTTACGGCGACCGGCATGATGTTGACCGTATCACTCATCAAGTGCCGATTGGTCTAAAAAATATAGGTTTAGCCCCATACGCCCAAGGCGTGGAAAAGGGCCATTTAGTTTTTCTATAACATAGACGCGTGACATAAACTTCTTACGTCTGAATTATTAGTGTAACTACGTACTGACGTATAGTGTCTCTATTCTGTACTCGATCTGACCTGGGTATTTGATGATTTTAATCTCAACTCGTTGGAACAGAGAGGAGCGGCTGGCCGAACGGTTAGAACGCTGGGTTCTCAAGTCGCAGACCCGGGTTCGAGTCCTCGGTAATGTAAGTGATTTTTTTCTCCCGTCAGGGACAACTATAAATTCTTGCCTGCACAGTCCGTGGCGACAACACTAGCTACGCGGTCCTAAATCCTCAGGCTCAAAGACCCCCCCCCCCCCCCCCTTTTCCACCCCTGGCTACCTAGAACGTAAAGTGCTAATACAGGCAGTACTGGCAGTTTTTTTAACGACAATGGCAGTGGCAGTTTTTAACGACAATGGCAGTGGCAGTTTTTAACGACAATGGCAGTGGCAGTTTTTAACGACAATGGCAGTGGCAGTTTTTAACGACAATGGCAGTGGCAGTTTTTAACGAACATGGCAGTGGCAGTTTTTAAC
The DNA here is from genome assembly GCA_905116865.2 of Candidula unifasciata. Taxonomy (NCBI): domain Eukaryota; kingdom Metazoa; phylum Mollusca; class Gastropoda; order Stylommatophora; family Geomitridae; genus Candidula; species Candidula unifasciata. The sequence continues at coordinate 32,836 of CAJHNH020003306.1, read as the reverse complement.
GAACATGGCAGTGGCAGTTTTTAACGAACATGGCAGTGGCAGTTTTAACGAACATGGCAGTGGCAGTTTTTAACGAACATGGCAGTGGCAGTTTTTAACGACAATGGCAGTGGCAGTTTTTAACGACAATGGCAGTGGCAGTTTTTAACGAACATGGCAGTGGCAGTTTTTAACGAACATAGCAGTGGCAGTTTTTAACGAACATGGCAGTGGCAGTTTTTAAACGACAATGGGCAGTGTCATTTCTTAACGACAATGGCAGTTGGAACAGAAGAGACTACAGTAACAGGTGCCTGGGACTGAAAGGGTTAAAACATTTTCCTTGTGCTCTGGAGGTCTTGGTACTCATGAACTGCCCTCGTTCGGTTTACGAATGCCGTTCTTTTTACGTGGATTATTTGGAATCGTCGCTGGGGTTGTAGAATTTGGGCTTTGTGAGATGCTTTCGGTTATACTTGTTATGATGAGAGATACCGAGCCAGATGAGATAACATTCGTTGCCTTGAAGTCGATCACCCAATACTTGATTTTAAATTAAACGTCATACGCCATTATACAGGCGCGTGCTTTCGTGTATGCTCCTGTGTGTGCACGCGCGCGTGTATGTGTGTGTCTGTTAAGAGAGGGGGGGGAGGAGAGAGAAAGAGACAGTGGCAGCACAAGATATTAAATCGGCAGAAAAAACTAGCTATTTACTGACTCAAGAAAACCACACACAAAAATTGAAGAAAACAAACAATTCCATTTTCCCCGAACCACTTTCATTTCTAGGACGACAAAATCGATTTTGTGTACATTTAAAAATTAAATTCATCTTTGTGAGATTGCAGGAAGCTGCACTGGAATGAACATGGTAGGCAACTTGAGGACCTTCGTGAGAAAGGAAAGTGCCTTAAATCAGACTGTTTAGAAGCAAACATATCTGAAGGAACTAAAGCATGCACAGGACTATATCGCAGAAAATGTTACTAGGACGCAACACAAAGGAAACATGTTTCTATCTTAACCAAGTACTATTATATAATGTACAAAGGAAAGCGTCATGTGTTTACTGACTTGCTATGTTGTTTTTAACTTTGCAGCGATTAGGATTTCTAAAATAGGCCTATAAATCCAGCTTAGAAAGAAAGAAAGAAAGAAAGAAAGAAAGAAAGAAAGAAAAAGAAAGAAAGAAAGAAAGAAAGAAAAAAAAGAAAGCCAAGAAAGAAAGAAAGAAAGAAAGAAAGAAAGAAAGAAAGAAAGAAAGAAAGAAAGCAAGCAAGCAAGCAAGCAGGCAGGCAGGCAGGCAGGCAGGCAGGCAGGCAGGAAGGAAGGAAGGAAGGAAGGAAGGAAGGAAGGAAGGAAGAAAGAAAGAAAGAAAGAAAGAAAGAAAGAAAGAAAGAAAGAAAGAAAGAAAGAAAGAAAGAAAGAAGGAAAGAAAGAAAGAAAGATCTTTATTTTCAAAGGGTTACAAATTGGGCACGCAGGTCCTTCTTACATTCTGCCCTTCCAAACACTAATTTTTCATACTGCAAATTGTATTTTATCTTTAAAAACTGTTTTGTACATATGACAATATACATACTATTTATATCAAGTAAAATACACAAAAAAAACATGCATGGTTTATGTACACATTTAAATATGCGTATATACTAAGAACGCACGCACGCACACACACATACACACACACATATACACACTCACACACACACTCATACACACACATACACACACACTCATACACACACATGGACACACATATACACATACACACATACATATACACTCATACAAGCGTTTACACAGACATATACGCAGATATACACACCATTCACGTGCACATCACACACATACATACATTTTACACACACACACACACACACACACACACACACACACACACACACACAAACACACACACACAAACACACACCACATAATACCCATACATATAACGCACTCACCCATTCATAAAATCACATACGATGACACAAACATGAACAAGAATCGAATTCTCCGAGAAAAGCTTGTTACGGCATTAGAAAAGAACGTGTAACGTTGTATGCATTTCTCCCATGGCAGTCCTTGCAATGAAAGGATTATGTGCCGACTGCCGACAGGGTAGAAACACCACCGGGAAAACCCAGTAGAATGAGGGATCTAAGACTAGTGCTACATAGACAAATTTCATGCCCCGCTGTGACTTCATTTTCATCAACCAGGTACAGAGGCGCAGCCACAAAAGAAATCATTAGTGAGGGTGGTTGGCGAGTGGCGGGGGAGGAGGTCAGCCCAACTATAATTTTCTAGTAGGCGGGGAGAGGGTCTCAAGCTTATGGGGCTGTGTTTAAGTGTGCAGTATCAAAACCAATCGCCGGCTTTAAAAAACTGATTAATATACATGAAATATTACGAAATGTTTATGCAAATACTTAAAACGAGAATGTCCATACATGGTTGGGAGGCCCCCAGCCTAAGACAAATGTACCATAAGATTGTGAGATCATAGCAACGCTAAAAATTAGGGGGGGGGCTCAAAGTGTCTATGCTCCGGATTCCGGCACCTCTGACTAGGCATTAACCGCTCTTCCCGTTCTTCTTCAAAGTATTTACTAGATACATGAGTGAAGAACAATGACTACACGTTTCTTATTGTCGTTGTGGGAAACACTGACATTCAAAGAAAGAAGGACAACAGACTAAATTAGAATAATTAGGTGACTGTCCTAGGAACGCTTAGAAAACAAACACCTGAAAGTGTTTGCCTGCATGCAAACAGCGTAACGGTATACACAAGTTAATCAATAAGCCAAAACGAAAAGTGACAGTGATAGGGAAAAAAGGAGATCGGATTAACTGTCACGAAGTTGTGTTTTTAGAGTAATAGATGAGTACTATAACATTATGGGGGTCACGTCTGGTAATCCCGATAGTAAATCAAAGTCAGGAGGTTAACATTAACAACAAGATCGCTCATGGAAAACTTTCCTCGGCGAGGAAACATAAGTGAATTACCTTATGTAAACCCCGTCCAGCTGTATCTTTCAGTCCTGCCAACTGAACCACGGTACATTTTCGGGGAGTCCCCCTCGAAAATAGGTTACTGGCATCGTTTCCATGTTGCATTGTGTGACATCTTAATATGTTTACAAAAGTCCTGTGTTCTAAACGTATTCGTATTACAAATCTACAAGCGGATATTGTAAACTGGATATGCAGCAATTTTAATTTTGACTTTAATTCACGGAAGACAGTCGTGCTGTGATGTGTGTGTCACTGTTTCTAGTCAGTAGTTCGGATTTCTGGGAACTGGCTGTTTATTACTTTTCTACTTTAAATGTAGAAATCTTACTTTTAGGGATAATACAAACAGGTAATTTAGAAGCCATATCTGGAGAATATAGACAGTTGTCAGGTGCAAACTATCTTGTGTTTGAAGAAAACTATTGCTTTCATATTGACTATGCATAAATGGTGCAACCACACTAGATAAATTGTGTCAAGATATTTCGGAGCTCTAGGTAAGTGGATGAAAATAATATTTAATTTACTAACTAACCTCTTACAGCAAGTCACTCTTTGCCTCTTTACTAATTGTTGACTAACAGTATAATTATATGTTGTAGCAGTACACTAATAATATTAATCCTTAACCATTTGACTTATGCTTCGCGAACACTGGCTGTAAACTCTTGCGGAAACTTCTGGTAGTTCATCCACTTCTTTTGCATATTTGCAATTCTACGGTCTGTTAATTTTTGTAAACTGGCTTTTGCTTCGCGAACACTGGCTGTAAACTCTTGCGGAAACTTCTGGTAGTTCATCGACTTCTTTTGTTCATTTGCAGTTCTACGGTCTGTTAATTTTTGTAAACTGGCTTTTGCTTTGCTTCGCGAACACTGGCTGTAAACTCTTGCAGAAACTTCTTGTAGTTGATCGACTTCTTTAGCATATTTGCAGTTCTACGGTCTGTTAATTTTTGTAAACTGGCTTTTGATTTGCTTCGTGAACACTGGCTGTAAACTCTTGCGGAAACTTCTGGTAGTTCATCGACTTCTTTTGCATATTTGCAGTTGTACGGTCTGTGTTAATTTTTGTAAACTGGCTTTTGCTTTGCTTCGTGAACACTGGCTGTAAACTCTTGCGGAAACTTCTGGTAGTTCATCGACTTCTTTTGCATATTTGCAGTTGTACGGTCTGTGTTAATTTTTGTAAACTGGCCTTTGCTTTGCTTCGCGAACACTGGCTGTAAACTCTTGCGGAAACTTCTGGTTGTTCATCCACTTCCTATGCATATTTGTTACTAAAAAATTCGCAATGGTAAGGAATTGATTTCATCTAACAAGATGAAACTGGACAAATTTGTTTGTGCTGTTTGTACCTTGAGGATACATATTTAGTAGTGCTATAAGTACTGTTAAGAAAACTACTCTGGGTGAAAAAAGTATTGCACATATCAATTACATACTGATTGTGCTTGTTTACTAATTATTAAATAACAGTATAATTATATGTTGTAGTAGTCTACTAATGATAATAATAACCATCAATTATTCATATTTATGTTATGTATGATATGTGTAGGTTTCATAGCAGTATTTGTGTGCGCTAAATTTGATAAAGTACAAATGTCACCCCTCCCCACCACCCCCAACCCCCACCCCCGCTCCTCTGATGCAACAATACCCTCTCGGAATCAAAGAGTTAGCACTGATATTTCTTTACTTTTGCTGGAACAACTTTTAGTTTTCATCTAAACGTTATTGATGTTTATGTTCATGTTGACTGTAGCAAAAGCATTTTTGTTTGTCTGTAAGAGCCTTTATTGTTATATTTATTCGGCACACTTATTTACCATAAAAATGACGCATAGTTCTATAAAATATGTAGAAAATTAATGAAACTGTAGTTTAATTTGTGTATACATCTCCTCGATAAAAACTGTTAACACAGAAGGACTCAATTCTTGCACAAGAACGGGAATCCCCGTTGACCCAGTTGGCCTATTTATATCTAAAGATGGTCGTGATGTAAACCTTCTTTAACCTCTGGAGACAACACGGCCGAAATATCGGCCCAACACAAAATAGCCAGAAGGACGGCTGGGCCGATCGGTCGTCCCTGTGTAACAGAAGCCTTGATTTTGGCTGGCAGGTTTTCGCACCAGTCAATCAGCCTGCTTCTAGCATTTCTTTCACACGTCGGCTGTTCATTAACGGCTTTCGAGAAAGTTTGATGTCTTCTATAATTTTACATTGATTTTTGTATGCGTTTACCTGAGCCTGAAAAAAAATGGTGAAAGTGACAGTTGCATCATAGCAACTGAAACATGGCTGGAGGCAGGAAAGTTAGTAGAACCATGTGCCAGACGTGTCTGAAGGGCCTCCAAGAGCCTTACTTCCCAAAATACAGGTGTTAGGACTTATTCAAGCTTCACCCATTAAAGAAATTCACCCAAATTTTTCAGGTTAGTTATGATTGTTTCCAAATTTTATAAAAACTATCTTGCAGAAATTATGCAAATCAGATTAGTTAATTTAGATAAATGTTGAGATTTCAGTTTGATTCATAAATATTCTGTTAGGTCATTTAATTTCCTACAAGAATATATACAATTTTGTAAATGTTAATTAAACGCTTTATTTTTTATAATGTTGTGTGTATAAACTATGAGAATCCCCTTCTGAAGGCTCCGTCTTCTTGGCACCGAAACTCCAAGAAAGGCTTTGTCTCGAAAGGGTTAACAAAGGTAGAGAAGAGGTGGATGTTGCCATAAAAACTGTGAGCAGATTTGTAGCGATACAATTGGGCCGAGACTACAAACGCCACATCTAACGGGTGATAAACCCCGACCTGTGAGAATGATATCGCCGAGCCTGAAAATAATGAATATGTGGAAATTCTGAAAACATTCCTGAATGTATTGTGACCGGGCTGTGTAGAGTTTCTGAAGATACTCAACAGTGAGGTGGAAAAAGAGGCGAACTTTTCTCTTCTTCTTTCTTCTTTGCGTTCACCAGCTGTAAACTCTGGCGTAAAGTTCTGGTTGTTCATCCACTTCTGGACTGCAGTCCTGTTCCAGAACCTGAGTGTTGCGTATGCATCTGTTTTACAGATCTGACTCATTTGTATGCAGACTGCTGGTTCCTTGCCTCTTAGGCAGATGTACTCCGACTTCAACGGAAGATCCCAATTAGTCGACTCTTACGACATGCTTTTGGGTAGGCAGTGGGTCTATCTTTGTTTTTCCTAAAATAGGGCCCCGGAACCCACACGGGGAAGAAGAATTTTTAATTAGGTTGGAACTGATACTATTAGAATGGCGACTCTTTGTTGGCTGCTGAAGAAGAGGACACAGCACATGTGGAAATGTGCCTAGTGCACTGATGTCCATCTTCATTGATTCATTTATTGTGACCGACGACAGTAGCTGTCAAAGTTTACTGTATTTGGTTAAATAGCTAGGTGAAGGTTTTAGGAGTCAATAGATATTTTGTAGGCGTGACTGAATACTGCTGATAGTAATTAGTAGTTGTAGGCCAGTAGTTAGTAGTTGAGTATGCTAGAATATTTTACGTGTAGCCGAGTGCTAGATCCTAGTAGTATCTGTACGCTAAAGTCCGTTTAGAAATTGGTGTATGTGTTCAAACAATTATATCTTCTCTGTCGTGGAATATAAATAGATGAAATTAAATATTAATATTTACTTCATTCTCGACATAACGTCAGATTTTCCCCAACGATAACAAGTAATCATAATGCATGTTTTTTTTTTTTTTTTTTTTTTTTTTTAGGTATATAAATACACAATGATCCTTGCTGGGTTGCTTATTTAGAGTATTACAGCATTAAGTTCAAATGTAGCTAATCCAATTTTCAAAATACAAGAATCTCGTGTCTTGCTTAAATTCTGAGTGAGACGACAACTGTTGCCCCTAAAGTGTCAACACGCTCTGTAAAATCAGTGTTTTGCCTAGTTTCGTCAGAAGTTGCAAAGGCGTAACTCACATGTAGCTAGTTCATGTGTTATCAGAATGCGCTGAAAGTTAAATTCATTACCCTCAAAAATATACCAAAGCAATCATACAAATATTTCTCATGTGAGACTTAATGCAGTTGCCTGTATCATTCTATATATATAAAATTTCTAACCAAGGGATAAAAACACAATCATAGGTAGGTATTACCGAACGACATTATCAAGATTGGCTAGAGAGGAGTCCTTTCTTTCCACATATGCAAATGTTGAGTGAGGAGGAAAAAGAAAATATGTAGCTTTGACTAAGACTTTACTAAGCGGGCAATGTGCACAATAAATAACTTCTGACGCTGAAGATATTAAAACTTAAACTTACACAGAACCATTAAACTGATACATCCAGAAGTACAATAAGAAAATTGAAAGAGGTGCAGGGACTTAATCCTCCATGATAAACAGTTACAGAAACGCCTCTAATTTATATCATACTTCGATTTACATCAGTAGTGTGAAATTTGTTTTATTAATAACTAAAGTTATAAAAGTGGGGAAAATAAAAAAGAAAGCGACAGTTTCGGTAAAACTTGGCAGTCTATATATATTATTTATGGATAAAACATTAACGTATATGAGCTCATGAGAAACAGTCACGTTCCCAGGATAAGTAATTAGCCAGAAATGATCGAAAATATAACGGCGCGATTTTAACGGAATTCTAAGAGTATTATCTTGTACTCTGCTAGTCTTTACAGTATTTTTGGTAGCAGCCTGTGTCCAGCTCAGTCGTTGACTTGTCTTATATAAAGTATTCGAACTAGGGCTGTACCAAATATTCGCTTCGTATTCGATTCGGGGCCATATAGTAGACTCAATAACAATTGGGTATTCGGCCGAATAGTTGCAGTCGGCGGGCCGAATACGAATAGTGGTTACCTTACACCCGTTTTGCATACACTGCGATGGACTGAAATAACTCTCTCATTAACACAATAGTTACTGTTGCTTAAGTCAGTCGTAGCGGGGGGAAATGCGACCTCATCGCTTGGTACAGCAGCTGGAAAAGTCTTTGCCTGCTGACTCGACCGAGGCATTACAGCAGAGGTTCTCAAACTGAAAATCACTATTCGGTACAGCCCTAATTCGAACGTATGTTGATTTAGTCATGTTTGAGAAGTGATTATTGCTTGTGCAATAAAAGGATTTTTTTTTTTTTTTTTTTTTTTTGCAGTATAAAAAATTACAATACATCTTTCCAGTAAAGACGGGTGTAAGACAGGGATGTGTTAATTGCATCTCTCCTCTTCAATCTTGTGATTGATTGGATACTAAAGAACACAGTAGACAGGACATTAAGAGGCATACGATGGACTCCAGTCACCATGCTTGAGGACCTTGATTTTGCAGATGATATAGCACTCCTATCACATAAACATGAACATATACAAGAGAAAAGTAACAAACTAAACTGCACAGCAGAAATGGTGGGACTGAGAATAAATACAAAGAAAACTAAGATCATGACAAACAGTCCAAACCAACAACCAGTGACCATAAGTAACCAATCACCTGAAAATGTAGAACATTTCACGTATCTTGGCAGTATGGTGTCCCTACTGGGAGGGACAGAGGAAGACATACAGTCACGTCTGAACAAAGCTAGAGCTGCTTTTGGAAGGATGAGGCAAATCTGGAAATCCAACAATTACTGCAGAGGAACGAAACTCCGACTCTACAAAAGCATCATTTTGCCAGTTTTCCTTAATGGAGCGGAATGCTGGAGAATGACCAAAAAGGATGCACACAAGCTGTCCACCTTTCACCACACATGTCTACGTAGAATTATCACAATTTTCTGACCAGATACAATCTCAAACACTAAACTACTTCAAACCACAAACCAAGAAACCAAGAAACTTTAGACAGTATGATTACCACGTTAAGATGGAAATGGCTTGGCCACGTTATGAGAATGACTTCTGATATACCTGCCAAAACAGCTCTCACATGAACACCAGAGGGAAAGAGAAAACAGGGGCGCCCAAAAACAACATGGAGACGAACGATGGAAAGTGACCTGAGTACGGCATCTTTGACTTGGAAAACTGCACTGAAGATAGCACAGGACAGAAAAGCATGGAAAGTCCTCTCTGAAGCCTCATGTGCCACTAGGCATAACGAGAACTGATGATGAATAAAAGGCATTTCAACTTTCAGGTCAAAGGTAAAAGGGAGACACTCTCTAATCGGCCTCTCAAGTTCTGAGTCACTGATAAAAGGGAGAAGGAGAATCTATTTAGCGGCCTCTCAAAATTCGAGTCCGAGGCAAACTTGATAATCTCTCCAACCAATGTTAAAAAACAAAAAACAAAAAAGCATCTCTCCAATCAGCCGCTCAACTTCCTAGTCACAGGCAAAACAGGAGATATCTCTAAACAACACGGCCCTCAGAACATGCGCACAGCTAACAGTTACGCACGGCTAATTGTATTTCCGTAATGCTGTAATTTTCTCGGGAGAAAGCATAATACAAGAAAAAAGCCCATTCTGCATTTTATTAATGGACTCGGCAATCACGATGGACACACATACACAAAACACACACACACACACACACACACACACACACACACGCACAAAACTATTTCACAAAAGCAAAGCCAAAATTTTTACTATCTCAATCTATCTGATCTCATTTCCGCGAAATTTCCGACGTATTTTTCACCCAGTGGCTGGGCAATGTATTGACGTCCATTGTAGGCATGATTTTGAGTGTTCGTCACTCCATTACAAGTCTTCTCGAGCATACATTACTGGCCATTGGTCTTTTTATTAAATTTAATTTTTGGAAATGGTCAGCTGTTGTACTGCCTTTTCATAATATTCTTCTTCTGCATTTGCTTTTTCTTATTCTTCTTCTGCATTTTCTTTTTCTTCTTCTTCTTCTTCTTCTTCTTCTTCTTCTTCTTCCCCCTCCTTCTTCTCCTTTTTCACCACCTCCTCCCCTTGCTCCTTCTTCTTGTCCTTGTTCTTCAGCAATAAACGTGTGCCATACATCTATTCTAGCTTGGGCAGCAAATGTGGCTTTGGGTTTGCCTTTATTCGGTACCCTGCAGTTGGTAATGCAGGTTGTGGGTCAACTTCTTCGCAATGACTGAACAAGAATGGAGAGCCCTGAAAGACGTGTCTTCCGGATTTGTTTTCTCGTGCAGCAAATTTAGTGACACTTACTCCGTGTGCTCGGAATTTATAGTCGCTCTATTAATTGTATCCGTTGTATGCAATAGTAGTATATTTCTGGACCTTTTCCCACGCCTTTAGACGTATAGGGTGTTTAGGGCTAGACCTATATTTTATAGACCAATCGGCACAAGATGGGTCATGTGGTCAGCATCACGCCGGAATAGTGGTATATTAGGTTATAGCCTAATAATGGCATATTAGGCTATAAGAATGAACTTTAATGGCTTTTAGTCGCTATATTAATTGTATCCGTTGTATGCAATAGTGGTATATTAGGTTATAGCCTATGGTGTATTCGGCTATAATAATGAACCTTATTGGTTTGATTCCTGGAAGCGTTCCAGGTGACCTTTTTTTTTTCGAGACAAAACACTCACGTGTACTAGAAAATGCAGAAAGAGGAAAATATGATGCAGATCTTTTCGTTTCCCAGTTCTATAGTAATAACAAAAGGGGAGCTGCGTGGTCTTGTGGCATGGTTCCGGGTTCAATCCCCGGTAAGGGTTGGAATTTTTTCACGTGGACCTGAACTTCTAGTTTTTCCTCTGGTCTCTGAGTAGTGAGATCGGACGCCCGTGTGCATTGTTGAGCACGTAAAAAATTCCTTGGCAGTTGGTAATCGAAAAGAGTAGCCTAACAGCGCTGCCCGGGCACAAGTTGCAGTTAAAAATCTACCCGAAGTATTTCAGGATCCTCGCCGGTGCTACAAAGCCTGTGCACTGTACTGAACTTCTTAGGACTCAGACTTGAGTTAGAAGAAAGAACGGTGCAGTTATTGGTTACTACCCGTGTGTCAGGATGTTGATCCGTTGTCCAAACTTCAGCAATATCAAACAAAGAAAAGAATAATACCCAAACGTATAACAACAGAAAAAAAAACGTGTGTGTTTTTTAAACGACTAGAACAGAAACGTAAAACCTAGGTATATGGATAACATCCGACAGAAGATGTATCACAAAAACGTAGAACAGAGCAGGCCAAAACTGCATTTTATCAAACAAAGAACATTTAACACAAAAAACCATGTCATTAGAGGTAAGAAAAGAATGCTCGCATGCTATGTAGATACACCTTTAATATATGGATGTGAACTCGGATCAATTATTAAACAAGCCAAACAATATCTCGGAGATGTGCTATTTCGGAAGAATCCTAAGCATTGCATGAACAACTAAGAAGAGCAGCTCAGATGTTTTAACAAGAGGCGAGGACTCGAATACAAATTACTACAAACATCAGAAAGAGACAGTCATCATTTCTGATCATGTTATAAGAATATGGCAACAACAACATGTTGTGACCACTTGAAATATCTGTGGAAAGAGAGACAAGGAAAGACAACGCGAGACAATTTTTGACAACATTTTGTCATGGCATGGAGGGATGACAACACACGATCTGATAGACACTTTAGAATATTGCAGACTGGGGAAAGGCATGAACGCCGACGCCGGTCGGTAAGGCACTTGATAATGATGATGACGATAAAGTTTTACAACTATTCACGTGACTCTGTAGTGTGGAGCTTTTGGTCAGGATACACTCCCTCTTGTTCTTGTGTTTTTTGTTGACAAAGGCTTTGTTTTAAAGGTCTGATTGTTTCTGTGTGCGTGGATGTGTTTGTATGTGTTTTATGTACGCATGTAACACCCCCACCCAAATCTTTTTGTTTAGCATCTTAGTCACATCTGAGTGGATTCATTTCTTGACAGTAGCCTGACTATCGGCCTTGGGGCTAAGTCGCTGCGAACGCTTCGTAATGCCGGGATGACAGGTTCGATCCCAGCTAAGGGCCATGCGCCTTTGCGTTGGTTTCGACAGTGGTATCAAGAAAGCCAACCGTTCAGAAAACAATGGCAAACTACTGGACGTAAATTTGCCTAGAAAAACAACACAACAGCTAGGGGCTTCTGGGGTTAGTTCTGCAACGTCCTGTAAAGGATACGCAACAACCTTTAGCCTGACTAGTCACCCCCTCGCCAGTTTTCACATGACAGCCAATGAATCGACCTTTGCAGGACACTGCGTGGATCGACATCGGGACCGGTTTGTTTCGAAAATTCTCTTGTGAAATTCGCACCTGAAAATGTCGTGTAAACTATACGCACACGGCATATTTCAATAAATAAATTCATTCAGACGCGAAATTTGTGTTCCGCAAGTGGCTCTTTGGCTCGCCGTTAGACGATTTCGTCGCCGACCGGGACAATATGTGGGTCTGTCTACTTTGATAGCATCAACACTGCAGGTGTGTTTTTTTTTTATGACACTTGGCGGCTTTTAATGCTAAACCATTTATGTGGCCCACGTAACCTAGTCACAATTATAACCTAACGCTCCCCGTTCAGGAATGATGGCTGTACGTGACGAATTTTTGTTTTTTAGCAAAGCACCTATCTATCGACCAAATGGATGTTCTGTTGCAACCGTGCCTAATCCAACATGGGGGGGGGGGGGCATATTTAGGCAGACAGACAGACAGGCGGTCGGGCAGGTAGGCAGGCAGGCAGGCAGGCAGGCAGATAGATAGATAGATGGATAGATAGATAGATAGATAGATAGATAGATAGATAGATAGATAGATAGATAGATAGATAGATAGATAGATAGATAGATAGATAGATAGATAGATAGATAGATAGATGGATGGATGGATGGATGGATGGATGGATGGATGGATGGATGGATGGATGGATGGATGGATGGATGGATGGATGGATGGATGGATGGATGGATGGATGGATGGATGGAGGGAGGGAGGGAGGGAGGGAGGGAGGGAGGGAGGGAGGGAGGGAGGGAGGGAGGGAGGGAGGGAGGGAGGGAGGGAGGAGGGAGGGGAGGGAGGGAGGGAGGGAGGGAGGGACGGACGGACGGACGGACGGACGACGGACGGACGGACGGACGGACGGACGGACGGACGGACGGACGGACGGACGGACGGACGGACGGACAGACAGACAGACAGACAGACAGACAGACAGACAGACAGACAGACAGACAGACAGACAGACAGACAGACAGACAGACAGACAGACAGACAGACAGACAGACAGACAGACAGACAGACAGACAGATAGATAGATAGATAGATAGATAGATAGATAGATAGATAGATAGATAGATAGATAGATAGATAGATAGATAGATAGATAGATAGATAGATAGATAGATAGATAGATAGATAGATAGATAGATAGATAGATAGATAGATAGATAGATAGATAGATAGATAGATAGATAGATAGATAGATAGATAGATAGATAGATAGATAGATAGATAGATAGATAGATAGATAGATAGATAAAAAGACAGATAGATAGATACTTACGATAGAGTGAGAGAGGAGAGAGAGAGAGAGAGAGAGGAGGAGAGAGAGAGAAAAGATTATATTACGCACTAGCTGCTGCCCCCCCCCCCCCCCCCCATCTAATCATCGTGTTGTGTTATTATATGTTACACTTTACAGTGTATACCTTTACTCCCTTCTATCCTGTACAATCTTTTCTAAACCATGGAATTAGTCTCTAGAAACAACTGTTTCGGGGTTTCTCCTGGGCGTTCTTCTTTTCTCAATCTATGTGTCTCCCCCCCCCCCCCGGTGGTAAACAGACTGGTCCCACTCCAGTAGTAAACAGACTGGTCCCACTCCTGTAGTAAACAGACTGGCCCCACTCCGATAGTAAACAGACTGGTCCCACTCCGGTAGTAAAAAGACTGGCACCACTCCGGTAGTTAACAGACTGGTCCCACTCCGGTAGTAAACAGAGTGGACACACTCCGGTAGTAAACAAACTGGTCCCACTCCGGTAGTAAACAGACTGGCCCGACTCCGGTAGTAAACAGACTAGTCCCACCCTGGTAGTAAACAAACTGGTCCCACCCTGGTAGTAAACAGACTGGTCCCTATCCGGTAGTAAACAGACTGGGTGGCACCGCGAGGCGGCAAAAACATTATATCTAATAAACAAACACGTACTGATCAGCCCTCACTGGAGGAAGCAGAAAGATAGACGGACACACCAGACAAAAAAAAAATCGAAATGGACCCACAAATCAAATCTCCTCAAATGTTCGCTGCTTTCTTTCTAGACACAGAATTACGGTCCGACGTGTTTATAGTTTTTCATTTGGGAGAGTGAGACAAATTCATTTGATTTTCACTGGCATAGGAACGGAGGAAATTTAGGGTTACCCGACTGCAGTTAAGTTGAAATCCCGACTAAGACAAGCTGTGGTATTGTGTCTGCTGACATGAGCGTTAGATGGCCAAACCATTTCACCTGTCATCTTCTAATGAAATCCAGAACTGCTGCTATCCTCATTCATCTAATTTCAGTTGTAATTTTTGTTTTCTCTGTTTTTGTGTGTGCAAACGAGTCTGATAAAGAGAACCAGAAAGCAACGAGGCAATACAGAAACTTTATTGATGTCTGCATGTCTTCTTGCTGTTGTTGCTGCAGCTGCTGTTGTGTCGCTGTTGTTGCAGACAGCATCTCATTTACTACCCGCTGCAGTAATAATTTGACATCAAAGCCTCACATGCGGTAGAAATTCTCCCCCCAGGGCCATTTTCCCATTCCAACAATATCGTCTGCTAACAAAACATGCACCATTGTGCGCTGGGTAATGAAGGAATCTGGCATCCGGCGACCCATTTACAGCCTTATGAGAGAGAGAGAGAGGCAGTGAGAGAGAGAAGGAGAGAGGCAGTGGGAGAGTGAGAGAGGGGGGGGGGCAGAGAGAAAAAGAGAAAAAGCGTAATTCACATCCAATATCTGGGTTTGTTTACGACAATCCCAACCACTTTAGTGGTTTTCCAAACACAATGTGGTTTGGAAAATCCAAATGTGGAGTTGCAGTTCAAGGAGTTATAACGCACCGCACCCTATCACCAAATGTACTTCACGACACAGATATAATGTGGCTACTAATTCTGACTGCCTTACTGCGATGTCTATGATAAATTGACTGTGTCCTAGTAAACTATCAGAAGGAGTCTGTAAACAGTCAAGCAGAGAAAGACGGGGAGAGAGGAGCAATATAAGAGCAGGAGGCGGGAACAGACAGACGCAGACAGAGGAGGCTGGGGACGGAAGGGATGAAGAAAGAGATCTAGGCAATTACAGATATACACAAAAATGGGGGGGGGGGGGGGTGGGGTTCAAAGAAACAGTACCAAAAAAAAAAAAACGGAGTGTGCTGGAGACAACAGACAGAAGCGAATGTGAGGATAAAGATGTTGAGGAAAAAAAAAAAGACGGTTATGATAATTAATATTAGCCTAAGTTGATTAGTACAGAAATTAAATAAATGATATAAGTATTATCACTGCAAATACCTAACATTTGACCCGTCGAATTCCACAATTGGTAAAACTGCGCTGCAACACTATACCCACCCTGTATTAGTCAGAGACCGCGGAAATGGATGAACCAAAAAATCAAGGAGCTTCATATATACTATATTTAGATCATATTGCCCGGAGTTGATTAATTTGTTTGAACTATCCGGGGGCATTCCTGAATGAAAATCAGGTTTAACGGTTGGACGAGCTTCGTCGATGCAACTGGAAAGCGGATTTTCTTAACGGTCCGGTAATCGTACGATACAAAGGGTAATTTATATATATATATAAAGTTGAACTTTATATCTGCCTCGATACCCCAAGCAGTAAAAGAAGTGGAGAATAAGTTGGAATTCATATCTCCCTAGATTCTCCAAGCAGTAAAAGAAGTGGAGAAGAAGAAGAAGAAGAAGAAGAAGAAGAAGAAGAAGAAGAAGAAGAAGAAGAAGAAGAAGAAGAAGAAGAAGAAGAAGAAAAAGAAGAAGAAAAAGAAGAAGAAGAAGAAGAAGAAGAAGAAGAAGAAGAAGAAGAAGAAGAAGAAGAAGAAGAAGAAGAAGAAGAGGAAGAAAGAGGAAGAGGAAGAGGAAGAAGAAGAGGAGAGGAAGAAGAAGAAAGAGGAAGAAGAGGAAGAAGAAGAAGAAGAAGAAGAAGAAGAAGAAGAAGAAGAAGAAGAAGAAGAAGAAGAAGAAGAAGAAGAAGAAGAAGAAGAAGAAGAAGAAGAAGAAGAAGAAGAAGAAGAAGAAGAAGAAGAAGAAGAAGAAGAAGAAGAAGAAGAAGAAGAAGAAGAAGAAGAAGAAGAAGAAGAAGAAGAAGAAGAAGAAGAAGAAGAAGAAGAAGAAGAAGAAGAAGAAGAAGAAGAAGAAGAAGAAGAAGAAGAAGAAGAAGAAGAAGAAGAAGAAGAAGAAGAAGAAGAAGAAGAAGAAGAAGAAGAAGAAGAAGAAGAAGAAGAAGAAGAAGAAGAAGAAGAAGAGAAAGACGTTTTATAAAATGACACTTTTAGCTAATGCAAATACCCGTTGCATCTTAGAAGTTAAAAGATCAGATATACCTCTCTGAAACGTTGTTTATAAGAGATGGCTATTTGTGACAAACCGTCAGGACATTGTTTCCGCACTGTCATTGGTGCTACAGAATGAAAGGACATGGTTCTACCATACAAGAAGTGGGTGGCCAAAGAAGATTTAGAACCTCTGTTCTAACGCAGCGTCGCATAAATTCGACACATGGGGCTGCAGCAACTGCACCTGCTGCCATCTTTTTGCCAAAGATGGATGTTGAGTCGATGAACTCTATCTAGCCCAGTATGGTTCCAGGGTTATCACTAGAAATGTGGGAGTCAGGCCTATATCGATCGTTTTAAAGATTTAAAAAAAAACTGTTTAGCAACAGACATAGAACGCAGACTACGAACAGTTTTGTGTGTATTTACATATATGTATATTGTTTTGGTTTTATTTTTGTCAATTAATAAGTATGTTGGACTGATGTCTTTCTGGTTGGTTAGTTCACGGAAATGAACGAAAAGAAAGGAATTATTTAAAGCGGTACAAACATTATGATTAACAAAATAACATACATTGACGGGCACTGATAGAAAGAAATAGACACGAAAGAGTATACTAAGCAACATAATAATGAAAATGTTACAGTAAAGAGAATAGAATCTGTGACATCAAAATTACCACAGAGCTACTTCGCAGTACAAGCCTATGTACAAGACATGACCATAAGGATATCCCAAGGTGTCGACCAATGTATGCTTGTTTGTTTATCATAATGCCGACCAATATATGTCACATTTTTTCAGTCATCATACCGACCAATATATGCCAATCTGTTTAGCATGATACCTCCCAGTATAGGCCAATCTGTTTAGCATGATACCTCCCAGTATATGCCAATTTGTTTAGCGTGATACCTCCCAGTATAGGCCAATCTGTTTAGCATGATACCTCCCAGTATAGACCAATCTGTTTAGCATGATACCTCCCAGTATAGGCCAATCTGTTTAGCGTGATACCTCCCAGTATATGCCAATTTGTTTAGCATGATACCTCCCAGTATAGGCCAATCTGTTTAGCGTGATACCTCCCAGTATATGCCAATTTGTTTATCATGATACCTCCCAGTATGAGCCAATCTGTTAAGCATGATACCTCCCAGTATAGGCCAATCTGATTAGCATGATACCTCCCAGTATAGACCAATCTGTTTAGCATGATACCTCCCAGTATAGGCCAATCTGTTTAGCATGATACCGACCAGCTTATGTCAATATGTTTATCATAATACCGACCAGCGTATGTCAATATCATTATCATAATACCAACCAGCGTAGGTCAATATGTTTATCAAGATACCGATCAGTATATGCCAATTTGTTTCTCATGACAGCGACCAGTATATGACATTTTGTTCATCTTGATGCTGACCAATAATAATAGGTCAATGTGTTTATCATTATATATCATTATATAAGCAACTTCTGGCTCTTCCGGCAGCATCGACCATAGACACATCGAGCTGTTGTAGTTTCTCTAATGTTATCTGTCCATACTGTTCTTGGTCTACCTTATTATTAAGTCCTTCTCTTTTAGTGTATGCATTGTATAGTATGCGTCACAAGGCATTCTCTCTAAGTGACTAAACCAATTGATTCGCCTTATGTGTAAATTAGAATTTGTTCTATGCCGACTTTTTATCTTATCAGCTTGTTTCACATTTTATCTTATCAGCTTGTTTCACATTTTATCTTATCAGCTTCTTTCACATTTTATCTCTTCTAGCTGCTCCTGCAGCCCTTCTTAGAAATCTCATTTTTATGGCTTGAATTTTCTGTTTTGGTTTGATGTGAGTGATCATGCGAAAACTTTGGCAGAAAAGCCATTCACTATTTAAACCTTTACCTTGGGGTTGCAGACAACATCCCCCCCCCCCCCTTTCCCACAAACACACTCTTTTTATCAAACCCTTGCTGGAAGGAGCAGGGTGGGAGGGAAATACACACAATTCCTTAACAAGGATGACGTTACATTGAGAATTTGTGTAACCAGATGTGTTGTGCCGCTCAGCGCTACTCCTAAATTGAGAAAACAAACGGGAGGCGGATTTAGAGGGGCTTAGGGCCCCCCCCCCCCCCCCCCCCCCATTTTTCCCGTCCCTACCAATTACCACCACATCGCCTTCCTCACCGCTTCAGCCAAAAAAGAATTGTTTGGGGGAGCTCATGCACCTTCAGCCCCTTCCCCCAATTTAAACAGTGAGGGACTCAGCACCCCCCGCCTCCACCACCCACATACACAATAATTGTGTCAGTGGGCCACCAGGCTCCCTTGAAACCATGTACACAAAGTATCCTTCACAGAATTTGAAAACACATTACTAATAATTTATTATATTTATTTTCCATTTAAGATATTTTTTAAATATCATAATCATCAGCATTATTATTATTATTATTATTATTTTATATTCATATTGTGAAGGTCAGCGTCTGTGGCTTAGGCACTGAGTACGTGCTTCGTAATGCCAGGTTGCCAGGTTCGATCCCTGCTGCAAACGATTTGTCTTGCGTTGGTTTCGACAGTTGTACCAAGAGCTGACCGTTTAGAAAGCAATGGCAAACTTCTGAACTTGGAATTTGCCTAGAAAGACCACAACAGCCAATGAATGCTAGGGTTGTGAACTTTCCTAATAATTATAATAATCAGCATCATACAATGTGTTGAATGGCAAATATTATAATTTATCTGCAGCATTGAAATTTACATGGGAATATATACAAAGACAGACCCCCCCCCCCCCCCAACCCACCCCCACACACACACACACACACACACATACACACATACACAAAAAAGGGAGCTAGAGATTGAAGTTACAAAGGGGGGGGGTGGGGTGAGCGGGTTAGTTCAACGATAGTCTCCCCAGACCCCGCCCATATACACACTAGCTCACTTTTGATTTGTAGCTTCTGAGCCTCGTGACCTTCGCACACGGTTACAGGCTTGTTCCGCAATGTCGTTGAAATCGCATGTTGTATATTTCAACACGCTAAAGCTTTTAATACTCCAAAAACATGGAGAAACTGAGTCTAAAACAACATCCCTAGAGAAGAGAATGCTGCAACCTACGTCACAGGTATTCTCTTTCTCGGATGAAAACGTAAATGCAAGACATCACAGAAACCAAGCAACAAAGCGGGACACACCCGTAACCTTCAGGAAAGTCGACCAGCCCAACAAACTTGTGAATGAAAAGTGACCTACTCTGACTGGGAAGACTAACGTCGAACTAACCGGTGAGCGTTAAGAACGCCTCTAGACACGAACAAATAGGTCCCACGAACACAATTTCATAAAAATGTGGATTCGACCAGTAAACAAATCGCGCAACGCACGAGGTGAAACGTATTAGTGCGAATGTTGTAAGAAGCATAGGTGGATTAAAGTGAGAACGATTTGTACTATCATGAAGTAAAAAGGTAGTAAAAACGGTTCAGATAGCTAAGGCGGTGACTATGTTACAAGGCAAAGCTCTCAAGTGTTAGAAGTAGAACAATTATTGTTAGCCACCGAGACAGCAATCCGGCTACTTCCCAGCATACAAAGAAGAGACAAAAAAAAATTAAAATTAGCATTAAAAAAAAGGTAAAGTCGGGAGATGTGAACCAGCGTCATAGCACACGGTTACGAACCATAAGTTCTCTGCCACCAGTACGAACAGCTGATAAGAAACTGTCCGCCTGTGTCGCCGTCCGCACGTAACTCCATAGCTACAGGGACGTTCCTCCATTTAACCTAGAGTCAACACTAGTACCGATTTCCTAGAGGCTGGGTGAACCCCGGGAACCGCCCGGTTTCGAACACCGGCTGTGGGCTGCAGCGAGTCGCAGCTGGATTTGAAAGCAAGTCTCCTATCGACTGCGCTAATGCGGCTAGAAGAAACAGCTACATAGTTGTCCGCCATTATTATGAAATGGAACTCATCTTCGAATGGGACTCATCTTCGAATAGAACTCATCTTTGAAAGGGACTCATCTTAGAAAGAGCTGTCTGCCTCTTTCTCCTCCTATGCCATCTACCTACACAAGAAACTATCAACTACAAAAGATAAGTTATACTGTATATTTCATTCTAAATATTTTGTCACACACAAATCCATTTTAACAAAGCAAAATTTAAAAAAAAAAATTTTTTTCAACAATGCATATGCTTCTGAGTCGGGAGACAGGAATAATCGGATTTTTATTTATTTTTAATGGAAAAATCGTTTCGGCTCGCGAACATTTAGGGTTCGCGAATGAAGTCAAAGAACTAATTAGGTTCGCGACCCGAGGTACTAATGGACTTTTTTTTAAATTGCTTTGCGTGGTTAAAGGGGGTCTCTAGCACGGCCAGCTCTAGATTTATACTACCAGACTACTACAACATATAATTATACTGTTTTTTAATAATTAGTAAACAAGCACAATCAGTATGAAATTGATATATGCAATACTTTTTTCACCCAGAGTAGTTTTCTTAACAGTACTTATAGCACTACTAAATATGTATCCTCAAGGTACAAACAGCACAAACAAATTTGTCCAGTTTCATCTTGCTGGATGAAATCAATTCCTTACCATTCCGAATGTTTTGGTAACAAATATGCATAGGAAGTGGATGAACAACCAGAAGTTTCAGTGCCAGTGTTCGCGAAGCAAAGCAAAAGCCACTTTACAAAAATTAACCCAGACCATACAACTGCAAATATGCAAAAGAAGTCGATGAGCAACCAGAAGTTTCCGCAAGAGTTTACAGCCAGTGTTCGCAAAGCAAAGCAAAAGCCAGTTTACAAAAATTAACACAGGCCGTACATCTGCAAATATGCAAAAGAAGTCGATGAGCAACCAGAAGTTTCCGCAAGAGTTTACAGCCAGTGTTCGTGAAGCAAAGCAAAAGCCAGTTAACAAAAATTAACACAGGCCGTACAAGTGCAAACATGCAAAAGAAGTCGATGAGCAACCAAAAGTTTCCGCAAGAGTTTACAGCCAGTGTTTACGAAGCAAAGCGAAAACCAGTTTACAAAAATTAACACAGGCCGTACAACTGCAAATATGCAAAAAAAGTCGATGAGCAACCAGAAGTTTCCGCAAGAGTTTACAGCCAGTGTTCGTGAAGCAAAGCAAAACCCAGTTTACAAAAATTAACACAGACCATACAACTGCAAATATGCAAAAGAAGTCGATGAGCAACCAGAAGTTTCCGCAAGAGTTTACAGCCAGTGTTCGCGAAGCAAAGCAAAAGCCAGTTTACAAAAATTAACACAGACCATACAACTGCAAATTTCGACAACCAGAAGTTTCCGCAAGAGTTTACAGCCAGTGTTCGCGAAGCAAAGCAAAAGCCAGTTTACAAAAATTAACACAGGCCGTACAACTGCAAATATGCAAAAGAAGTCGATGAGCAACCAGAAGTTTCCACAAGAGTTTACAGCCAGTGTTCGCGAAGCAAAGCAAAAGCCAGTTTCAAAAATTAACACAGGCCGTACAACTGCAAATATGCAAAAGAAGTCGATGAGCAACCAGAAGTTTCCGCAAGAGTTTACAGCAAGTGTTCGCGAAGCAAAGCAAAAGCCAGTTTACAAAAATTACCACAGACCGTAGAACTGCAAATATGCAAAAGAAGTGGATGAACTACCAGAAGTTTCCGCAAGAGTTTACAGCCAGTGTTCGCGAAGCATAAGTCAAATGATTAAGAATTAATATTATTAGTGTACTGCTCCAACATATAATTATACTGTTAGTCAACAATTAGTAAAGAGGCAAAGAGTGACTTGCTGTGAGAGGTTAGTTAGTAAATTGAATATTATTTTCATCCACTTACCTGGAGCTCCATTTATGCACAGTCAATATGAAAGCAATAGTTTTCTTCACACACAAGATAGTTTGCACCTGACAACTGTCGATATTCTCAAGATATGCCTTCAAAATGAACCTGTTTGCAGTAAGATTTCTACATTTAAAGTAGAAAAGTAATAAACAGTCAGTTCCCAAAAATCCGAACTACTGACTAGAAACAGTGACACTGACACACACATCACAACACGACTGTCTTCCGTGAATTAAAATTAAAATTAAAATTGCTGTATATCCACTTCACAATATTCATTTGTAGATTTGTAATACGAATACGTTTAGAACACAGGACTTTGTAAGCATATTAATATGTCAAACAATGCAACATGGAAACGCTCCCAGTAACCTATTTTCGAGAGGGACTCCTCTAAAATGTACCGTGATTCAGTTGTCAGGACTGACATATGCAGCCGGACGTGGTCTATAGTACCCTTACAAACAATTATTTTTTTTTTCTTTGGTGGGGGTAGGTAGGGAGTGCTGAAAGGATCTGAGCACCCAGGTTTCGGTACCTATGATCACAGCCAAGCTGTACACCGCAATACAACGCGCCAACCGCCGTTTTAAGGGCGGACACAGAAGAAAACAATGATTAAGCTTGTGCAATCGGCGATTTGTTTGAGGACACAAATGTGGGCGTAATTGCAACATCCGCGACGTTCTTGTGTTACGCAACAGTCCAACGAGGGAAAACATGCTAGGATATAAGAAGTCTGTTCATTCTCATTTGTATACGTTAACAATTAGTCGTTGGAACGTTTGGATTACATAGCAGACATCATCATCATCAGCCTTAACCTTCCCCATTAGGAGTCGTGGAGAGAACGTGCGTGTGTAGAGCGCCTTCCTGCAGTTATTTGTATCACCTGTTACATTCCAGCAGTATATTGAAATTATTTCACCTCTTACATTCCAGAAGTAAAAGTAAAGTTGCATCACTTCTTAATAAATTCCGGCAGTATGTGTGAAGTTATCTCACATGTTACATTTCAGCAGTACGTGTAAGGTTATATCACATGTTACATTCAGGTATTATATGTGAAGTTATTGCACATGTTACATTCCTGTAGTGTATGTGAAGTTATATCACATGTTACATTCCAGCAGTATATGTGAGGTTATATTACATGTTACATTCCGGTATTATATATGAAGTTATATCACATGTTACATTCCAGCAGTATATGAGAGGTTATATTACATGTTACATTCCGGTATTATATGTGAAGTTATATCACATGTTACATTTCGTTTGTGTATGTGAGGTTAAGGCACATGTTACATTCCGGTAGTTTATGTGAAGTTATTTCATATGTTACATTCCGGTATCTATAAGAAAGTGATATCACCTGTTACCTTCCGGTAGTCTATGTGAAGTTATATCACCTCTCACATTTCGGTAGCATATGTGAAGTTATATCACCTCTCACATTTCGGTAGCATATGTGAAGTTATATCACCTGTTACCTTCCGGTAGTATATGGGTGGCCTGCACCCTACCATTGATCCCCGCCTGACAAATATTTTGGACGGATGTCCCAGAGAAGCATACTCATAGGTAACGAGCACAATACTATGTGCTGAATTACAGATAAACATAAACATATATTTGAAATCATTGGAAACTTATATACAAATACTTTTATTAAAGAGAATTTCTATATGTGATTAAAAGAACAGCTGAGCTCCATTTACGGATTATTTTTTTTTTAGTGTGGGGGGTCGCGGAGCCTGAGCCTCCAGTTGTAAGGGTACCTAAGGACAAGGGGAAATAACATCAGATGATGGACGAACAGGTGACTGACAGTGTAAAGTACGGCGCGCTGAAGAATCATTGCAGGTAACCCTCCTTCTGGAGACGGCCCCTGATGGTCTTAAACAGTACCATCTCTATGACCTTCTACTGTGTTGCTCCAAGAAAAAAAAAACTCTCATATCAATTATTGTTATAAAAGCCTCCCCCCCCCCCCCCCCCAGGTGTGCTGGGCATATAGTGCTACACCCATCATTTATAGACCAATGGGTACCCGTGGGTGGATGTGGTCATCATCACGTCGGCTGTCTTTACTTCCCCCGACTCTAAAGGGTGCCGGTGCAAGGCTGGCTTGATCTGGAAGCCAAGATCCTTGTTGAATACAAAAACGTCCAGCTCGGTTCGAATTTGAGGTTTACACTGTCAACATCCTGGTTTGAGGTTTACACTGTCACCATCCTGGTTTGAGGTTTACATTGTCGGCATCCTGGTTTGAGGTTTACACTGTCACCATCCTAGTTTGATGTTTTGAGGTTTACACTGTCAGCATCCTGGTTTGAGGTTTACACTATCAGCATCCTGGTTTGAGGTTTACACTATCAGCATCCTAGTTTGAGGTTTACACTGTCAGCATCCTGGTTTAGGGTTTACACTGTCAGCATCCTGGTTTAAGGTTTACACTGTCAGCATCCTGGTTTGAGGTTTACACTATCAGCATCCTAGTTTGAGGTTTACACTATCAGCATCCTAGTTTGAGATTTACATTGTCAGCATCCTGGTTTTGGGTTTACACTGTCAGCATCCTGGTTTGAGGTTTACACTGTCAGCATCCTGGTTTGAGGTTTACACTGTCAGCATCCTGGTTTGAGGTTTACACTGTCAGCATCCTGGTTTGAGGTTTACACTGTCAGCATCCTGGTTTGAGGTTTACAATGTCAGCATCATGGTTTGAGGTTTACACTGTCAGCATCCTGGTTTGAGGTTTACACTGTCAGCATCCTGGTTTGAGGTTTACACTGTCAGCATTCTGGTTTGAGGTTTACAATGTCAGTATCATGGTTTGAGGTTTACAATGTCAGCATCCTGGTTTGAGGTTAACACTGTCAGCATCCTGGTTTGAGGTTAACACTGTCAGCGTTCTGATTGAGGTTTACACTGTCAGCATCCTGGTTTGAGGTTTACACTGTCAGCATCCTGGTTTGAGGTTTACACTTTTAGCATCCTGAAAATCCCCCTGCGGTTTATTTTAGGGGAAAACATGGTATATCCATTTTTAACGCTTCGTTCGTCTTCTTGTATCTCCATAGAGAAGGAAATATTGATTTCTGAGAATTATATTTGCCCTTTCTGACTGGATGCACTTCAAACAACACTGGTAGATCGTTTAAGCCAGTAGTTTTATCTCCTTAATTTCTTACCTTCAATAATGGCGTCTTTTTAAGCTGTGTTAATTAAGTCATCACGTGTTTGTGCGATAAAGAGTTATGTGTATGACTGTGTGTGACAGTGTGACTGTGTGCATGCGTGTGTCAATGTGTGCTGCATTAACATTCATTTTATTACGCGCGCGTTGCATTAACAGCTAGTTTTTTCGTGTGTTCACTTGACTGTCAATACGTATGTGCGTGCGTGCGTGCGCGCGCGCGCTGCTTTAGCAGGCACTATATGTTGCTTAAACACAGTGTTATAGAAAGTCTTGTTTTCGATCCTGGGACAGCGTTGTCTGGTGACGCAGGAAGGGTGAAAGTCGAGTGAATCTTCAAGCCAGTGAATGTATGCTTAACCGTTGACCGTCCGTGCCAAGAAAACCTGGCCATCTTGTTTAGCCGGACAATGGCCGAACATGTTCTGCTACCTTCCGTGTGAGTGGTTGTGAATGCAGTTTTGTTGCAGACTTGCGGTGTCAAACGTTGGAAATTCTTTATTTATTCAGGTAACAACACATTTACTGTTTGTTAAAATATTCCTAGACATGTGACCTCTTTCTCGTTGACCGAGGAACATTACTGGAATAATAAAGTTAAATGACAGTTGTCATCAGCTGTTCTGTGTTTCTCAACGTGTGTTTATATTTCAAGCATGATCTACTGAAGTACTTGTCAATATGTCGGAGAAGACTGCATAAATTCCAGCCAAGAGAGTCACTGCAGTACACATATAGGTAATGAATCTAAACAAGTATGTGATCTAAAACACACAAATCACGGAAAATAATAGATGGATATACCAGTAAACATTGCTGTCTAAGGTTGTCATAACACGGGGAGGTACTGCAGGGATCAAATACCTGCCACCGCCGGTTCTGAAGTAACGTCAATGATTACTGATCAGCAATCACGCCCAGGAGACATCGTCAGTTACATGGACGGGTCCGTGAAGTGCGGGTCAAGATGAGGATGGCCATACATCAGCACGAAGGATGGGAAACACAGTTAAAGAAGACAACGGTGTTTACCAGACAACTAGGTCAAGAATGACCATGACGATAATTGCTGCTTCCAGAGCATGCGCATGGGTTGCAGAACAAGCGGCTACACGTGCGCTAATCGTTTCAGTCTCCGTGAATATACTTCAGAAAATTACTACCAGTATTTTAAGCTCAGAAGGAGTAGAAAGTATTTTCAGGTCGCAGTTAACCTACATCATCTAGAACTATACACCTGAGTACGTAGGATGATTGTGTTGAATTTCTGACGCTTATACGATTCTATGAACTAGGAGCTAAGCTTGGTGAAGCACGTCAAGGTCAAGACAAGAGTTACTGAAGCCAACTTCTCATGGAAACAATCAGTAGAGTTACCTTGGAGTGGCTGCTGCATCAGAGGACGATTGTGCAAAGGTGTCGATTGTGATAACATGGAATGACGTTCCTCCTTTCCATAACACAAGAGTGAGCATCAATGTAAAGATCATGTGCAGCTCATGCTGATAGATCCCCCCCCCACCCCACACACACACACACACACACACACACACACAATCGGTCTGCTTTATCAACTCCAGGGAAAAGATAAATACCAACACACCGAGAACAAAGAATGCTTCAGAAGCGGTCAGATCAGCAAAGCAGTTCCACCGTAGCTGCCATGCTAGAACAGCTGCCAACTAGCGCCAATGCTGCCCTGTCTCTTCTTCTGCCTTCTATTCTCAAATGGAGTATAGGCCCCTCAACCAACTCACGCCGAGTCGTACTGTCCTACGCTATTGTACGCTGCTCTCTCCATCTCACTCTGCAGCTCCCTTCTCCGTCTGTGAGTGTGAGTGTGTGTGTGTGTGTTCTACGTATGACAGAATACACACTTTTCAAGCTGCATTTCCCAAATCCTGGGATAAGGCCAGTATCCTCCGCAATGATCTCATTCACCCGAAGCCGATGGTACAAGTGTGGTGTCACGTTTGGTATCCGCGGTAAAAATGGACAATACATTCACAAAATAAGGCAACACTGCATAACAAATCAAATAAACAATCCATCGGTACTCAATGTCACTTTACTGAAACAAATGACCTGACCGACTTTGTCGTGCAAACACTGCTCGGCCAATATCCTACCGGCGATCTCCAAGCTAATCCCGCCCAAAGTCGAACAGGAAAACATTGACGGACAAAAAAACAAGGAAAAGAAGAGAGTTCAGGAACAGAAAAAAATATATATGAAGGCCATTCAGGCGGGGTAACGATCTGCCCGCGCGAGAGCAATCAAATCAGTGTGAGAAACTAGGAGAACCTATTGTGATGACAGTTATTAGAAGGGCCATGGACAATTGACCTGGATCTCGTTCCAAACAGATCCAGCTCTGCCTGTGTGTGCGCGGGCTGGGCGCTTCCGCAAATTCTGCATCTACTCCGCTTCTTTCATGTTTGTCTATATGTTTGCATACGTCGGTGTCTGTGGCTTAGGCAATGTGAACGCGCTTCGTAATGCCGGGTTCAATCCAAGTTGCAGGCGATTTGGCAACAGACCGCCTAAAGTGGTTGCAACAGTGGCATTGAGAGCCGATCGTGCTGTGCGTAATGACAAACTATGTAAATGTAAATATGACTAGAAAAACCCCACCAGCCACACACACACACACACACACACACACACACACACACACACACACACATACACACAAAACCTGCGGTTAGTTCTGCAACACTCTACAGAGGACACAAAACTAACTTTTTATATGTCTGCATATGTGCCTGTCTTGACTGTCTACCCACATACATGCATGCACATATGTATCTGCCAAAATACAAATGTTACTACCTGATAGTAAGCATGCACGTACATAAGTACTTCTGTGCATGCACGTACCTATTTATCTGTCTGCCAAAAAACACATATGTTTAAAAAAAAAGTAAAGGTAAAATCGGGAGATGTGAACCAGCATCATTGCACATGGTTATAAACCATACAGCGACGTTTCCTCTTTTGCCTCAGAGTGTTTACTCTAGTACCCACTACCCAGAGGCTGGATTAACCCCTTGAACCGCTCGGTTTCGAACACCGGCCGTGGGCTGCAGCGAGTCGCAGCTGGATTTGAAAGCGAGTCTTCTATCGACTGCGCTAACGCGGTCCCTTATTATCCCACATATGTGACAATCTGATAGCAAGCTTGCACGTACATATGTACTTATGTGTATGAGTGTGTCTGTGTGTGCGTGCGTGTACGATACGCGCGTGTTTGCATGAAACTTTGACACGCCCACGATTCCCAGCATAACTACCACCGTCCTACCACAACTTGGGAATATTGATTGATCAAATCAATTGGACAAAGACTGGAGCTTCAGGAAGAACAAAAACGGACTAGACTTCACACCTAGGCTCGGTTTCTTCTTACATATTTGATTTGGACACATATGGTCGTTGTCACCCTAGGGCTCTAGTCGGTGGAACAGATGGACGGCTCTGTGCCGGATAATCCGATTACCGAATAGAGATACTGACAGACAGAACTGCACGGGTCAAACTCTTGTACTGTTAGTTCTGGAAGATGGGATTTCATAATTGTGAGGAGAATGTATGTGTTCATTAACCCATGAGGTGATACATTAGCTAGTTCGCACATACAGATGTTTACCCATGAACTGGCAGATTTGTTAGTTCGCACATACAGATGTTTACACGTGAACTGATAGATTAGTTAGTAGTTCGCACACACAGATGTTCACACATAAAATAACAGATTCGTTTACCAACACAGCAACTTTTCTCGCTATATAGTGAAATAATTTTGACGGAATATAAAGAGAATGCAGGAGTGATAGTTGGAGGATACAATATAAACAATTTGCGATTTGCAGAGGATACAGTTTTGATAGCTAAAAATGCAACTGATTTACAACAACTGCTGGATATTGTGGTGATGGAGAGTGCTAAGAAAAGATTTCATTAAATATAAGAAAACGGAAGTAATGGTTATTTCAAAGAAGAAGATAATTCCACGTTGTAATATCTCAATTACAGGAAAAAGACTTAAAACCAAGTCAACAAATTTAAATATCTGGGACCAATCATATCATCAGATGGAAAATGTGTGACAGAGATTAAAAGCATAACAGGTCAAGCGAAAGCTGTATTTCAGAAAATGAAAAATATCTCATACAATATATCACTCTCATTTAATGTCAGAAAGAGGCTGCTAAAATTTTCCATAGAAAATCTTCTGCTGTATGGCAGCGAATCTTGGAATGTCACTGAACAAATTAAGTAGAGTTTGGAAGCAACAGAGATGTCGTTTCTGTGACGAATGTTACGAATACCGTGGACGGCCAGAGTAACCCACAACCGTTGCTTGAAAGAGGCTAATGAAAGCAGATCTCTATATACAACAATAAGACAGAGACACACACTGTTCTTTGGCCACTTAATGAGAAAAGAGACGTTGGAGAACATCGTGACAGCTGGAAAGATCAGTGGAAGAAGGGACAGAGGCAGACCAGCAGACCAAGAGAGATGATGCTGGATGGGCTGAAACGATGGCATGGAGGGATATCATCAAGAGAGCTGTTCCAGTCAACCAGGGATCGTGATTTGTGGAGAAGCGTGAGAGCCTACGCCAGCTGGCAGTGCACAGGATGAAGATGACCCACACACACACACACACACACACACACACACACACACACACCCACACACACACAGAGATGTTCACATCTGAACAGATAGCTCAGTTAGTTTACACACAGCCATGCCATATGAAGTGCGAAATTAATTAGTACACAGACTGTTGTTCATATATGAAGTGATGAATTAATTATAATTAGTTTACAAAGCGATGTTCATACATGAAGTGATGAATTAATTAGTTCATATTAGCTTACAAAGTGATGTTTACATATGCAGTGATGAATTAATTAGTTCACCACACGATGTTCATAGATAAAGTAATTAATTAATTAGTTCATAAAGTAATGTTCAGAAATGAAGCGATGAATAAATTAGCTACAAAGTGATCTTCATACATCTAGGGATAAAATTTTTAGGGTACTTTTCCTTTATCGCCGTGGCGTTGGCGCCTAGACACCCGCATGAGGATAGGAAGGTCGTGGGTTCGCGTCCTCGCGGAGCCGGACTTTTTTCAAAAATGACATTGACTCCCATGTCGCCCCAGCGTTTAGTGGGTACCAGGTGCAGTCCAGGTAGGACTGCGCAGGGGACCACATACCCAAAAAAGGCCGGTTGGGCTATAAATTGTTTGGGCTATTCTAATTTTTTTAAACCCTAAAAGGCGGGAAAAGGGACATTTTTACTTACTTATTTTTTTTTTTTTTCACCCCTCTCGGGCTCCGGACTTATGACGGAGTTTCCCAAAGTCAATTTTAAAGGGGTGGGGGGTTTCTGTTCTTTCACCCCCCAAACACTACAACTTTCCCGGAACTTTTCCCGCAAAATCGGGGATTTTCCCAAGGGCCTAAATTAAAAAAAAAAGGGACCCCTAACTATTTCCAAAGAATTTTTTAAAAGGGAAAATTAAAAATTCATAAAGCGATGTACGCATCTACAATAGTGTTCTCCATACCACCACCACCACCATGCAAGCGCTACCTCCCCAGGTGGGTGCTGTTTCAGAGGGGCGGGGGACAGCCCACGAGCTTCTTTTTCCGTTTTTGCCTTTAAATGGGTTTGTAAATCCGGCGGACGTTCTGGCTGTTCCCCACCTTCTGGGCTTTGGTCTTTTAAAAAACTTGATTTTTTCCATGAACACCCTTTTTACAAGTGGTTTTACTTAGGAAAATTTTTTCCCCCTTTTTGCCTCCTCCCCTTTTCACGCAGATGAAATTTGTTTTCAAAGGGAAATACCAAATTTAGTCGACTTTTAAACAA
Organism: Candidula unifasciata; assembly: GCA_905116865.2. NCBI lineage: Eukaryota > Metazoa > Mollusca > Gastropoda > Stylommatophora > Geomitridae > Candidula > Candidula unifasciata. The sequence continues at coordinate 1,320 of CAJHNH020003306.1, read as the reverse complement.
AATGCTTTTTGGGGGGAAAGGGTTTTTTTTTTTCTTTTTTCCCCTAAAAAAGGGTGGTTCCCAGGTCGACCCCCTTTAAAAGGGGGTAAGGGGCAGCCCCGGAAAGTAGGGGGGCCCCGGCGTGATGCTGATCAAAATCACCCATCTGACAAATTGGTTTTATAAAAATATGGGTTTTCAGCCCTAATGCCCCCTTACGCCTAAAGGCGTAAAAAGGGGGCCCTTTTATTTTTTTAAAAAAACTAAAAAATGGGGTTTTCCCTTCCTAGGAATGGGCAAACTTTTGGCCCGCGGGTCAACCCCCGGGCCCCGGGCCTAAAAAATTGTATGGTTTTCGATGCATTGTCATTTACAAACCAACCCGGCCTTTGAGCTCAAAAAAATGGGCAAAACCCCCAAAAACTTTTTTTTTTTTTTTTTGGCTGAAAGAAATGCAGAAAGAAAATGAAGTCCAAATATCAACATTCATAAAACTTTGAAAAACCAAAACTGGTGACGCTCTCTTTGTGGTAAAAACCACGTGTTGCGACAAACTCAGACCATTAAGAGACCCGCTGTTGGTCTGCTGGACTCTGATAATACTCGTCAAATATAAAGGACGAGGGAGTCCCTGTGGCGGAGCGGTTAGAGGCTCGCCGCGGATCGGAAGGTCTTGGGTTTTTGTCCCTGGGGGGAGCCTGACTATTTTTTCAAAATTTACCGGGTCCCAGGCGACCCAGCCCCCTTTAGTGGGTACCGGGTGCCGACCCGGGGAAATAAAAAGGGGGCCGGCTTTTAAATGACCAAAAATTGCCCATCTTTGCCCATTGGTTTTTTAAAATTTTAGGGTTTGCCCCTTTTATGCCCTATACGCCCAAAAGGGTTGGGAAAAGGGGTCCCTTTTTCTTTTTTATAAAGGACAAAAGTTTTTTTTAAACGGGGAACAAGGGTTTTAGTCAAAAAAGTGCGGGAATTTATTTTAGCACGGGTTTTCTGAGGACCGGTAAAAGGATTAAATTTTTTTTTTCCCTTTAAGGCCCGCGCCCCCCCTTTTAATTCTAAAAACGGACCCCGGATTTCCAAAAGGGGGTCCCCGATTATCGTTAAGCGAAAAAAACGTTAAGGGTGGGATTTGAAAGAATTTTACCCCCCACATCAATAAAGTTCATTCCCGGGCAAAAATTAAATTTTAAAATCAAAAGTTAAAAAGGATATATTCCAGCCCTTTTTATTTCGGGTAAATAGGGGTACAAGTAAAAGGGAAAGGGACCCTTTTTTCCCCCCTTCCGACGTATTGGGTATATAGGGCCCAGACTTATCTTTTTTAGACCAGGGCCCCGG
>CAJHNH020003305.1:15000-73821 GCA_905116865.2 Candidula unifasciata | reverse complement strand
TTACTGCTATAATATCTGCCCTTATCAGTTTTCTTTGTTGTTTTCGACCTGACAAACCTTCCGATTACAGTTGTGAAAGAAAATGTGTAGTAACGAGCGCTGGCCTGAGATCGATAAACTGATTTCGCCGTCGGGTGTCATTTCCTTCATTTTATTTTACCTTCAATTCTGTTTGAGGGGGTGAAATTACACTTGTGGGGGAAGGGAAAGCTCTCTGTGGTGAGTGGTCAAAGCTGTTTTCCCCCCCCCTCCCCACCCCTCGCTCTCTCCTTGAATCTCTTTTGGTTCGTTTCATGGTTGTGCCCTCATTCATGTTCACGAGTGCAGTTTTTTAACGTGAATAATCCACATGGATATCATTTCGGAAGTCCGTGGGCTTCAATGCAATGCTTTATGTGATTAACCCTGATCGCGTGTGCAACTACTGATCTGTTTGTAATACTGCTTCTTTTTCGTCGATGATGAGCTTCATTTCTAATATCGGACTGTTAGTGTTAGCACGTCTGATGACTGCCTATGCTTTTTAATACGTGAGTATGCTCTCCCAGCTGATTTGGCAGCTTCTGCAGTCCTGCTTTGGTCGTACTCCACATGTTGACCATGCGTCATGATCCCTTCCTCGCCTGCCTTTTTACTCGATAGGAAAGGTAACACCAGAGATGGAAAATTCTGTTTGAGATAATCAGGAGTGGGACAGTACATTCTAACCCCACACATCCATCAGCTGATTACATTTTCTAAACAAGAGGGACAGGTTCCGCAAGACTTAAGAAGACGCAAGCATCATGACTATGTTACCTAGAACAAAGGGTGTTTTTGGAGTACGTGACTGCACGAGTAAACTGCAGGGGAAATATCACTGCTGTGTACTGTTGGAAAAGTACTTACGAGAATTTGTTCTGCAAAGACTCCGGATGCTGGGATATCGCGTTTTACACAGAGTTCCAGTGTTGGCTTTCGTGGGAACCGATCTACCACTGATATATGTTGGTTTTACTGATCTTACCTAGGCATATCTGATTTGGTTAGGTCAAAAAGGTCTCTTCAAAAACCACTGAAAACTGGGTCTCCATCTGTCCTACTGAGGCATAAATGAATCATTTAACACAGGTATGACAGGTGCAAATCAACTTTTGAGGGTGTAAACATCGGAGAGTGTTTTGTAATCAAAAATGGAGTGAAGCAGGGTGTGGTGTACTTGCTCCGACCCTCTTTGGAAAATACTTCCTCACTTTTTTAAACATGACTTTTCGAGGTCAGGAGGATTGTATATTCATCCATTCTCGATCTGTTGGCAGCCTTTACAATGCTCTCAGGCTGAAGGCCAAAACCAGGATAAGGAAGGTACTTATCAGAGAGCTGTTGTTTGTAGATGATGCCGCAATAACCACCCACTTAGAGGATGAGCTGTAATGTTTACTGTTTGCCTTTGCTGATGCATGCTGTGAATTTGGACTAACAGTCAGCAAAAAAAAAAAGACAATTGTTATTGTGTAAGGTGTTAATGACAGACCTACAGTCTACATTGACAGTGAAGAGCTGGAGACAGTAGACCATTTTACCTATATGGGTTCCACAGTGAATAGTAAACTATCGCTGGACCAAGAAATCAACACCAGAATAGGTAAGGCAGCAACAACAATGGGCAGATTGACAAAAAGAGTATGGGAGAACAGAAAGCTCACAGATAAAACAAACACTCTTGTGTATTAGGCTTGTATTCTCAGCACTCTGTTTTTGGCAGTGAAACTTGGTCAACTTATTCGCACCGGGAGAGATGGCTAAAAGCGCTTTCACATGCGATGCCTAATTAGAATACTTGGCATCAAGTGGCAGGACAGAATCACAAACACTAAGTGTCCCTCCAGCTAGAGGCGGGAGGGGATTCATCCGCGTCCAAAGCGGTAGTTAGGCTAATGGAATTTGGCTTCACTATAAGTAAATCTCCCACCTATTTGGTTGAATTTAAATATGTCGTCCTAAGAGAATTAGGATCGAATTGAGTGCTTAACCCAACATCATAACACATAAGTGCACAAGAAGGACTATGTACCTATGGAGGAAAGTCCAAGATTTGAAATCATCTCTTTAACATAGAGGTGTAAAAGATGTGGGCAGGTTCAAGACCTGTCATGCGACAAACTTTACTCCGACCAGTACTTCCTGGAGTATTTCTTTAAACCTACTTTGATCGCTGTTCTAGGATGTTGCTTTAACCCTCATTTAAGCACTGTCTACCGAGGTATTTCTTTAAGCTTACTTAAACCAGTATTTCTCGGGATATGTCTTAAAGCCTACTTGAAAAGTACTCTTCTTTTGTCTAGCCTTTAACCTTATCTTGACCAGACAGCCCTGGTGCTTTCCCTTAACCGTTTCGCCCACATACTATGAAACATACAATCTGTTTTGCATTAGGCGCAACAACTGTGTGAAACTGAAATAACTCAAAGAGTTCAACTCGTTTCATTATCCTATAGCCACTTAACGCTACACAGTACTGTCAAAAATCGTCATTGATCCATTCGCATTCTAACCTAACCTTGTGCCTTATTCTCCTCTTCCCGCCTCGCGCCCCTCAGTTGAACGCACACACCTGCTCTAAAGCATGCTTAATCCGGGAAGGCCGATAATTCACAGCACTTAGAACATTGCAACTGCAACAGCGCGGAAACAGGTCACCCAACTACCATCATTCAGGTGGGTAAGACGTCTTAGAACATCAAAACAAAACAAAATACCTGGGGTCAAAAAGTACACCGGTTTTTAAACTGAAAAACAACAGAGACTGTATACCTGGAGAGATAGGTAATGGCGTTTAACGACGTCAGAGAAACTAAACATAAAAAAGGTAGTCTGGTTGTGAAATGTGGCAACTGTAGAATTTAGCTAGAAATTTGCTAAATGTGGTAGAATGTGGCTAAAATCTACTAGTTGCTGCTATGGCTTTTCTGTAGTGCTACCATTGTATTTTTGTGCGTTGTTTTTTTTTTTTAAAGAATCTTTTCTTGTTCTTTACAAGCAGTTACATCACTGAAGTTCTTTTTATGTGCTCGCCTTTAAAAACGCGATTGGCACGGTTTACAATTGTTCTTCTTCTTCTTCTTTTTCTTCTTCTTCTTCTTCTTCTTCTTCTTCTTCTTCTTCTTCTTCTTCTTCTTCTTCTTCTTCTTCTTCTTCTTCTTCTTCTTCTTCTTTTTCTTCTTCCTTTCTTCTTCTTCTTCTTCTTCTTCTTTCTTCTTCTTCTTCTTTCTTCTTCTTCTTCTTCTTCTTCTTCTTCTTCTTCTTCTTCTTCTTCTTCTTCTTCTTCTTCTATAGAAAAAAAAAAAGAGGAGGAGGGGGCATTTGGCTGGTTGGTAGTTGTACCCCACCAGGACATCACACAAGCGATAAACACCCGTCGACACAAAGTGTCAAAATGCGGTCGTGGATCACCCGTGGATAGGTCCCAGAAACCCCTTTCAGCCGTTATGACCATATCTATGGCTAGGCCATATTTGTGGCTCGGCTATATTCAGGCATGATTTTGCATCATGAGGCTGGAGCCCAAAGACAATTTATCACAGACATCAGAAGGAGTCAGTCATCATTTTTCGGCCATGTTATGAGAAGAGGGAAAATGGCCGCCTTAAGCCCGACGGTACTACAACAGAAAATTTATTTTGTCACTGGGCTAAAGAGAACTCTCAAGTTCGACTCTTTGAAAATGAAACTATACGAGGCGGGAGAGCTGGCGAGAGCAAGTTTATTTGAGGCATGAACTGCTACATGATAATGCTGTTTCATAGCGCAGTCTTTCAACACATGTACGGGGTTCGAGGTCATAAGGTTTTGTTGACAGCCAGAGTTTCAAAGTGCTCTGGTGTTGTCAAGCTGCCCCACCTTCTGCCTTTATTACACCACTTTTGCGGTGTAGGCGGGGGGTCTTTGAGTCTGAGGTTTTCGATCGCATGGCTAGCGCTGTCGCCACGACTGTGCAGAGCAGGAAACAAATCCCCAGCCTTACCGAGGATTCGAACCTGGGTTTCCCACTTGAGAGCCCAGCGTTCTAACTGTTCGGCCAGCAGACGCTCCTCTCTAGTGTTGGCGAGCATTTTTTTTTTTCTAAAATGTTCGATAATGTTATCATTGAATAAGTTGATACTCCTTTTTAACTGGGGTTCTATCAGGGTGCCACTTCTCAAAACGATCTTGGGTCTTCTTTTGTTTCTTCCTTCTGCTGGTTTTGAGTGTGCTGATGTTCTTACTTTGGCTGCTGGAACGTTCCAGAAGTTTGATTTTCAATACAGCGTTCAAGTTTCGAGGCAAATTTTGCTGCAAAATTTCGTTCGGATTCCAAGTTGTTCCAATTGTTGCTCCTGTGCCGAGGTACTATTGTGTTATAAATCTTTGTTACTCTGTCTCAGGTTAGTTGGATATATTGTGCCGACACAAGAAAAAAAACATTGGGACTAATTTCGGCGGGTGGGTTGAGGATGGTGGTGGCGGTGGGTGGGGGAGGCAGTTCCCTTACAAAATTTCCACGAGAATGTCAGTGTTAAAGTGCATAATAATAATAAATATTTCACTCCTGGGTTTTGAGACACCATTTTCAGTGGAAAAGGAGAGGGGGTGGGGTGGGGGGGGGGGGGAGGGAGAAGACACATTTCCCCCCTATAACGCATTTCGAAAATACGATTATTAAAAACAAAAAATTTCTGAAATGGGATGTGTTGAGCCAAAAGGTCAAGACATAGCAGCCTGGATATGAGCCACACCATGTACCAGCTTTTACAACCATCCTTTTAAGGTGAACCCAAAGAAGGAGAAGAAGTGGAGGAAGAAGTGGAAGAAGAAAAAGAAGAGAAAGAAGAAGAAGAAGAAGAAGAAGAAGAAGAAGAAGAAGAAGAAGAAGAAGAAGAAGAAGAAGAAGAAGAAGAAGAAGAAGAAGAAGAAGAAGGAGGAGGAAGGAGGAGGAAGGAGGAGGAAGGAGGAGGAAGGAGGAGGGAGGAGGGAGGAGGAAGGAGGAAGGAGGAAGGAGGAAGGAGGAAAGAGGAAGAAGAAGAAGAAGAGGAAGAGGAAGAGGAAGAGGAAGAAGAAGAGGAAGAAGAAGAGGAAGAAGAAGAAGAAAAAGAAGAGGAAGAAGAAGAAGAAGAAGAAGAAGAAGAAGAAGAAGAAGAAAAGAAAGGAAGAAAGAAAGAAAAAAAAACAAGAAAGTAAACAAAGAAGAAAAATAAGAAGGAGAAGGAGAAAAATAAAAGAAGAAGACAAATATATTTTCATTTTATTTTATGGTGAAAGAAATATTGAAATTTCAACTTTATTTTGATTATTTGAACTATAAGTACGGATTGTATTCTACAAGAACGCTTCTTCATCTTTACTGTGAAACGCAGTTGGGGCTATATAGATTGTGGATTGGTCTGAAATCGATGGTATAAAGATAGACGAGAAATGCAGATAGATGGATAGCTAGACAAAGAGACAAGTGAAAGAATAAACGACAGATACCTAGGTAATTAGGGTGGTTCTAAAGGCAGTGGTGCAGGTCTGCAGTCGACCATATTATATGATAAGTCAGGTAGGCAGGCTGACAGACACACAGATAGACAGACACCATATGTAAGTTCTCCGCAGAACACATTTGATGGCTTGTAGCCCAATTATGATCCTTGCAGGCAACCCGTCTACATAAAATTCCAACACTTCGTACTTGTATCACCTCGGATAATAAACATCTTCAAAGGGAAATACTCACCTGTTCCTAGTTAGCGCCAAGAATGTGTATTTTCTTAAACCCGATGCTGCACAGAAACTCAGAGTAACGATAAAACAGTACAATAATGCAAGGATTAGAAACTGAGTAAAGTAATATAAAGTCTTCCCTGGTCTCACTCTTAAGTACTTCACAGTTGTTACTTTAACCCGTTCTAGCGGGGAGATATCCTGAACGTTTATCTGTTGTAGCCGTTCCATTTGCTCTTTAAGCGAAGCATTGTTGCTCTAACTCCTTCTAGCTCAACTAGTTGTTGCTCTAACTCCTTCTAGCTCAACTAGTTGTTGCTCTAACTCCTTCTAGCTCAACTAGTTGTTGCTCTAACTCCTTCTAGCTCAACTAGTTGTTGCTCTAACTCCTAGCTCAACTAGTTGTTGTTCTTTCTTCCCCAACTAGTTGTTGCTCTAACTACTTCTAGCTAAACTAGTTGTTGGTCTAAATCCTAGCTCAACTAGTTGTTGTTCTTTCTTCCCCAACTAGTTCTTGCTCTAACTCCTTCTAGCCCAACTAGTTGTTGTTCTAACTCCTTCTAGCTCAACTAGTTGTTGCTCTAACTCCTTCTAGCTCAATTAGTTGTTGCTCTAACTCCTTCTAGCTCAACCAGTTGTTGTTCTAACTCTTTCTTGCCCAACTAGTTGTTGCTCTAACTCCTTCTAGCCCAACTAGTTGTTGCTCTAACTCTTTCTAGCACAACTAGTTGTTGCTCTAACTCCTTCTAGCCCAACTAGTTGTTGCTCTAACTCCTTCTAGCACAACTAGTTGTTGCTCTAACTCCTTCTAGCTCAACTAGTTTTTGCTCTAACTCCTTCTAGCCGAACTAGTTGTTGCTCTAACTCCTTCAAGCCCAACCAACTTTTACTTTGACTCAGCTAAGTCAGGTATTACTCTGATTCTACTACGCAGAGCCAGTTATTATTTTGACTTATTCTAGGCGAACTAATTATTATTTTGATTAATTCTAGCCCAAACAGTTATTATTGTAACTCATTTAGGCTTAATTTTAATTCACTGTAGCAGAAATAGTTATTATTGTAACTCATTTGAGCTAAACTGTAATCTGTGCAAGCCTAACTAGTTATTACTGTAACCCATTCTAGTCCTAACTAGTTATTATTGTAACTCATTCAGGCTGAACATTAACCCATTCTAGTCTTACTGGTTATTGTTGTAACTTATTTAAGCTGAACTTCAACTTATTCTAGCCTGAACTAGTTAATATTGTAACTCACTCCAAACGAACTTTACCTCATTTTAGCCTAATTAGTAACTCGTTCTAGCTGAACTTTAACTTAATTGGTCGAACGACTTAATATTGTAACTAATTCAAGCTGAATGTTAACTCATTCTGGCCGAACTAGTTATAATTGCACTCATTCATGCTGAACTTATCTCTTGTTTTTAGCCTTATTAGTACTCATTCTGAGCTGAACTTCCGGCAACTTTAATATTGTAATTCATGCTAGCATAATTAGTTATGATTGTAACTCAAGGGAACTTAATGTCATTCTAGCCGAAGCAGCTTGTATTGTAGCTCATTCTAGCCGAAACAGCTTGTATTGTAGCTCATTCTAGCCGAAACAGCTTGTATTGTAGCTCATTCTAGCCAAAACAGCTTGTATTGTAGCTCATTCTAGCCTAAACAGCTTGTATTGTAGCTCATTCTAGCCGAAACAGCTTGTATTGTATCTCATTCTAGCCGAAACAGCTTGTATTGTAGCCCAGTCTAGCTGAAACAGCTTGTATTGTAGCTCATTCTAGCCGAAACAGCTTGTATTGTATTGTAATTCTAGCCGAAACAGCTTGTAGTTATATTGTATTGTAACTCAAAAACAACTTAATGTAGCTCATTCTAGCCGAAACAGCTTGTATTGTAGCTCATTCTAGCCAAAACAGCTTGTATTGTAGCTCAATCTAGCCAAAACAGCTTGTATTGTAGCTCATTCTAGCCGAAACAGCTTGTATTGTAGCTCATTCTAGCCGAAGTTGTTATTATTGTACATCATTCTAGGCGAACGGGTTATTGTTATAACTCATTATAGTAGAACTAGTAGTCGCTTCAACCGATTTCAGTCCCAGTATATCCACATGCATTCAACGACTATGTTGATTCATCAGAAGTATTGTCCTTAGTGAAATGTTCAGGTTTGGCTGTTCCGAGCTGCAATCCCATCTCTGCCAACGTGGACATGGATACTGAGTTATGCTTTCTGTCGTAATACTTTTCTCACACGGCGTTTCAATGACATCCCTTCTGTCTGGTGCCGGGTCAGTCATAGTCACCGCATTGTCCGTCAGATAATCTGCTCGCTCGTTGCCTTGAATACTCGCATAACCTGATGCGCAGAAAAAGGTTGAGAAGTTATTCGTGATGCATTTAATGAGACAACCCATTCCTGTCTGATGCAGCTGGCTGCAATTTCTTTGGAGTTTGAAGTTTGAACAACGGATCAACATCATGGCACACGGGTAGTAACCCAAATGTGCCCCGCTCTTCTTCTAACTCAAGTGTGAGTCCCGAAGAAGCTCAGCACAGTGCACAGGCTCTTTATCACCGGCGAGGATCCTGAAATACTTTAGGTAGATTTCTAACTTTAAAATTTGCCCGGGCAGCGTCGTTAAGCTACTGATTTCCAACTGCTAGGGATTTTTTTACGTGCACAACAATGCACACAGGCGTCTGATCTCACTACCCAAAGACCAGGGGGAATTATTAAAAGTGCAAGTCCATGTGAAAAAATCTCAGCCCTTACCGGGAATTGAACCCGGAACCTCTAGCACTCCTGGAATTTCTTACGCAAATTCACAGTGTGCTTGTTCGTCAAAGAGCACGTTAGCGTAAATCTTTGGCTTCGATACGTAATAATCGTCATCGGTCATTATGTACTAGGCAAGATTTGGACAAGTGGTTACAAAGGGATAGCTAAAGAGGTGTTTGAGCTAGAAATGGATTACGGAGAAAATGAATTGTGCTGTCAGTGTGATATACGCAGGCTAATTAATGGTTGATCCTTCAAGAACAGTCAAGACACGTGGAATTTTTGTATTTAACATTCGTCATCATAGCTCACCGGATATGTCCATAGGTGCTCCGTCTTGTCCATAAACTGTTTTTTTTAAATTTTTTATGTATATGCTGTTTTTCCTAGTGGCACATTGTTTGTCGGCTGCATATGCTAACTCTTGTCTTTGGGAATTTGACGCGGCCTTTCTTCCATAGATATTGGCTGTAAGTAAAGAAAGTAAAGGACCCTTTCCACGCCTTTAGGCGTATAGGGCATATAGGGCTAGACCTATATTTTTATAGACCAACGGCACAAGATGGGTGATGTGGTCAGCATCACGCCGGCCGCCTCTACTTCCCGGGATTGCACCCGGTACCCACTCAAGGCTGGGTCGACCTGGGAGCCAAGGTCATTTTTGAAGAAAAGTCCGTCTCTGCCAGGGAGCGAACCCACGACCTTCCGATCCGCGGCGAGCGTCTAGCCGCTCGGCCACGGCGACTCCCACATTGGCTGTAGACGGGTTTAAAAGGAAATATTAGCCTACGCCTTTCGACACGGTACATAATAATGATCTGACCTAGTAGCCGATCTTAGCTCAAGTGGTCACCTTGTTTTTTTTTTTTTGTTTGTTTGTTGTTGTGTGTGACAGAATCAACATTACACAGAAAGACCGCTAAAAAAAAAAAAAACAGCCGCAAACAAACAATTAACAAAACAGTCAACCAAACGTGACCAAATATACAACAACACAAAGAATAGTTTTACTAAAACTGGCTTTACAGATGTAAATTGGACATGCTTGAGTATGTATGTCAAACATACGTGTGGCTCTGTGCTTTTATGATTTTATAAACTTTTCCATTCTTACGCGTGAACGCGTTTTTTCAAATAACATTGCGGGATGAAGCACCGAAGACAAGGGAAAAAATATACACACATAAGTTACGTGTCTGATCATGGGTATGATATGCGTAATGGGGAGCTTCGGTAAAAAGGAATGACGAAGATCAAATCAACGTAAATCGAGCGTTGCAGTTTAACTGCACTAAAATAAGAGATACTGTGATGTTTGCAAAAACATTCGAGCAAAACAAGTGCTTCCGTAAATAAAGAAGCGTTTCCACGAGAAAAGACATCTTTGTGTATTGTAAACAACAAATAAATAAAGCAAAGAATTGTTGACACAAATAAGCAAGCAACTGTTGACAAAGACTTTTCAATACATGTTTGATAACTCAGCTGATAGTTTCTGTTTATGGGTGCTATGCTAGTTTGTTTGTGTTGTTGTTTTGCTGCTGCTGCTTCTTTCTTCTTCTTCTTCCTCTTCTTCTCCTCCTCCTTCTTCTTCTTCGTCGTAATCGTCTTCTTCTTCTAAAAATTGACCTTAGCTGACACTTCGACCCAGGAATGGCTACCAGGAAGCAGGGCGGCCTGTGTGATATTGACCACAGCCGTTAGGCTACTCCTTTTCGATTTCCAACTGCCAAGGTTTTTTTTTTTAAAGTGCGCAACAATACACACAGGCGTCTAGTCTTACTACCTAGAGACCAAGAGAAATTACTAGAAGTCCACGAGAAAAAAAATCCCAGCCCTCACTGGGGTTTGAACCCGGGACCTCCGGCACCCGGATCGAATGCTATACCTCAAGACCAGTGAAGCACCAATGGTTCCTATTTTCTTTTAATTATATATCTTCTCCATAAGCATTTTCTCTTCTGTTTTACCTATCCATATTCTCTCTCCGCGATGTTTTATGTCTGCTATTTCTCGTCTCTCTCAGATATTCCTCTTCTCTCTCAGATATTTCTCTGCTCTCTCAAATACCATCCTCTCTCAGTTATATTTTGTCTTTTAGCTAACTCTCTTCTTTCTGTTATCCTGTAATCAGTTATTTTGTCTAATTATTCCCCTCTCATCTCATCTATGTCCCTTTTCTAATAAATCTTTTTCTCTTTCAACAATTTCTCGTCTTTCTTCCCTAACCGGGGTGCCGGGTTCGAGCCCAGCTGCGGGCCTGGATTTGTTCTGCAATCTCCTGTAAAGGATACGCAACTAACTATCTCTTCTATATTTTTCTTCATTTATCTTATGTTAATATATTCTCTCTTGTGTGTTTGTGTGTGTTTTTTATTTACATATTTCGTTTCTGATGTCACTGTCATATCAAAAACCTACCTTGTCTGTCTTATCACTCTCAACTCTCACTTTATTTTATCTCGCCTCATCTCTTTCTCGCCACTCACTCTTTCGCGCGCGCTCTCTCTCTTTCTTTTTTTTTCTCTTCTTTCTCTCATTTGCCGCTTCATACGCAAATCCCATCTCTTAGCTTACATTACATCCCGTTCGCATTTCTTGCTTTTCTTTAATCCTTTCAAACTCTCAAATTGGTCCCATTTCATCTCTCTCTTTTCTTATCTCCTCACTATTATCTTAATAATCTCTTCTCTCTTATTTGTCTGACATTGCCTGTCTTGTTTACAATTTGTTTATCTCACTCTTAAAATGACACCTCTCTTACTCCTTTTCTTCACATCCGTCTCTCGCTCCCTCATTTATTTCGGTCTCTCTCTCTCTCTCTCTCTCTCTCTCTCTCTCTCTCTCTCTCTCTCTCTCTCTCTCTCTGTTTTCAAACCCGCATCATGTTTGATTTTTCTTCTTCGAAAAATGATGTTGGCGCCCAAGTCGACCAAGAATAGCTGGATACCAAGTAAGGTCCTGAGAAGTAAAGGCGGCTGTCGTAGTGTTAATTACATGATCTACCGAGTGCCGGTTGGTCTGTCAAATGTAGATCTAGTCCTAAATGCCAAGTACGTCTAAAGGCGTGAAATCGAAGTCTATAAATTAGGTCTACAAAATTATATAAAATTACGATACGAGCATTACATTCTCAATAACCCACTGTTGTGAAAAATCGTCCTTTACTTATTTTATTGTCTTTCGACAATTTCTCTTCTTTCTTTCCTAGCCGTGGCTCTTGCGCCTTGCCTTGGTTTCCACAGTGGTATCGAGAAACCGACTGTTGATGAAACAGTGTCACACTACTGGACGTAAATTTGCCTAGAAAAACCAAAACAGCAAAAAAATTATAGAAGGGTTTGATCTGCAGTGTCCTGTAAAGGATACGCAACTATCTCCTCTATTTTTCATTTTTTAAATCCAATGTTAAAATATCCTCTCTTGTGTTTTTATGTTTATATTTATAAATATATATCGTCTCTCATATCACTGCTATATAAAGAAACCTACCTTCTCTGTCTTATCACTCTCAACTCGCATTTTATCTTATTTCACCTCATGTCTTTCTCACCTCTCTCTCTCTCTCTTTCTCTCTCTCTTTCTTTCACTCTCTCTCTCTCTCTCTCTCTCTCTCTCTCTCTCTCTCTCTCTCTCTCTCTCTCTCTTTCTCCCTCTTTTGTCTCATTTGCCGCTTTATACGCAGCATATCCCGTCTCTTAGCCTACATCCCGTTCTTACCTTTCTCTCAAAACGCGTGCGCCCACTTACGTACCTATTTCTCTTGCCCTTCTTTCGAAATGCGTAAGCCCACTTACGTGCGAATGCAACCCTCTCACCACGTGCCTATTTCTCTTGCCCTTCTTTCGAAATGCGTAGGCCCACTTACGTGCGAATGCAACCCTCTCACCACGTGCCTATTTCTCTTACCTTTCTCTCTAAATGCGTAGGCCCACTAACGCAGAACAATGGTTCTCAAACTGTTTTTACCCTTGTAGGGCTGATAACAATTTCCCAGCACACCTACCCTTAAAGCCGTTTGAATACATAGGAAAAAAAGAACATAAAATGCGCATGGAATGTTAAGTTCTCTTAAATGCGATGAATTGTTTCACTATTTCCTTTATGTGTATGGAAAGCTAAGTTAAGTTTACACTCAAGAAAGTTTGCTTTTGTATCTGTTTTTATGTATGTGTTGATAATGCACTGGAGCCTCGCCAAAAGCACTGTCGTCTGAATACACCTACATCCAGAATTCTTCCTGGCATCCTTAACGGTATTTCTGTTTTAAACTGCTGTCTTTTCTAATCTCAAGCACATTTTGGAGAAAAAAAAAATATTGATAATTGCTGCGGTACCCCTGGCATACGCACCCGTTTGAGAAGCTTTGACGTAGAATGTACCCTGATAAAAATCAACAAATTTCTTTCGGATAGCTATTCTGTTCTAACAGCCCAGAACGTTGTGTGTAACTTCTTGAAAAATGAATGAGATAGAAGATGGCATGCAATCATTCTGCAGTCAATCTACAAAATCACAGACGGTTCATTTTTCTTTTCAATTCATCGACATTTGAACAAATTCAGCCTCTCCTTCTGTTTCCTAAACAATGTTAGCGCGTGTAGTTAGTTTTACAGGGTATCCGAAAAGTCAATGTAGGCTCAACTGTTCAAAGTCGAAAGGATCGGCTTCAGTGCACGGGTTCTATCCTTTATAGCTCGGTCGCTCTCGATAGAATGACTTGCGCCTTCCGAGGGAGTCGCACAAAACACGAACTCCGTAATTCCAGCGACCATTCCCAGGAACTCAACTACGCAGTGTGTGAAACGAATCCTCGGCCTACAGAGCCCGATGCAATCGACCTAATCACTTCGACACGAAGATCTACAAATATCTGCAGTCAGCTCACCGCATGGTCAGTAATGTCCAATGATTAATTTTGTTTTTCCTGAACATTTTCTGACTCATCCCGATGTTACACTAATCCATTGTCTCATCATCGGTTACTTTACTTATATTATATGGCACGGGGAGCGCCGGCCGGAACCTGGGGTTACAGACTATTTGAACCACCCCACCCCCTTCCCCCTTAATTAAAAAAAGGTAAATGTTACGCTGGTCTTACCATTTACACACCGTTATACACTAGCTCGCTTCTGATTGGACGACCTGCTGACCTCTTTACCCCTGATAGGTCGGCCTTGAGCGATCCGACTTTCACACAAGATCACGGGGATATTCCGCACTCGCGCTCATACCGAGTGTTGTATATTTCACCATGGCAGAGGTTTTAGAACTTCTAAAACATTTAGATACTGGGTCTAACACACAACCACCCTAGAGAGTGACAAAACCTATGTCACAGACCGTCTCTTTCTCGGAAATAAAAACGTAAATGCCAGACAACAACAGACTGCGACACCAATAACCTCGACCATGGCAGACTAGTCCAATCAACTTATCAATGGAGTTGACCTACAACCGGTGGTGTGCAAATGTTTGTTAAAACGTATTGTTAGTCCGGTTTGGTGACGTCAGCAGCATGGGCCGTCAGGGAGCCGGTCTTGGTAAAAAGCTATCGTCTGGAAAGACGAAATAAGTCAACAGTCCTTCACTAGCAAAGGAACTCAACCATTATGGGGAAGGTGAAAACTCGATAACGACGACTACTATTACTACTGCTGCTGCTCCCCTCTCCTAAAAGCAACCACCAAAACCACAGAAGTCACCGCCATCTCAATCACTGCCACTGTTATCAAAATTACCACCACCTCCTCATTACTTATAAGTGTAACTTTACTTTTAATTTCCTTAAAATGTTGGGTTTTCAATTATTTTCTTACTCCTTGATGACGTCACAGGAAAGTCCAACATTTTAGAGGGTGGTAAGACTAGGGTTTCCGGCTTTCTGATGCTTCTCACGACCCCAAAACATCTAAAACCGGCCCTAACCCACCTTTGTTCCACTAGAGAGTGCAGCTTAGGTCCCACGAATGAATGCAGCCTAGGTCCCACGAATGAATGCAGCTTAGGTCCCACGACTGCATGCCGCCTAGGTCCCACGAATAAATGCAGCCTAGGTCCCACGGCTGCATGCATCCCCTGAAATATTAGACTGTCCCGTGACCTGTGGATTTCCCCTGTTTGGGGTAGGATATTGTTAGAGCAGCAATGTTGCTTTGATTACACTTGTAACTTTACCACGGCACTTCAATTATAAATGTATCACAGTTGTCTATTGGAGGTAGAGTTTACAGTTGGGCGAAGGATTTATGGAAACCCTGTGTATTCTTGATTGCCGAGATAAACTTCTTTATTTTATTCAATATATTTTACGAGTGCACCACACCGCGAAACGCTCAAACAGATAAGTGCGCACTTAGTATTGTAAGCACTGTGATATTATGTGTTACGTATATGAAGGAATTGCTATTGCTGAATTTACATTTTATTTTCTAGGAAGAGAGGCTGGGTTTTAGACATTTAAGACGGTCACAGACGGACATATTTCAGTTTTATTTTTTAAAAATAACTAGTTTCCTCCCTAGTTCTACTGTTGTACCGGAATGATACAGAGAACGGGGAAGACCAAGAGAGACCGTGCATAGAACCATCATCGGGGGAAGGTTCAGCCATGGGCCTAATGAACGTCCAAGACCTAAAACAGGTGGCAACGGACTCTCGGACTTAGAGAGCTTTGGGCTCTGCCATATGGGCCACCATTAGCTCAGTAGGAAAGACTAACTGACTGTTGCAGTTTGGATCAAAACAGGTTGCCCGCCCCCAGCTTCTGGGGTTAAATGCAGACAATTGTTCACACAAACAAGCTTTGTATTAGCTTGACCATCTCGTCACGTACATCCCTATCTCGTCACATACATCACCATCTCGTCACATACATCTCCGTGTCGCCACATACATCTCCGTCTCGTCACATACAATACCATCTCGTCACATATATCACCATCCCGTCCCGTACACCAACATCCCGTCCCGTACGTCACCATCTCATAACATACATCACCATCTCGTCACATACATCACCATCTCGTCACATACATCACCATCTCGTCACATACACCACTAGCTCGTCACATACATCACCGTCACGTACACCACCATCCCGTCCCATACACCACCATCCCGTCATATACGTCACCATCTCGTCACATACATCACGATATCGTTATTTAAGTTATTTAGAACACAATACTAATAAATATGTCAATTTGCGGGACATCAGGAGCCTCTCTTGGCAGGGGTGAAACGTCGCAAGCTAGTTTGGTTTGGGCACGTGGTGAGACATGATTCAATTGCAAAGACTCTACTTCATGGAACATTAGAGGGTACTCAAAAAAGAGGAGGACAAAGAGGAACCTGGAATGACAACATCAAGAAATGGACAGGACTAAGTTTCCATACACTTATTAATCAAGCAGAAGAAGAGAAAGATGGTGGGTTTTATGTGCTAGTGCTTTCATCAGTACACTTTTATGACCCTAATGAGTCAAGGGTAATGCTATGTTATATATATATATATATATATATATATATATATATATATATATATATATAATGTAATTATCTGTATATTTAACGTCATTGCCCTATATATATGAAACGATTACCCCCACATATAATTCCAGTACTTCTACATGTAACTTCATATAATGTAAATACCCCTGCATAAATTGTCACCCACCCCCCCCCCCATACCCCACATTTTATGCCTGCATCCTTTCATACAAGGACATTACCCCCTACATAGAAGGCCATAACCCCTACAGCTAATACCATTACCCATACATATAATGACCTTGGCCCTACATAAGGCCATTACCCCTACAGCTAATACCATTACCCATACATATAATGACCTTGGCCCTACATAAGGCCATTACCCCTTCAGCTAACACCATTACCCATACACATAATGACCTTGGCCCTACATAAGGCTATAACCCCTACAGCTAACACCATTACCCATACATATAATGACCTTGGCCCTACATAAGGCCATTACCCCTACAGCTAATACCATTACCCATACATATAATGACCTTGACCCTACATAAGGCCATTAACCCTACCGAGAGACTTCGCTTTTCAAGATGCTCAGTAAATACCTATAAACCACTAAACGGTGATTGATATCTTCAGTGCCCGGTTATTTTCCCTCGATCAATACACAAGCATTGATTTCTCTCAGAAATATTTACCGGTAGATTAAAGCTTCGGCCACCGGTTGTTTTTCCCGCCTCTACTGGTCAGAAATGTAAACATAGCAGCAAAATGTATAGGCTAGTATGTTTGTTTTACGGAAAGTTTGTTTAGCTTTGAAAGTTATCAAAGAGTGTTCACATAGTATATGATAGGAAAGTTCTACAACTGAAAAATGCACACAGAGACAGATTTTGACTAAAAGTTTTGTTAACGAAATAACAAGTGCAAAAGAAAATCACTTAACTGCACAGAGAAATATTACCAGCAAAAATTGAAACCTGGTCATAAGAGAAGTGAAGTTTATAATTGAGACAACATTGCAGATATAAGTAATCTATTTCAAGGCAACGAAAGAAGAAGAAGAAGAAGAAGAAGAAGAAGAAGAAGAAGAAGAAGAAGAAGAAGAAGAAGAAGAAGAAGAAGAAGAAGAAGAAGAAGAAGAAGAAGAAGAAGAAGAAGAGAAGAAGAAGAAGAGGAAGAGAAAGAAGAAGAAGAAGAAGAAGAGGAGGAAGAGAAAGAAGAAGAAGAAGAAGAAGAAGAAGAAGAAGAAGAAGAAGAAATGGAAGAAGAAGAAGAAGAAATGGAAGAAGAAGAAGAAGAAGAAGAAGAAGAAGAAGAAGAAGAAGAAGAAGAAGAAGAAGAAGAAGAAGAAGAAGAAGAAGAAGAAGAAGAAGAAGAAGAAGAAGAAGAAGAAGAAGAAAAAGGAAAAAGAAGGGTAGTGTGGGAAGGGGTGTATCAAACTTATACTTTAATTTTCAGTTTTATTTTGTGACAAGGCGTTTGGCGTCTATAAGAGTCATTTGGGGCAGAAAGATCTTTATCTTCTTGGTAGGTATTAAAGTACAGTAGACTCCGCCATCTCCAGACATACCTCAGTTCTGTAAAGACTCAGGTTTTACCCAACCCGCTCTTATTCATGTTTTCTGACTTCATAGTAGAGGCTATATAAATGTTTCTTATGTATTGCACATGATATGTTAACAAGAGTTTACGAAAAAAAAAGTGAAGTTCAAAAATAAAAAATAAAAATAAAATAGAAAAATAAAAAAATTGTTAATGTCTAACTTACGTGGAGGAGAAATATATTCGTGTACACCATAGTTAATGAGTACACCTACATTTTAATTGAACAAAACATGAACGTAAAACGAAGAATTACAAAATTAAATTAAATCTAAAAAACAACTCTGTTAATTTTGTGTGTGTGTGTGTAAATACAAGGTCCGACAATTAAAGTAATGAGAATGATTTTATTATGACCAAGACAAAAATGCCATCTGTGAATCAAAGTATGGAATCTAAAGAGACAAAATTCATCTATAATCTGGTTTAATGGGGGATTTTTTCACCCTGATTAGGAAGGTTGGGGGAAAAGCCCAAGGTTAACCAGAATACCGAGACAAGCCAGATACTCGGATTAACCAAGGTTTTCAAGATAGGTGATGACCACGAATTATTACGTGAAACCCGATGATGGCGACCACAGGTCGCCACGTTGAAGTAAAGGACCACCACGTGTTGCCACGTGAAACAAACACAGGGTATATACTCAGACCCTAGTCTGATCAAGTTAGTATGTGTTGAACTGTCGAAGTGAAAGGACGGGAGATTGATCGAGAGAATGACAACGTGAGATTGGTTGCTGTGAGAGGAAAAGCAGACGACGACATCCATTTGAAGCCAAGACCAGCCAGGCCAGTCTGTATGAAGTCGAGGAGAAGAACAAGATTCATCTGTGCAAACTCTGGTTAGTGACTGCGTGAGAAACCAGCATATTAAAGTCTGAGTAATGTGGCGTGTGAAAGTTGTTTCTTAGGACAAGGACCAGACATTGATGTAAGTTTTAAGATGTCAATAAACTGATGTATCGTACTGCTAAGTCGGTGTCGGCTTGTCCCAGTTATGTCATCGTAGAATGTGGGCTAAGAGCATTCACTACACATATCATCTCCTACACAACGATTCATTGCAACACGAGTCAGTGCAAAACAGGACTTATTGCATTTGGCAACTTTTCATCGCCAATCGATAAGCAGAGAAGAAACAAGTTGCCATGTTGTTGATCTAGTCAGAGTGGCATTGTTACATAATCAGTTTCACTACAATAGTAATGTGGTTTCTCTACAATAGTAATGTGGTTTCTCTACAATAGTAATGTGGTATCTCTACAATAGTAATGTGGTTTCTCTACAATAGTAAATTGGTTTCTCTACAATAGTAATGTGGTTGATCTATAATAGTAAATTGGTTTCTCTACAATAGTAATGTGATTTCTCTACAATAGTAATGTGATTTCTCTACAATAGTAATTGGGTTTCTCTACAATAGTAAATTGGTTTCTCTACAATAGTAATAGGGTTTCTTTACAATAGTAATATGGTTTCTCTACAATAGTAATGTGGTTTCTCTACAAAAGTAATGTGGTTTCTCTACAATAGTAATGTGGTTTCTCTACAATAGTAATATGGTTTCTCTACAACAGTAATGTGGTTTCTCTCCAATAGTAATGTGGTTTCTCTACAATAGTAATGTGGTTTCTCTACAAAAGTAATGTGGTTTCTCTACAATAGTAATGTGGTTTCTCTACAACAGTAATGTGGTTTCTCTACAACAGTAATGTGGTTTCTCTCCAATAGTAATGTGGTTTCTCTTAATTGCATCCTATTCGAATACGTGGAGTCGTCAATTATTTGGGCAGTAATGTAGATAAAGATGGGGGAATCGATAGAGATATTAAAATATGGAAAGAAAAGACAAGAGGAGTACTAGGGAAATGATACTAAACTTAACATTTGTAATACTAACGTCAAATCAGTACTTTTGTATGGAGCGGAAACACGGAGAACAACTAAGGCTATTATTATTAAACTACAGACAATTATAAACAGCTTCCTGCACAGAATAGAGGGAATTAAAAAAAAATATGACAGAATCCCCAGTGTAAAGCTTTGGGAGAGAACTAAGCAAGTTCTTGTGTACCAAGAGGCGAGGAATAGACGCTGGCGTTGGATATGACACACATTTAGAAAGCTAGAGAACAAAATGTAACTTACCAACTCTCCCCACTGCTAAAACACCCAAGCATCACTATGGCACTAAAACGACAACTGATAAATTGCATATTTATACCAACCCTCTGCTACCAATGCCAAACCTGGTCCCTAACAAGAGCACAGGAGAAAAAGATCACGACGTGCGAAATGAGATGCTTACGTAAGGCTGCCAATGTCACAAGGAGAGACAGAGTTCGAAACGAGAACATTAGATCAATTGTAGGAACCACACCATGCCTGCAATACATAAAGAAGCAACAAATCGAGTGGTTTGGCCACTTGATGCGAATGCAAACCGACCAACTGCCTCTACGAGCATACAACGAGCAACACTCCTGCCCTAGAGCAAGAGGCAGACCGAGAGTACGATGGATAGACAATATATCAGAGATCCTGAGGCAACACGGACTAACAACAACACATGCAACACACCTGGCCCAGGATAGAAAACTGCGACTCCCCACTACGCTGTGAGGCAATTGTGGACAAGACAAGACAAGACAAGAGAACAAAATAAATTGAACGTCCTTGCGTTAGAACTCACATGGGCATAGAAATAGGGGAAGTCTCCCACCCCCCCCCCCTTTTGAAAAAAAAAGCATTTTAAAGGGACCTAGAGGGTAAAGTTAAAAAGTTGGCGGGGGGGGGGGGGGGATATGGCGACTCGTGTAGAGCTTCATGTGACAGCACTGGTCGAGGGCCTGTTTAGAAAGGCAGAAGAGACAATGAGAGAGAACACTCCATAAGGCAATCCCAATCAGCACAAAGAGACATCTCATACAAAGCATATTCATTCCCATCCTCTGCTATTAGTGTCCGACGTGGTTACTCACAACAAAACATAAACGAAAATTAGTACCCATGGTAATTAGGTGTCTGAGAAAGGCTGTAGGAGTGACCAGAGGAGATACAATTATGAAAGAGGTCATGCGAGATAAAGTCGGGACAGAACCAATTCTAAATTACATAGAAAGCCAGCAAATCAACTGGTTTACTCACTTGGAGAGAATGCCTTTTGATGCTATACCATTCAATGCATATACCAAAAGAGGAGAGGTAAGTAGAGCAAGAGATAGACCAAGAACAAGATAAAAGGGTAATATCAGAGAAACTCTACAGTACCACGATGTGTCTTTGCTCGAAGTAGTCAGAAAAGCACGAAGCAATACCGTATATCTTCCTCGACACCCAAAGCGGTAAAAGAGGACGTAAAGAAGAAAAGAAGAAGAAGAGAGAATGAGGTAGCAGTGTTTATTAATCAAAACTGGTATGCAAACAACTGAAGATAAAACTGGGAGAAGACGCCGTTTTTTTTTTTTTTTTTCGTAATGATAAACTCTTTGTCAGAGAAGAGATACGTGAAGACCAATATATGACAGTGAGGATGATAGCAGAGAAACATTTCCTTGAATTTGATAAACAGATAAACAACTGATCATCTTGTTTCCCCTCTCCACCCACTTTCTCTCTGTTTTTTCCTCGTTCGTCTTTTTCTCTTGTTTCTCCATCATCACCACAACCATCATAAGCTTGTCTTGTCTTTATTATCGTCGACATCTTCATTGTCATCATCATCATCATTATCAAAGGTGGTCATACGAAATACACCCACACTGCCCCGCTACACTGTTGAAGCTGTGAGGTCCCTTTATTAGAGAAACCCACACACGCAGCCTTTGTAGATAGCGATCGCCCCAACAACAAGCATGGGTCTCAGCTGCGCCCTAATGGAAGTTAATAATTCAAAGATTACGTGTAATCAAACAATAAAGCCATCGGAACTTGGACAAAGAGGGAAAGGGGGGTGGAGTGGGGGTAGCATCAAACCATAGGAGGCTCCTGTCCCCAAAAAGTTTATAGAAAATTTGTAAAGACCTGAACTCCCCTTCCCCTTCCCCTCCAAGGTATAGATGTTTTGTTTTTTAAATATTTGTTTATAAATTATTTCAGATATGTCACTATATGTATTTGCAATTCAACACACAATACTTCTACTAATAATTATACAAAAAATTAGCATTACTACGTACTTAAACAAAGCTTGTCCGCTTGAGCCCTCCCATCTAGAAAATTTGAAAGTGTCGGAGCCATTCCCTCTTCCCAGCATTTTATATGTGTGTGGACACACCTGAGTCCAGCCTTTATTTCTCTTGTACATTCCCCGCTATAGTATCGTCCCCTTTTCCAGCATTGTCCCATTGTTGTCACATTCCAACGCAGTCGTACTCCAGTCCATGTGACCCAGTCGGATGGGCCGAAGTTGGATGTGCTGAAGTCGATGTAACCCAGTCAGATGTGCCGAAGTCGGATGTGACCAGGACGAATGTGACTCGACCATAGGCACATCGTGCTGTTGTAGAGTTTCTCTGATGTTATCCTTCCATATTGCTCTTGGTCTACCTCGTGCTCTACGTCCTTCTTCTGTTTCCATGTATGCTTTGTATGGCATAGTGTCACAAGGCATTCTCTCTAAGTGGGCAAACCATTTCACTTGCTGTCTTCGTATGTAATCCAGAATTGGTTCTGTGCCGACGTGTTCTCTTATGATCTCATTCCTGATCTTATCTCTTATGGTCACTCCTACAGCCCTTCTCAGACATCTCATTTCCGTGGTTACTAATTTTCTTTTATGGTTTGTTGTGAATGACCATGTCTGGCACTGGTAGCACAGAGTTAGAATAAATATGCTTTGAATAAGATGTCTCTTTGTGCTGATTGGAATTGTCTTATGCTGTAAGAGGGGGAGAGGGGGGGGGGGCTAGCTGTCCCAATACTTGGTTTGCTTTACTGCATCTAATGTTAATTTCTTTATCCAATGGATGTGAACCAGCAAATAACGAATTTTGGAGATTTAGACCCGGATACTGGAAAGCCAAATTTACATGTGACCTAGTCGGATGTGACCCAGTCGGATTTGACCCAGTCGGATGTGACCCAGTCAAATGTGACCCATTCGGATGCGCATAAGTCGGATGTGCCGCAGTCGGATGTAACCCAATCGGATGCGCACCAGTCGGATGTGGCCCAGACGAATGTAGCCCAGTCGGCTGTGACCCAGTCGGATGTGACCCAGTCGAATGTGACCCAGTCGGATGTGACCCAGTCGAATGTGACCCAGTCGGATGTGCAGCAGTCGGATGTAACCCAGTCAGATGTGCCCAGGTCACCTGTTGTTAATCACTCATTATGCAGTATCAGAGAGGTGCCACTTCACTCCCTCGATTTTTTTTTTTTTACTAGTCATCCGTATCGTCGTGCTAGTACATTGATCAGGAGTCGCCGTGGCGGAGCGGCTAGACGCTCGCCGCATATCGGAAGGTCGTGGGTTCGCTCCCTGGTGACCATGACTTCCAGGTCGACCCAGCTTTGAGTAGGTATCGGGTGCAGTCCCGGGAAGTAGAAACGGCCAGTATGTGATGCTGACCATATCACCCATCTTGTGCCGATTGGTCTGTAAGATATAGGTCAATCCTTATATGCCCTATACGTCTGAAGGCGTGTAAAAGGGTCCTCTACTTTTAGTTTAGTATATTGAGCTGACCCATTCATGCTTCATCCTTCGAAGCAGCAGCTTTATCATTGTCTCCATAATCACCGTAGCAATGAGGAGTTGGCTGGCATTACTTCTGTCTTTGCATCGCACCCGTTTCTGTATGCGTCTCCTCGTTTAACACTCATTTCTTTCATCGCCTCTGACTTATTTGTCTCTACGGCCTTGGAGCACGCATTCTGTAATGTCTGTCCTGTCCATACTTCCTCCTTCACTGACTACTACAGACACGGCTAATCTGTCGGTTCTTTCATTAGCTTTTTTCTCTCTCCAATTCTCCTTATGCCTTGTGTCACAAAAGGGTTTTTAGATAGTACTTTCCATGCCTTTCTGTCCCGCGCAATTTTCAGTGCGGTGTTCAATGTCAGAGATGCCGCACTCAGTTCACTTTCCATCGTTTGCCTCCTTGTTGTTTTTAAGAAACCCCTTATTTATCTCCCCCCCCCCCCCCCCTGGTGTCCAAGTGAGAGCTGTTGTGGCAGGTATATTAGGATTTATTCCGATAACGTGGCCAAGGCATTTCCATCTTCTCTTGGCTTTCATACTGTTTGGAGTTTCTTGGTTTGTGACTTGAAGTAGTTTAGTGTTTGAGATTGTAACTGGCCAGAAAATGTTAATTAATACTTTTACGTAGACTGATATGGTAGAAGGTGGATAGCTTATGCGCATCCTGTTTGGTCATCCTCTAGCATTCTGCTCCATAAAGAAGAACTAGCAAAATGATGCTCTCGTTGAGTCGGAGTTTTGTTCCCTTGCAGTAACCTAGTGTATAAAACAAAGACAGTTTATTGAGGCTGGAGTTTGGATGCTTAATCTCACCCCAATGAGTTACTCACTTGCCCAGATGCTCACATGTTCACTCACTCACTCACTCACTCACTCACTCACTCACTCACTCACTCACTCACTCACTCACTCACTCACTCACTCACTCACTCACTCACTCACTCACTCACTCACTCACTCACTCACTCACTCACTCACTCACTCACTCACTCACTCACTCACTCACTCACTCACTCACTCACTCACTCACTCACTCACTCACTCACTCACTCACTCACTCACTCACTCACTCACTCACTCACTCACTCACTCACTCACTCACTCACTCACTCACTCACTCACTCACTCACTCACTCACTCACTCACACACACACTCACTCACTCACTCACTCACTCACTCACTCACTCACTCACTCACTCACTCACTCACTCACTCACTCACTCACTCACTCACTCACTCACTCACTCACTCACTCACTCACTCACTCACTCACTCACTCACTCACACACTCACTCACTCACTCACTCACTAATCTCACCCCAATGAGTTACTCACTTGCCCAGATGCTCACATGTTCACTCACTCACTCACTCACTCACTCACTCACTCACTCACTCACTCACTCACTCACTCACTCACTCACTCACTCACTCACTCACTCACTCACTCACTCACTCACTCACTCACTCACTCACTCACTCAAACACTCACTCACCCACTCACTCACTCACTCACTCACTCACACACTCACTCACTCACTCACTCACTCACTCACTCACTCACTCACTCACTCACTCACTCACTCACTCACTCACTCACTCACTCACTCACTCACTCACTCACTCACTCACTCACTCACTCACTCACTCACTCACTCACTCACTCACTCACTCACTCACTCACTCACTCACTCACTCACTCACTCACTCACTCACTCACTCACTCACTCACTCACTCACTCACACAAGCTGGTTCGTTGCCAAGAGAAATAAATATTCAACGTTCCCAGTTACTAATATACCACAATCAAAGGCCGCATATTCACGCCTCTCACTGTTGTGAGCATATGGAGCGAGACATATGTTGTATACATCACACAGCACAACCATGAACATGAGATGTGTGAGAAAGACGGCAAGAGGACCACAAGAGTTAAAATAATTAATGAAGCCGTAAAAGAAAAAAAAATTTACAGGACCAATTCTAAAATAAAAGGAAAGACAGCAGATACAATGGATTATCCACTTAGTTCATCCACAGAGTTCCGTTAAATGATTTCATAGAACATCAAATAATCAAATGGTTCGGCCATCTGGTCAGAATAGAACAAAATCAGCCAACCAGCTAGAGCGTACTACATGAAAACTTCTGGCTACAAGTCAAGAGGTCGACTAAGAAAGACATGGGTAGAGTAGGTAAAGGACCCTTTTCCACGCCTTTCAGGCGTATTGATTATATAGGGCTAGACGTATATTTTGACCAAATGACATTTGATGGGTAATGTGGCCAGCATCACGCCGGCCGCCTTTACTTCCCAGGGCTGTACCTGGTACCCACTCAAGGCTGGGTCGACCTGGGAGCCAAGGTCATTTTGTTTTTGAAAAGTCCCAGCCCCTGTCAGGCGAACGTCTAGTCACTAGATCAAGGCGGCTCCTGAAAGAAAGGGCGGGTAGGGGGGTGGGGGTGTAAAAGAGGTGTGTCCCCCGAAACCTTATGGGAAAGCTAACCCGGTGAACTAACGCCTGTTGAAGTCGGATGTGTCGGCCGGAAAGCGCAAAAATCGCAGCTATGCTATAAACAAGTCTACTGCAATTACATGACCCCATAGAAGTAGAACAAGATATTATGAAATCCGTATTAAATTACCTCTCTGGCATTACAATATTATGGCAGTAGCGATGCTGAAGTTTAGCTGAGAGAAAAAAAAGGCATACAAAATGACTGCAAAGGGGTGTCATACCTCCTGGGAATGGGGGGGGGGGGGGAAACGCGCTAAATACTCTAAAAATCAAGAAAGATTAACTAGTAAAAAGGATCTTGTCTTAGGAGGTGACATATTTCGGTCATATCAAACGCCATGGCGGACTGGAAAGAATAATTGCAAAAAGCACTGTACCAGGAAGAAAGGGCAGGGGTGGTCCTGTACGAAGATGGGCATAAGATATTAAAGACTACCTGAGTATAAGGGTGCACGATGCGGAAGAACTGGTAAGAGACCTAGTTTATTTCTGACCGCGTTAAGAGCGACGTTCGCCAAAGGACCTGCTGCAAACTGCTGCACGATGTTTGCTGAAACGGTAAACACGGAGAGCATAACGTTATAAGTGCACAGACACAACAGTCGAAGCCCTAACACGCAGCGACAATGTAACATTTAAAACGCAGAAACTTTTGCTTTGAATTTAAAAAAAAATCGTCAGTTTTAATCAGCTTTCCCGAAGCTTTTGGTTATAATTGTGACTAGGTTATGTGCACCATTTAAAAAAAGATTAGCGGTATCAGTTAGACCTGAAAAGAACTCTTGCAGTGTAGATGCAATCAAAGGAGGCAATCACAAATACGCTCCCTAGCGGCGACATAGTCCTCTACCGGCAAGCTAATTAGCGATTTGGTGGCCAATGAAAACGCAGAAAGCCCTCCAGTAAGTGAAAAGACAGGGCTTTCTCTCTTTCTTTATATAATCATTACGTCCTTTTTAGGACGTAATTTTTTGTTATTTGAAGCCCCACTCTGGCTTTTGCCAGGGGCCGCAATATAGGCAGGTCATCATTATGGCCAAATGTCTGAACACGGTTTCTGGGACCTCTCCACGGTGATCCTCACCCGCATGGTGGCACTTTGTGTCATCGGGTGTTTATCGCTTGTGTGATGTCCTGGTGGGGTAAAAAATCCAATCCAATCCAATCCTCTTTCTTTACGCACAGTGGATACACCTTTTTGTAAGGCTTTTTTTTTTCAGCGTTGATGTAACAGACACTTAATTGTGAATGTAGAAAAAGAAGTCGTTAGAAAAGTTAGTCAGCTGTGTATCCTTGCCACGACATTGCAGAACTAATCACAGCATTTTATTTGGCTGTTGTCGTTTTTCTAGGCGCATTTACCTCCAGTAGTTTTTAAAATTGATTATAGCAAGACATTTGATTGTGTCCAACACCACAACTGCCAAAAGTATGGGGTTTCCAGCGCATTTAGTGCATTTAATTGAAAATCGTGATCATGAAACAAGCAACCATCAGAGCAGCTGGTGAAACATCTGATTGGTTCGAGGTGCAAAAGGGGGTGAGGCAGGGGTGCATTCTCTCCCCATACCTATTCAATATATACGCAGAAAATATAATGAGAAATGTCAAAAATTACCAGACTTGTGAAAGTTATGATCCGCTCAAAATTGATGGCAACCCTATTTCGGTCCTCCTTTCGAATAGCGTAAAGGGAATAGAAATTTAATATTGTCTGTCCAAAAGCACAGTGAAGATCAAAATCTGTTGTTGAATTTAAAGAAAACAAAAATAATGTCCACAGAAAAAACTGGCTGTCACCCAAAAATAACAATAAATGATTAGGAATTTGAAAACGTTACAAACTTTGAATATCTAGGCTCTATAATAAACAGCAATAGAGATTAAGACTAGGATGACCATAGCAATGCAAAGATTGAACAGCTCTAAAAGTCCATGGTTAAGCGCCAACATGGAGATAAAAATTAGAATTGTGAGAGCATGCATCTTCCCTGTGGCTACATACGGATGTGAGTCGTGGACTATATCCCGGTCCTTGAGAAAAAGAGTAGGGGCTTTTGAGCTGAAATGCTACAGAAAGATTCTCAGAATATCTCGGACAAAGAAGAGGAGAAATATTGACATCTTAAAAGATCTGAACATCAAGGAAGAATGGCTAATAAACAGCATGCTGTCTAGGAAGCTGAAATATTTTGGTCATATCAAGCGCGACGACGGATTGGAAAAAAATTATAGCACAAAGCATGGTACCTGGAAGGAGGGGCAGGGGTCGACCGACACGAAGATGGGCACAGGATATAAGTGACTCCTTGAGAATGTAAGTGAACATATACAAGAAAAAACAGTACAGCAGAAATTGTGGGACTGAGAATAAATACACAAAAAAAACTAAGATCATGACAAGCAGTCCAAACCAACAACCATTGACCATAAATAACTAAACTCTTGAAAATGTAGAACATTTCACATATCTTGGCAGTGTGGTGTCCCTGCCGGGAGGGACCGAAGAGGACAGACATACAGACACGTCTGAAGAAAGCTAGAGCTGCTTGTCGCGCGCCCACATGGGTAAATACACTGATATAGTGAGGGTGTGGGTTTGAACCTTAACAATGCCCACCCACGTGAGAAACTGGACTATTATCTAAGCTATGTTGATCCTAGACAGTCCTGGATAGCCAAGAAAACAGCGAGTGGCTCGTTCCATGAAATGAAAGTTGCTGTACTTGTATCCACAGGAGTAGGAGAAGGGATAGATAGATAACTGGATACACCCACTGTGATATAATCCAGGTGCTCAGTTAACCCCTGCGACTGGTCTCCTCTCCTGGCATTGCTAAAAAGCCCCCATCAAGTGATTTAAATATTTGTTAGCTGAAGTAAACTAATATGCACAAAGACACTTGAACCTAAGTACACAATTTACTTAACTCTGTGTAACAACACCAAAAAGATTTATTTAATAAATCGAAATTAAAATGAACTTGTTTAGGCTAGTAGAGTTGGGATGATGTTGATGAAATCATAAAGGTATTGGAAAGTAACAACCTTTGGACAGTTCTCGGCTTGAGACCCTGTCTATTCTTTTCCAGTTTGTCGTCCTCACTGCTTTCTGCAGGTCGTTACACTCGACGGTCGGCAAATAATGGATGCCTACTAGTCCCTGCCCAATGTGGGAACTGGAGAATGAAGAAACAAGCGCATATTTGTAGTATCTGCTCTAGATGTACACTAAGCATGTATATTATACTAACATCAAGCATGTTTATTTAAACAAAACATTTCATCTCTCCCTCATGCTCACATTCACTCCTGTCCAATTTGGAAGGGCTTATGTCTCACATTCCAACTGTTATATCTTCTGCCTTCCTCTACACGTCCTGTAATGATAGTCAAGTCTTCTACGTCAGGTGCCATCTCTCGTACAGACTCGAATTGACAATCAGTCAGACAGAACCAGTTCTGGAATCTATGCTTGGAACAATCGACGCGCCCAGAAAGCTAACAATAGTTCTGGGGCGAATCAAATACCAAATCTCAAGGATTTTCTCTCCGGGATCAATCTCCGCATTAGCCTCCCGAGAGTTAAACACATTTCAGTGTGTTAGCTGTATGTAATACAGATTCACATTAACCACACGTGAAAAGATTGCCAAAGTTATCTTCACGCTTGTGATTTCAAAAACATGATAGTTCATTAAATTTCAATGGCAACAACAACATTTAGGTTTTACAACATTGAAACACATGTACACGAAAAAAACATTCATGACACTATCAAATAGGAAATAAAGCAATGTGACAGTGCCCTACGAGAATGAAGAAATGTCCGCCTAGGAGTACTACAAAGTGATGAAGACACACACTTGAGTAAAAAGACAGTTAGATCTCTATCATAAAATATAGATTTGAACCTAATTTCGATCTTACCTGGAAAAATGAAACCACAATGCCAAAAGTTCTGTCTCAAGCTTAGGTTAAGCCCAACAGATGGCATGTGCTGGACAGGATCTCATTTACCAGACCTTAAGTTCACCACTTTATAACTTTTATCAAGCTCCTCCTACATTACGCCTAAAATCATTCTCATTCAAGAATGTCATAGCTCCTCCCCTGTGGGCAAGTTTATTCGCTGTCAGTCAGTGACTGTACAACAATTGTTTGAATTCCCACGCTAGGATCTCCTAGTCAATTCATCTGACCAGAGCAAATAAGACAGGTCACACCTCTAGTCTACTTCACCGGTCATCACAATAAAATCCGACGGTGTCAATTCTTCTGTTAACACTTTCCGCTCACTGTGTCCATATTGACGATCTGACCGGCAATCCAGTTTAGGTAACCTCAGGGGGAGATAATGGCAATTAGCCCTTGTTATCTGTTCCTGAAGATCTGGCAGGGGGAATAACTATCTGACACCAACAAATGGTGTGCAAATCTCCAGTCAGTAAGTCCGCTTGGTCAGTCTTATCTCTGTACCTCAACACTTAACAACTGGGAAAAAGTTTTAGTGTGTGATATCGCCAACATCCCAGGAGAATTAAATGCTTGTTCATTTCGCCTACTTAGATTAAGGATGTATCCAAATCCCTATTTTCCTGTATACTTTCAAAATACAAAGAAATAAAAGTAGGTTGAGGAAAGACTTTCTGAAGTCACCGAGCGTATTGTCACACTGCTTTTGGAAGGATGAGACAAATCTGGAAATCCAACAATTACTGCAGAGGAACGAAACTTCGACTCTACAAGAGCATCATTTCTTCTTTATGGAGCCGAGTGCTGGAGAAGGACCAAAAAGGATGCACACAAGCTGTCCACCTTCCACCACACATGTCTACGTAGAATTATCAAAATTTTCTGGCCAGATACAATCTCAAACACTAAACTACTTCAAGTCACATACCAAGAAACTCTAGACAGTATGATTACCAAGAGAAGATGGAAATGGCTTGCGCTTTCGAGCGCAGTTAAGATCACGATAGAGTACAGGGAACCAACTATCGGGAGTAACATGTTTAGCCCATATAAACTTGTTATTGTTGTAAAGATGACAGGTAAAAGTGAAACACGGCAGTTGACATTTTAAGTACACCTGTCAGTGTCAGACACGGAACCGTCTTACCTGAGCTCCGCTGTCATGAACATACTGCATGTTCATAGACAGTTTATGTGAATGTTCATTGCTGTAACATAGACACTGACATAGTTTCTTTCTCAAAGTGGGAGGGAAGATATCAGGTAGGGGCCAAAAAAAGGGGTGGGGGGGGGGGAGACAAGGAAAGCTAATGGAGGTAATTAACCTCCACAAACATAGAGCTAATCTTCTTCTTCCGTTTGTCCTCCTCATTCTCCTTTTCCTTCTGCTCATCATCATCATCATCCTCATCATCATCCTACTCGTCATTATTCTCCTTCTCCCCATCCTTTCCCCTCATTCTGCTCCTCCTCATCATCCTCCTCATCATCCTTCTTCTCTTTCTCCTCTTCCAAGGTACTTGAGCTGGCTATTTCGGGAAGGGTAAAAGGAGGGGCGAGATGAGAATGTTCGGAGATGTAATTTATGAACTCTTTCTTAGGAATTCTATCTTCCTTCTTCTTCGTTCACTGGCAGTGAGCAATAGCGGAATGAGCTGCTTCTTCGTCCATTTGGACTTAGGCTTTATGCCTAGGCCTGCGTTTTATTTCTTTCTATCAAAGCGGTCTACATATTGCATTGTTCTTCTTCTGCCTGCTATCACCCCAATGGAGGGTAAGTCGTCAACCAACTCACGCCATCTCGGTCTATCCTTCACCATCGCATGCAGCCCTCCCCATTGCCTCCACATCTTTTTAGCTTTACTTTTTAATCAATCGGCTACTTGTGGCATCGGAATTGGAACTGTTCGCTTGCCCGCGAAGATGGGGACGGAGCACTTATGGGAGTGTCCCGAGTGCTGTGATGTCTATTCTTTATTTAACGTACAGCTTTACTCTCTAGTTCCCTTCTTAGCGCGCGCGCGTGGGTTTTCGTCAACAATTTCATTGTTACTAGACTCCAATTCAGTAGCCCAAAAACCCAGTGTAAGATTTTTTAACACTTAGAAAGCCCAATGCACATATGCAAGCCTAGTGCACATATAATAAAACAGTGCACACAAACCAAGACGTCGCACAGATAACAAACTAGTGCACTGTAATTTTGCAATGCACATCCAACTAATAACTTATTGCAAAGCCTAGGCTGCTTATAACTGACACCAGTTGCATAGATAATAACCCAGTACACATAATATCAACAATCCAGTGCATTGATAACCCTCTATGTAGATAACAACTTAGTTCTGAGATAAAAACCCAGTACACATAATATCAACAATCCAGTGCATTGATAACCCTCTATGTAGATAACAACTTAGTTCTGAGATAATAACCCAGTACACATAATATTAACAATCCAGTGCATTGATAACCCTCTATGTAGATAACAACTTAGTTCTGAGATAAAAACCCAGTACACATAATATCAACAATCCAGTGCATTGATAACCCTCTATGTAGATAACAACTTAGTTCTGAGATAAAAACCCAGTACACATAATATTAACAATCCAGTGCAACGATTACCCTTTATGTAGATAACAACTCAGTTCTGAGATAATAACCCAGTACACATAATATCAACAATCCAGTGCATTGATAACCCTCTATGTAGATAACAACTTAGTTCTGAGATAAAAACCCAGTACACATAATATTAACAATCCAGTGCATTGATAACCCTCTATGTAGATAACAACTTAGTTCTGAGATAAAAACCCAGTACACATAATATCAACAATCCAGTGCATTGATAACCCTTTATGTAGATAACAACTTAGTTCTGAGATAAAAACCCAGTACACATAATATTAACAATCCAGTGCAACAATTACCCTTTATGTAGATAACAACTTAGTTCTGAGATAAAAACCCAGTACACATAATATTAACAATCCAGTGCATTGATAACTGTCTATGTAGATAACAACTTAGTTCTGAGATAAAAACCCAGTACACATAATATTAACAATCCAGTGCATTGATAACTGTCTATGTAGATAACAACTTAGTTCTGAGATAATAACCCAGGCACAGGTAATAAACTTGTTCACATATTATAACCATATACACTGATAAACTAGTGCACATATAGTAACCCTATATATATATATATATATATATATATATATATATATATATATATATATATATATATATATATATATATATATATATATTTTTTTTTTTTTTTAAATTAAAAAGTCACTCTGTCCTCTCCTATTTAGGACGAAGCCCGGCTCTCTAGCTTAGTTGGCTAAACCAGATTGCGCGGAGACCGGGTGACGAACTCCTTGTGGTCTGGGTTCACTCCCGGGGGTAGGCAGAAAAGCCACATTAACGGTATTTACAATGGAATCAAAGCCGAAAGGTTGCGATATCCATAATACCGAGCCTAAGGGTTAACAACTCATGGCTTCTGGATACTAAAACAAACAAACAAACATTTAGGATGAAATTTTTCGTTATTTGAAGCCCTACTGTGGCTATTGCCAGGGGCCGCAATATAGCCTGATGGCTGAACACGGTTTCTAGGACCTCTCCACGGTGATCCTGATCCACATGGTGGCACATTGTGTCATCGGGTGTTTATCGCTTGTGTGATGTCCTGGTGGGGTAGAAAGTCAGTCAGGTGTGTGTTTGTGTGTGTGTGTGTGTGTGTGTATATATAAAATACATATATTATAACGCAGTGTAACTCGTGTGTAAAAGATAATAACCCAGTTTTTATGCATATATATATATATATATATATATATATATATATATATATATATATATATATATAAAATCAACTATGTGTGTGTTTGTGTATGTATATTATAAAGCAGTGTACAGATAAAACCATCGTGTGTAGAAGATAATAACCCAATACACACATACTGGTGCACAAAGAATAAACTGATGCACAGACAAAAAACTAGTGCACAAATAATAACCTAGAGCACTGATAACCCACTGCGCAGATAAAAACTAAGTTCAAGTCAACAACCCCGTGCTAAAGAAAACTACCGTTCTAGTGAGACGGGCGTAATTGATGAAGGAGAGCAAGAGAGGGGCAACGAGATAAATATCTATATGGCTTGGCCAGATGAAAGGGACAAGACAGAAACACTGAACTGATCTGTGATTCTGGTGATCGTGTGAGCCGGCGAAACAATATGACAGCCTACGCTTACCGAAACGCCATGTGATGATGATGATATAGTTAAAAACTGTTAACCTTCGTTAATACAAAGCCTCTACATTGTAAACCCATCCCCGGAAGATTTCATTTCTTCAGAAAATCCTTGTTCCTTTTTGTAAGGCTACCGGGTGTCAAGGCCATGTGTATCCAGAGACAACAGGTCTCTCTCACCCCCCCCTCTCTCTCTCTCTCTCTCTCTCTCCCACCCCTCTCTTCTCTAATCGCAGATTGAAGCGGTCCCCTGTAGGTGCAGATCTACAACGCACCAACTCCCCACAGTCTTTCAGAATAATTTAGGTGTGTTCTGGTTCTAAGCGATTATGTTTACCATTGTGGGAAACTCGCTGTATCCTTTAGCCATCAATCTAAATTTCTTTCCTGGGGCTTTCCCGTTATTGTGTGCTGTAAAATGATCGCAGAGAAAGTGCAAATTGCTTCGAACAGAAAGGGGGACAGGAATTTGTTTTCATTGTACCGATATAATGATATGTTGGATTATAATAAAGGAGATGTCGGCCAGATCTGACTGTTGATGTGTTTTACCAGGCTGGATTGATGTCTGAAGGTGGGGCCACCCGTGCGACTTCAAGGGTCGTATCTTTAATGTTAGGCCAACATGGCAAATCCCAGATACTAAGCTCACCCTTCAAATTATGTAGCAGGCAGGCAAGCCGCCATAAAGTTGAGAATGGGGAAGGGGGAACCTGAGATCCCAGATTCCGGCTGCTATGTGAATAACTTCTCACACTTTTTACTCATCATCCCAGGCAATCCTTCTGACTGCATCCCTGTCTTGTTATTTCTAGCCAATAAACGCATTATATCTACACTCCTCTCCCCCTTCTGCATAGTACCAGATTCCAGCTGCTATGTGAACAACTTCTCACACTTTTTACTCACCATCCCAGGCAATCCTTCTGACTGCATCCCTGTCTTGTTATTTCTAGCCAATAAACGCATTATATCTACACCCCTCTCCCCCTTCTGCATAGTACCAGATTCCAGCTGCTATGTGAACAACGTCTCACACTTTTCACTCATCATCCCAGGCAATCCTTCTGACTGCATCCCTGTCTTGTTATTTCTAGCCAATAAACACATTATATCTACACCCCTCTCCCCCTTCTGCATAGGACCTGCTACATGAAGATTATGATGATGACCAGTCCGGCCTCTCTCCGCACATGAAGTATTTTGTAACGTTTTGGAGACTCCTTGGCGCACTGGTTAGTCGCTCCCCGAAGATCTTATATTCCGTTGCTTTCCTAAAGAAAGACAAAATCCTTAGGTTCAACCAGCATCTCCGAAGGGGAAGCTTTATGTTATAATTGTGGCTAGATTATTTTGCCGTATAAAATAGCTTAGCATTGCTCGCCACCAGGTAGCACTGAAAAGGACTCTTACAGTGTTGATTCGAT
Organism: Candidula unifasciata; assembly: GCA_905116865.2. NCBI lineage: Eukaryota > Metazoa > Mollusca > Gastropoda > Stylommatophora > Geomitridae > Candidula > Candidula unifasciata. The sequence continues at coordinate 38,301 of CAJHNH020003305.1, read as the reverse complement.
CAAAGAAGTCTGACCCAAATACTGTCCCGACCTGCGAAGAAGTCGTCTACCGGCCAGCCAATGGGCGACCCATTTGCCTATGGATCTTTCTTGGAATCCAAGACGGTTTTTATAAGTGACCTGTACTTCCTAGTTGACGTTGCCTGAATGGATACCAGGAAATATATTGCAAAGTAAAGATGGCCGATTTTGTGGTGATAGTATCACTTACCCTATAGGCAAACCCTCGTGTTAGAGGGCCCACGACAAGCACTTACAGTATTGACATTTTCATTTATAACAAGTCACTTGACATACATAGATTTTCAAGGGGCTTCTATGCTCGTAGGGCCTTTGGGGAGGTGCCCAATTTGCACATGCGTTAAGACAGCACTGGGTCTAGCACTGTACGCCAAAAGCGGCAATAGTGTGAAAAGTCGATTACCTTCTTACTTAAAATGGACGTTAGGCACGGCCACTGTTTCGAATCATGGCAAAGTGTTTGCTTCTGCTAGACTGTGGCCGTTGCATATTTGCTCCATTTATAGAATGAAATTATATAGTTTCGTCGCCCAGCTACTTAGGTGAGCTGCGGATTTAATTTGGAATGTTTTTCGACTGTGACCAACGCTTTATTGTGTTGTAAACTTTTGTGATTAAAATTGATCGCGTGTACAACTGCTGATTTGTTGGTTATCTCTGCTACTGTCGATAATGAACTGCATTTCTAATGTCGGACTATTTGTGTTAGCACTTCTGATAGCTACCGTATGCTTTTAATGCGTGTGTAAGCTAGTGAATATGCTGAGACAGAAGTCTATCAATCTCTCCACAAGGGACTGTGATGAACATTCTGTGTGTTTTTCGTTGGCACAGGAGCGGAGCAACTATGGGGTGACCCGTTTGCTATGAAGCTGAAACTAACATAATATAACATAACGTAACTCTACTTTGTTCTCTCTCCTCGTTTTTCCTTATATTGTGTTAATCTGTATGTAAGTTTTGCCCCACCAGTACATCACACAAGCGATAAACACCTGGTGACACAAAGTGCTATCATGCGTATGAGGATCAACTCTGGAGATTTCCCAGAAACTCCGTTCATCCGCTAGGCCATATTTCAGTTCCGGCTACATTTAGGACCCCCAACCCCCCCCCCCTTTCGCCCCGACAAAATGCCAGGGTGGACCATCGAAATAACACTACAAATTGCATCCCGCAAGGGGGTGAAGAGGCTAGATCAAAAATTGTGTAAATTTACACTGAGGCGCTGATATCCGTGATTTTCGCCCGGGATATCCGGATTAAAGTTTTGGGGCCTATTTGTGTCTTTTTGCTTTGATGATCTATCTGGCTGCTGTGTTCTGTCTGTGACACATTTTTTTTTACATGTTCAGCTTACTCACTGTTTCTCGTCTCTCTTTGTCATTCTATCTCTTTCTCTGCTGGGGGAGGGGGGGGGGGCTCTCTGTCTGTCTCTCTCATTCTATCTCTTTTTATGTGACTGTGTCTCTTGGCGACACTTAATGATGCATTGTAGTGCTTAAGTCAGTTCTCTGTCGCTCGCTGTGCACACGGAACAGGGATCAGGCTGGTCAGGAGCTATCCATGGTCATCCTAGAAAACAGGTTCTCAGCCGGGAGCCTGGCCAAACTACTCGTAGATAGGATCGATGTTTCTTTCGAAGTCGGAGGGCATCCGCCTGAAAGGCAAAAAACAAACAGTCTGCAAATATTTAAGCCAGATCTGTAAAACGGTCGTGAAGCAAAACCCAAATCCTGGAAAAAGGCTAAAGGCTAGAAGCAGACAGACAACCGAATTTTGCGTCCGAATTTGCAGCAAGTGAACGCGAAGAACAAGAAGACGAACACCAAAGATAATTAAGTCAGATTTCTCAAGTATAACACGCTTGTCTAACCACAGTCATACATCAATCAGTATTACTGAAAAAGAAGTCAATTTGACATTTTCAAAGGATAAACACGACCGGGAGACAGGGATCATCTGTAGCAGTTCAGGTGCATTCAGCAACCTAATGCGATGCAGGTGTTCACTGAACTTAAGTGGGTAAAGGACCCTCTGGAGTATCTGCGTTTGAGGTTTGGGGTTTGAACAACAAATCAACATCATAGCACACGGGTAGTAAACCATAAGTGCTTCGTTATTCTTTTAACTCAAGTCTGAGTCCGAAGAAGCTTAGCACAATGCACAGGATCTGTAGCACCAACGAGGATCCTTAAATACTTTGGGTAGATTTTTAACTCCAAATTTTGCACGAATTTTAGCACCGTTAAGCTACTCTTTTCAAATTCGAACTGCCAAGTGATTGTTTACGTGCGCAACAATGCACACGTCTGATCTCACTACCCAGAGACAAGGGGGAATTACTAGAAGTCCAAGTCCACGTGAAAAACAAAATCACAGCATCTGCATATAAGCCTGAAAAGGCCCATTTAAAACGTGACGGTGGCATTGGGCAAATTCGTACATACAGCGATCTCCTTGTGAGATGCAATTGTTCGTTATTTGAAGCCCTACTCTGGCTCTTGCCGGGGGCCGCAATAAAACCTGACCATAAATATTGTCTAATGGCTGAACGCGGTTTCTGGGACCTCTTCACGTGTGATCCTCATCCACATGGTGGCACTTTGAGTCATCGGGTGTTTATCGCTTGTGTGATGTCCTAGTGGGGTAAAATCTACTACTACTATTGGGCATATTAAGTAGATAGAGCCCTTTGAAACGTCATTAGGGCATAAGTCATATTGGCTAAATAAATGTGTTGGCACTTTTCCATCTATCCAGACGATATTTTATATTTTGCTATGAAGAGGTTTGGGGCTGACAGCCCACGGCGGGGGCGAGTGTGACTAGCAGGAGCTGCCCGCGTTAAGACTGACAGGATTTCAAGACAGTTGTTGTTGTCATTTGTATTTAGTCTGTTTCATCTCAGACGCTTGGCTCTCATCAGTTCTGCAGTTATTTCTGTCTTCATTATTATTCCCTTTCTGATTTGTCCCCTCCATGTAACACGGTTCATGGCTTTTTGTTCCCACGAAACCACCTCAGTACATGTATCATTCATGTCCCGACTGCAAACGTCTTTATATTGCAGTAAATGTCAACTTCGACATCTTCTACCCATTTGTAATTCGCTACATCGGGTATCCTTAGAAACTCTGCCATCTTCCTTTCTCCAAGTTTAATCCAGATACCCGAGTTTTCATAGAACGAGCATTGAGAAACCCGTTGTAATACAGTCTTTCCAAAGCCTCAATGTGTGTGATCCTGTCTTTTCCCTTAGTGCGAACTATTTTTCTAGACATAGCACGTGAAAACTATTTAGCTGTTTTGCCTGCCTAAGTAAGTATCATCATCATCAGTTCTCTTTATGCCTAGTGGCACATAAGGCTTCAGAAAAGATTTTCCATGCTCTCCTGTCCTGTGCAATCTTCAGTGCAGTTTCCAATGTTAGAGATGCCGCATTCAGGTCACTCTCTATCGTTCGTCTCCATGTTGTTTTGGGCGCCCCTTCTTCTCTTTCCCTCTGGTACCGACGTGAGAGCTGTTTTGGCTGGCATATCCAGATTCATTCTCATAACGATAACATGGCCATTTTCATCTTCTCTTGGTTATCATACTGTCTAGAATTTATTGGTTTGTGACTTGAAGTAGTTTGGTGTTAAGTTCAAAGGTCCGTGGGGCCGCTAGCGTAGTTGGCTAAACCTGACTTCGCGGTGACCGGGTGACGAACTGCTTTAGGTCCTGGTTCATGCCCGGGGGTTGGCATTCAAGCCAAATTTCTCCCAGATTTCTGGAATCCATCACGGAATCAAGGCCGTAGTGTTGCGATATCCATAGTACCGTGCCAAAGGGTTAGCAACTCATGCTTTCTGGATACTGAAAAAAATAAAGTCCGTGGGGCATCGAGTATATTGACTAAGGTCCTGTCTCTGTTTGTGTCGGTTTAAGCGTCTGTGTGTGTCTGTGTGTATGTGTGAGTGTTTCCTTGCCTGCGTGTGTGTATGTGTTTGTGTGTTTGCCTGTGACTACATGTGTGTGTGTGTGTCTGTGTGGGTCTATGTCTGCGTGTGCCGGTGTGTGTGTTTGTATGGGTCTTTTCTGCGCCTACGTGTGTGTATGTATGTGTTTGTGTGTACATCTGTTTGTGTCTGTATGTGTCTGGGTTGTATGCGTGTGTGTTTTAGAGCGTGTGACTGTGTGTATGAGTGTGTGTTTATATATATATATATATGTATGTATGTGTGTAAGTATTTATGTGTATATGTACGTGTGTGTGCGTGTTCGTATGTATGTGGATGTATGTGTGTATGTGTGTAAGTTAGTATGTATGTGGGTGTGTGTGTTCGCGCTCGAGTGTGCGCACATATTTTACCCCGCATGCTTTTGTTTTTGACTTGATATTCATAATATGCATATTATTACATAAAAATAACATGCTTTATTGATGAGATACAACTGCTGTATGAAAGAAAGGAGTTTGAAAGGGCCGAATGTAAGACAGGCCTGCGTGCCTAATTTGTAACCCTTTAAAAACAAAGTTCGTTCGTTCGTTCAGGTATAGCCCTTTCCAAAACTTTAATAAGTTTGTAGAAAGCTCCTGTATGGAACAACATGAATTATTGTATGTGATCTTAGATTTCCAATGGCTTTATGATCTTATAATTTACAATTGCACAAGGTGTTGCTGTATTTATTTGTGTTTGAGAACAGACTATAATCAGGGAATCGCCGTTCAAACTTCATAGCTAACGGGTGACACCCTAGTTGATCCTGTGCCAAAAGAAAAACCACACAGTATGTCCCTCGCTGTCCCTTGTAATTAAAACCAAACACACTGGCACAGACTGCAACCTCAACAAAGCCAATAGCATATAAACGTATTAAATGCATAAGACAGCTACCAAGAGTCCCGGTACAAACAATCCGACACAAGAAGTGCAGTTATCGTCGATGGAAGCAGCAATCTACAACAGATCAGTAGCTGCACACGCAATTAATTGCAAAAGACACCACCAGTTATCTCTGGCGACAGGTTACTTATACATTAAAAAATTTGCAATCTACCACACAATTGGGCACATTCTAAAAACACTCCAAATGAAATTTGCAGCTCTCGATTGTGTTGCGCCTTGCAATCAGCTTAGTAGCTGAGGACGGAACTATATCCTTTCATTTTCTGTATGGATGAAAATTCAACCGCTAAATATTGTCAGAAACATAATTTTTCTACGATAAAAACAGTAAATCGCCTATCCACTATATTGACCGGAACCCTTTTGCACGTCACTAGAGCCCCGGCATATATAATAAGAAGTGAACCGTTTTCTTCTCATTAAAGCATCGTCAGGTGACCCATTTCAAGTTGCATCAACCAGGGAGTCAAAACATTTTATGTGATTCGTCTGTATGCAGATTTGAACCTTGAACCCTTCGGGACGACAGACAATAGTCTAGTCACTGCGCGACCACGGTTTCTGGGTTGTTGGTAATGTCTTCTTCTATCCTTCTGTCAGAAAACCTTTTATCCTGATGAAAAAAATGAAAAGTAAAAATCATTTTCCCTTTTTTACTGTCTACCCTCTCACCTTTATTTCTCTCGATCGCTCTATCCTTTTCTCGATCTTTTTCCCCCTAGTCTTTTCTGTCACTCGTCTCGATCTTACTGTCTTCTCTATCTCTCTCTTCTCACTCTTTTCTCTCTCTCTCTCTCTCTCTCTCTCTCTCTCTCTCTCTTTCTCCATATCTTCGTTCTTTCGCTTCTCTCCCTCTCTATTTCTTTCTTACACTCTTCTCGCCCCTTTGTTCTCTCTCTCTTGTTTGCTGGCCTCACTCACGCTCTTTTCTTCACTTCTCTTTTTTCTCTATTTCCCTAACGGTTAGCTTTTGCAAATGAGTCCTACAACGCCCCAAAAAGCGGCAAATATCGGCAGTAAATTACTGTTGTTTTTTGGTAGTTGCAGACCTGCCAATGTAATCAGGAGATAATCAAAAACGAGCATGCTGTCTTTGAACTGAACTATTTATATGAAACAAACGAATGGAACTGTTAACAGGAGGTACACGTATTTGCGTTATCTAAGCCCATTCGTTTATAGAAGGATGATAAGCCCGCGATCGCCAGATGAAAAGGATAATAAAAAAGCCTTGAATTAAATTAGTTTACGAATAGAAGTGATTACCTACATCAGAAGGAGACAATCCAACTACTTTGAGCATGTCTTGAGAAGAGTTTACGAGTTACAGTCCTTGTCCTCTACATCGGGGGGGGGGGGGGGGGGGGGGGGGGGGTGGCCTGCTATTTTTTCCGGTGTTCACACATGTGTCAGGAATTCAACTGGCTAGAGAGATGGGATTCTTCTCGGAGACACTTAAATTGTGTGATTTTGTGCATTCTTGTTAATTTTTATGGTGTTGTATGTTCATGTAATATGCCGATGAATGCTGTCTAGCTGCACAGTTTACTTGTCGTTTGCGTATATGATGGTTTGAAATTGGCTGGTTGTACTTTTCGTTTAGTTTGACATCTTTTCGCTGGAAAACCATTGCGACACATGTACTCGTCGTCCGAATATGAACTGCAATTTTTCGTTATTTTGAAACCCAACTCTGGCTGTTGTTAGGACCCTAATATAACTGGGATTTGGACCTGGGTGATCCTCATCTGAATGGTGGCACTTTGTGTCACCTGGTATTGGTCGCTGGCTGTGCGGTCTTTATAGGGTCGAACGACACACATATCATCGCGATGCAAGGGAGGATTGGAAGTATGGGGATACCAAGAGACGGGATGACCAAATTCATGAGAAAAGCAAGTATAGTTACCCTTGGAGGGACTGATAACGCCTAAGAATTCCCACTATGCAGTGACGTTTTTTGATAGACTTGGGGATAACCCTGGGTCTCTGGTGCTAGCTCGATTATGCGATTTGGTATGGAGAATGGTCAATCACGCATATTGCATCTTCGAGGTCAAAATTATCACCAACCTCTCAGTAGAACAATTATGCAAAGGAAGCTTAGAATAGCTGCTGCTACATTGGAGGCCTGACCACACACCGTCCTCATCATACGTCCAGCAGATAAGCGTAGGTGGTCATCGCTGCTGGAAATGCGTAACGTGCAACAACTTTGTCTGTAATAACTGTTGCTACAAGGGTCATTGTCCAGCCATATAGATGCATATCACTAGCATCACCGTATCTCACAAAGCGCGAGATTTCGTGTAGGCTCCCATTCATGTCTTGGTGGTTCCCACAGGCTGCTCTATGTTGTAGGGGTGTTAGCATATGTTTTTATTTCCCTTCGACGTCTGTACACACTGCGGAAAACCGGCTTCCGTTCATTGGAGGCCTGACACGAAAGTACACAGCTCTTTCGTGCGACCGTTTTTTCCCCCAGATCATGGGTTTAAATCTGAACGAAATCAAACTTATTAAAAAAAAAAAAAAAAAAATTACATTGGCTCTAAGGTCGACCCAACCTTAAACTGGTACCTGATAAAGTCCGGGGAAGTAAATGTGGCCGGCGTGATGTTGACCACATGAGCTACCCAGTGCCGATTGGTCTATAAAATGTAGGCCTACAATTATAAGTCTAATCACCAGAGGGTGGGGATAAGGGTGCTATCTGATGTGCTCGTTTTTTCTATGTAGGCCTATTCATAAGTGCACATTATTATCTGAACATAAAGTGCTTTATTGATAAAATATAACTGCTGTGTGTTTTGTTTGTTTGTTTTAGCATCCAGAAGCCATGAGTTGTTAACCCTTAGGCTCGGTATCATGAATATCGCAACCTTTCGGTCTTGATTCCATTGTAAATACCGTAAATCTGAGAGAAATGTGGCTTTTCTGCCCACCCCCGGGAGCGAACCCGGGCCACAAGGAGTTCGTCACCCGCTCACCGCGCAATCCGGTTTAGCCAACTACGCTAGAGAGACGGGCCAACTGCTGTGTGAAGGTGGGTGTTTGGAAGTGCCGAATTTAGACGGGCTTGCGTGCCCAGTTTGCGACCCTTTGAAAATAAAGAGTTTGTTCGTTCGTTCTTACATTCTAATTTCCTGATGTGTTTAGTGATTACATTTACAACACTACCTTTTATTAACTCCTGAAATTGTAATGTTACCTGTGGTTTTAAATGCGTATCGGATCAGGTCGCATTATGTAAAGCATATACTACAGAATTGCCGCTTGAGAATGTCGCGGCTGCAGACTGCAAAGGCTTTTGAAAGAAATCGGCAGTTCTAGTAGACTGCGCTGAACAGATTTGTTCTGTTGATATTAAAATGAAATACTTTGTGAAATCAAGCTGCACGAATACGAGGCGGATTGAAGAGATGAAACGATAATACAACAATGGATATCAAGAACATGGGCAGATATAACTGGGGCAAGGTTGTCCACGAAAGACGTAATGTAAACGTGTTGTACTTGAAGAATGTCACCCTCAGAACGGAAATTCGAGGTTTGAGGTTTGAACAACGGATCAACATCATGGCACACGAGTAGTAACCCATAAGTGCTCCATTCTTCTTTTAACTCAAGTCTGATTCCGAAGAAGCTCAGCACAGTGCACAGGCTATGTAGCACCGGCCAGAATCCTGAAATACTTTGGGTAGACTTTTAATTCTAAGTTTTGCCCAGGCAGCTCTATTAGGCTACTCTTTTCGATTTCCAACCCCCTGGGGATTTTTTCCGTGCGCAACAATGCACACGGACGTCCGATCTCACTCACTACCCAGAGACCTAGGGAATTACTAGAAGTCCAAGTGCACGTGAAAAAATCCCAGCCCTTACCGGTGATTGAACCCGGAACCTCTTGCACTCGAGGCGGACACCATGCCTTAAGAACACGCAGCCCCTCCTCAGAACGGACATTTGACAGACAGACAGGAGAGTTCGTATTAGAACATTCATAGAGAATGTGTGCACTCGAACGTGTATACAGAACGATCGATTGTTTTATTCCCTGCGACCTGATACATTTTAGATACCGCGTTCAGCCTCCGAATAAGTTATAATTTTAGCACCCGTGTCGGCTACATCAGCCAGATGTAACCTGTAGTTCTGTGCAGGTAAGGACCTAAGACGATCTATACTAGATAGAAAGTGCATAAAACATAACTGCTTGCTTGCAGTTTGTCTTTTCCAGCTATTGCAGTCTGCAGAATCAATAACTAAAGGATAGGATATTATCTCTTCGGTCAGCAGACTGGTTGCTATGGGTTTTTCATATGTAAGACATAGATGACATTCTGAATGCACACAGTTGGTAGTGAGTAGACGATATCCAGTTATATTCTTTATTACACTTTCACAGGTGATCTGGTCCAGTCAGTGTCTACTATTGGCTAGCAGGTCCAACAAGAGATGATGACATTTATGAAGTGCATAATTGACGTCCACTCCCTTTCACACTCGTTACCTTTCAGTCCTGTTTCCTTACACACGTAATACACATAATGGTTGATCCAGAAACTCTTATCATGGCGGTTAGACTTCTTTGCCGGTTGGAACTTGTCGGCTACTACTTCAGATTAGGCTGTCATCAAGCTGTCATCTTGCTGTCTTCTCATGGAATAGAATCTCCTTCACGTCTTTAAATATACTGTCACATTCACGCGTCCATCAGATACGACCTTTCAGGCCAGCGGCCAAACACATACCAACTGATTAGACCTTGGTCTAACCTTTTTACTCTTGTTCTGGGTTTCACGTGCTGGTTTGAGCCCTGCTTGTCTATCTCGTATTTCTACGACTATTCACATTCTCATGTATTTCTCTCGTATGTCATGGCTACTCCCATTTTATTGTTTAAAGAATTTCCGTGGTAAAATCCAACATTACCAAGGATAAGCTCACTTATACAAGTCCCCATTACGGCCCTTACAGTCACAAGGTTATATTGAAAGGTTCCGAACTAACCGGAAGTCCGGACACGGCATGGATAAAATATTTGCTCTAGCATCTACACATATATAAACAGATCTGGCAGTCACGTGACAAGATAACTTTTAATCAAATAGATCACATTTTCATAAATAATAAAAAGAATATACAACAAGGTAGAAGCTAAAGAGGAGCTGAGTGTTATAGTGACCACTACCTCGTTTGTGCAGAATAAAAAATTAAGTTAAACAGATCGTTCTACACCGAGTAACAAAGACCACATCTACAATATAATAGAGAAAAGATTACACGAAACATTCATATCCCAGAAATTTAAATTTCACAAATTCCGTCAGAGGAAAACGTTGACCAAACCTGGATAGATGTTAAGAATAAAATTCGAACCGCCGCAGAAGAAGTTCTTGGTGTGTCCACCATAATCAGAAAGAACAAATTGTTCCATACAAAATGTGAAGAAGCAGTCAGTAAGAAAAAACATGTCAGGCAGATTTGGCTAAATGATGCTAGTCACATACGAAATAAAGAAAAATATAGAACTGAATGTAAAGAAGCTACAAAAGTAGTTAGGCACCAGACGCGAGAATACATGAACAACATTGTCATGGATATGGAAGCTAACCATCAGAACAAGGAATCTAGAAAGTTTTTTTTTTTTTTTTTTTTCCTTTTAAAAGTTGCGTATCCTTTACAGGACGTTGCAGAGCCAACCCTAACAGCTCTGGCTGTTGTGTGGTTTCTCTAGGCAAATTTACGTCCAGTAGTTTGCCATCACTCCCTGGACGGTCGGCTTTCTTGATACCACTGTCGAAACCAACGCAAGGCGCATGGCCCGCAGCTGGGATCGAACCCGGCACCCCGGCATCCGCATCGACTTAATCCACAGAGCCGACCTTGTTGTTTTTAAAGAACTGAAATCTGTTAAACGAGGGCAACAACAAAGCATTTATGGCTTAAAAATCACAATGGGAACATAATAAATAAAAATGAGGAAATATGTAACAGATGGAAAAAAAACTTTGATGAATTGTTAAATTTTGAAACTCCACTTAATACTTATCTTGAGGAAGACATATTAACATGTGAACCAAATATTGAAGAGCCTTTTTGGAAGAAGTACTGTATGTCATAACACGGCTTAAAAACAATAAAGCAGCTGGTGGTGATGGAATTGCAGCTGAACTTATAAAAGAAGGTGGTCATCCATTGTATTTAAGGATACATGAGTTCAGTTTAGTTCAAGAACCGACATCACAGCACTCGGGGCATTCCTATAAGCGCTCCTGGAGGAGCCGGACTTTTTTTCTCCAACAACTACCTTGACTTCTAGGTCGACCTAGCCTTGGGTTGGTACCAGGTGCAGTCTTGGGAAGTAAAGGCGGCCGGCGTGATGCTGATCACATCACCCACCAAGTGCCGATTGGTATATAAAAAAACATAGGCCTAGCCCTATATTCCCAATACGCTTAAAGTCGCGGATAAGGGACCTTTAAGAAATAGCACAAAGCCTGGGGAGTATTGTAAAGACCATACGTTACCCACGCATCAGATCCCTTTTCTCGACCTGCCTTGTTTACCCCAGAGAAAAAGTTACACCGTTTGGAACAAAGCAGGCTGCAGAAGCTGCCGGATCAGAAGAGCGGTGCTCTATCTGTACTTCTGTCAAAGCTTCCCTCCTAGACCAGCTGCCTGTCAAGGCTAAGGGCCCGGTCTACCCTGTTATTACATAACTTTTTAAGGTTGCATTTCCTCTCCCTGGGATAAGGCTAGTGTCCTCCCCAATCCACACCAAAAACGTCTAAGACATACACATCCTAGAACGACTTTCAAGGCAGGCATGCCAAACTGAGGCAGGCGTCCGTGGCTTATGCGTTACGAGTCTGACTCGTAATTCCAACATACCGCAATTCTACTCCTTCTTCTTCGCGTTTACCAGCTCTAAACTCTGGCGGAAAGTTCTAGTTGTTCGTCCACTTCTGAACTGCAGTCCTGTTCCAGAACCTGATTCTTGCGTGAGCATCCGTTTTACAAATCTGACTAATCTGTATGCAGACTGTTGGTTCCTTGCCTTTCAGGCAAATGCACTACGACTTCGAAGGAAGCTCCCAATTAGTCGACTCCTACGACATGCTTTTGGGTAGGCAGTTGGTCTGGTCTTGTGTTTCCTATAATAGGGCCCCGGAACCCACACAGCGAGTACCGCCATTGAAATCCACTGCTGGCTGCGTGGATTTTTATCATGGTATGGGCCGTTGCCAGTCGACCCAGTCTTAAAATGAAAATCAAGATGGATGTCCTGGGGAAGTAAAGACGGCCGGCGTAATGCTGACCACATTAACCACCCAAATGCCGATGGTCTGTAAAGATATGGGTGTGCTCTTCCTATTTGTCCGATGCGCCCAGGGCGCTAAAAAGGGATACAACAACCAGTGTCTAACTGAAGGTCCCCTGAGTGAGCAATAAGGGTCATATATATGTTGTCAGGAGTGCCACACGGGACAACTAATTAAAGTAATTTAATATAAATTACTGCAGATTATTTTTATCACAGGCCGCATGTAAGCTTATAAAGGGCCGCTCGTTGGACATGTCTTGTTTAAGGAAGAATATCTCTAGGTAATGTAATATCCTATTTTATGGCCATGAATTATCAGCCTTAGTAAAAAATCTAGGAGACAAGATAGGGATATTAATTCATTGTTGTCAAGGAAACAAAATGTCGGCTGTGGCAAAAGCCATCTTGAGAAAACTAACTACGCCACTCAGTTACAACTACAAAAGGAAAATTAAACGAAACGAAAAAACTTAACCTAATGAGACTATAATAGGTAAATGGAAAATCAGTTTTTGTAGTTCTGTGGGAGTTAGTTAGCACAAGATGGATTACAAGCTGTTTATATCTGGATTGTTATAGTAACACCTCCACCTACACTTTCTTATTTTTTTCTTCTTTCTTCTTCTTCTTCTTCTTCTTCTTCTTCTTCTTCTTCTTCTTCTTCTTCTTCTTCTGCTTCTTCTTCTTCTTCTTCTGCTTCTGCTTCTGCTTCTTCTGCTTCTTCTGCTTCTGCTTCTTCTGCTTTTTCTGCTTCTGCTTCTTCTGCTTCTTCTTCTTCTTCTTCTTCTTCTTCTTCTTCTTCTTCTTCTTCTTCTTCTTCTTCTTCTTCTTCTTCTTCTTCTTCTTCTTCTTCTTCTTCTTCTTCTTCTTCTTCTTCTGCTGCTGCTGCTGCTGCTGCTGCTCTCCGTAGTTGTCATCTTCGTCATCTACTCTCCCTAATTCAACTTTCTACGTAACGAAAAACATCGGCCCAAATCGCATCAAACTATGCCTGTCTGTGTCATGAAGCTCCACCAGTCCATCATTCCCTCCCTTTTCTCCAACCCAGTAAAGTTCGCCTTATGTTTTTTTTTTTTCTTTTTCTTCTGTCACTGTTGTCTAATGGATTCACAAGTGTGTTTTTAAGAAGTCAAAGAAGAAGATACAATAGAAGAAGAGGAGATGGATGAAGAAGAAAAACGAAAAGGAGTATAAAGAGTAGAAGGAAGAGACGAAGGAAGACTAGGAGGTTGAAGAAAAAGAATAAGACGAGCGGAACGAAAATGATCAAGAAGCGGAGCAGGACGAAGAAGAAGAGGACGAAGAAGAGGAAGAAGACGAGGGGAAGAAGAAGACAAGGAAGAAAGAGATGAAGAAGAAGAGGAGAAAGAAGAAGAGGATCAAGAAGAAAAAGAGGAAGAAGAAGAAGAGGATGAGGAAGAAGAGCAGGAAGAAGCAGAAAAAGAGAAGGAGGAAAAAGACAAGAAGGAAGAAGAAACCGAAGAAAAGGAGGAAGAAGAAGGGGAGTAGGAGGAAGAATGGAAGGGAAGTAAAGAAGATAAGGACGAAGCGGAGGAGAAGGAGAAAGAAAATAAAGAAGAAAAATAAAAGGAGGAGAAAAGAAAAGAAAAAAGCGGAAGAAGATGAAGAGAATGAAAATAAACAGTCATGTCCAACTATACTATAGTAATTTAAGAAAGCGGAGATTAAACTAATTCTGAGAGTGTGTATGTTTTAACATAAAAAGTCAGTTTCGCCCGTCACGCCCCATTTTCCCAGCCATCAGATTTCTGAGAAGATACACCATACGCTTCAACATATGTTTGCCAGGTGTGACGGGACATTTCAGCTCCTACGTGCAGCCACTGGTGTCGTCATGCTCGGCTGGTTTTAGGGCGTGCTATTTAAATGTTCTTCTTACGTTTGGGCTGGAAAGTATAGACCAGGAGAGGGTGACATCCGGTCTGCAATTTTATAAAGTCAACAGTGAAAATCGTTTTTTCACGCCTTTGAAGCGTCAAACATTTGAAATGATACTTATTATTTTATTACCTCGTTAGTAATATGGCAATGACCACGCCGACTGCCTTTACTTCCCATGACTCCATTTTAGGTTGGCTCGACCTGGGAACCAAGGTCAAATAATAAAAAAAAAATTAAAAAATACAACACGATGGTGATTTGCACCCAACAGTTATGTAACAGTCATCTGTCATTGGAAGGTGAGGGAGAAATCTTATTCCATTTCATTTGAAGGTAAAGAAGTTATATAACATTATGTCACTTTCAAAGGTAAAGGCGTTATGCAAGGTTGGGCAATTGAGTAATGAGACTGATTTTATTATAGTTAAAACAAAAAGTCCATCTATGAAGCAAACCATGAGAATCTAAAGAGGCAACTTTTATCTATAATCTAGCAGCTTTTCATCGCCGCTCGATAAGCAGACAACTAACAAGAAACCATTTTGTTGACCTAGTCAGAGATGCATTGTTACGTAATCAGCACCGAGCAAAAAGCTAACAATTATTTTGAAATTTCAGAAAAGCGCCATTGAAACTGTTGAATTGATGCTACAAATTTATGGGGATAATTGTTTTCGTGCACAAATTTTCAATGGTATTCACGATTCAAAGGTGGTGTGGAAATGATTACTAATGCACCTAGACATGTTCGCCAAATTTATGTTCGTTTTGATTGACATTGCAAAAGTCAGAAAACGGATACAAGATCATTGTTTTACTGTGAGGATGATGGCTGATGAATCTTGTGTTAATAGAGAGACCATTCGTAATATTTTAGTGCAAGATTTTGGCAAGACAAAAGTTGCTTGCCGGTTTGTACCACATTCGTTTTCTAATGACCAAAAACATCAGAGGGTTGAGTACCCAAGAGACATCATCAAAACAGTAATGTTTAGCTAAAGAACAAGTATGCGTTTTCAGCCTTCCAGATTTGTCTCCCTATGATTATTTTATCTTCCTAAAATTAAAGGACGTTTCTTTAACGATGTTTATGACATCCAAAAGGCGATAACAACAGAAGAACTAGAGATGTCGTTCCTGTGTTTGTTAGATCGTGCTACTTGCTGTATCAATGCACAAGAGACTTACTTTGAATCAGATACAGGTTATATATTTAACTGTTGATTATTATAATTTTTAAGGAATTAGTCTCATTACTTAATTATCGGACCATGTAATATAGTTGCTTGTCATTGAATGATATATAAGTTGTATTGTAATTTGTCTTTGGAAGATAAAGAAGTTATTTTATGCTTATCTGTAAACTTTGGAAGATGAAGAAGTTGTATTATACTTATCTGTAAACTTTGGAAGATGAAGAAGTTGTATTAAACTTATCTGTAAACTTTGAAAGGTGAAGAAGTTATATTAAATGTTGCCCGGGTAGCGCCTTTACATTACTCTATTCGATTTTCAACTGCCAAGGGATTTTATACGTGCGCAACAATACAAACGGGCGTCTGATCTCACTACCCAAAGACCAGTAGAAATTACTAGAACTCCACGTCAACAACAAAAAAATTCCAGCCTTCACCGGGGCTCGAACCCGGGACCTCTAGCACTGGAGGCGTGTACCATCCCTCGAGACCACGCAGCCCGCTATATCTGTCTTTGCACCATATTCCCACTGCTTCTTAGATGTGAAAAACGCCCTTTGCTTTTACCTCAACCGTTATCTGCGGCATGGGCAAGGACAGCTGGATCTGCCGGTTCATTCTTATCACAGGCATCTTTATGTGACAAATTTGTCATCTAGAGACACGTTTCGTGAAACGAAGGCATGAATTACGTATTCAACAGCGCTTCAAGTGCGTCATTTGATAAATTGATTGTAGTATCCCAGTTTTCATCGTCACGACAGCCGTCGGTAAAGAAAGGAATAGTTCTCAGTCCAAAAAGGCACTGTATTTTGACAAATGACATTATATCCTGACTGCAGTTACTAGATCCAGGCTGCAGAAATGTGTCCTAAAAAAAAGACACTAGTATTTAGATATAAGACACTAATATTTAGACAAAACATGAGAATATAGACATTAAACAGAGGGCTACAAAAAGACACTAATATTCATACAGAAGACACTAGTATCCAGTCAAAAGACACATGAATTGAGACAGAAGACACTTAAACCCACGCAAAAGACACTTGAATTAAGACAAAATATACTTAAAACCAGACAAACGACACCGGAATTGTGACAGAAACACTTAAACCCAGACAAAAGACACCTGAATTGAGACAAAAGACACTTAAACCCAGACAAAATACACCTGAAATGAAACAGAAGATACCTAAATCCAAACATAAGATACTTAAATCCAGACAAAAGATACTTAAACTCAGACAGAAGACACTTAAACCCAGACAGAAAAACTTAAATCCAGACAAAAGATACTTAAACCCAGACAGAAGACCTAAAACCCAGACAGAAGACACTTAAACCTAAACAGAAGAAACTTAAACCCACACACAAAAAATACTTAAACCCAGACAGCAAACACTTAAACCCAGACATAAGATACCTAAATTCAGACCGAAAACACTTGAATCCGAAGATACTAGCTACACAGAAGACACGCAAATCCATGTAGAAGATACTTGAATCTAGGCAGAAGACATTTGTATCCATAAAGAAGACAATCGATTCCAGAAAGGAACACATCCGTTTTCAGAAAGAAAAGCCTGGCTGCAGAATAACCGTTCGTCTGTTAAGAGTGAGAAGTACCTAACTATTATACAGACGTGAAAAAGTGTTTACACGTTTTAACGTCTCCTTTTTAACGTCAAACCAAAACACAGATATTATAAATGAACTACTCTTTGCAGATGACCAATGTTTGTTACAAGAAGAAGAACAAAAACTACAACATGTTGATTCATTGCTCACTAACTGTACAAAATTTGACATGAAAATAAACGCCTCAAAAACTGAAGTAATTACCATAGGAAAGAAACACAGTAATGTAAACATAAAGATCAATGACATACAATTAGAACAAGTTCGAGAATTCAAGTACTTAGGATGCATATTTACAGAAGATGGAAGACTCGATAAAGAGATACAGGCTAGAGTTCAAAAAGCCAATGCAGTCAACTACCAACTGGCCCCACTTCTTCGTCATCCAAAGATCTCGTTACCAGCCAAACAACGGATGATCAACAGCATTTTCATCCCTACGTTATGTTATCAGTGCCAAACGTGGACAATGAACAAATCACATATGCAAAAAATAACTACGTATGAAACGCGATGTCTCCGAAGAGTAACCAACAATACACGAAGAGACAGAGTCACAAACGTAAGCATTAGAGACAAAGTTGAAACAAGAGCATGCATGGAACATATTGAAAGACAGAGAATGAAGTGGTTTGGCCATTTAGTAAGAATGCAACCGGATCAGATTGCCTATAAGGCCTTTTACAGTAGAACATCGGGAAGAAGGGCTAGAGGAAGACCCAGGAAAAAATGGATAGATGGAGTAGCTGAATACGGCCAGAAGATCCAGAAAACTGTCACTCAAATCACGCGAGAGGCACAAAACAAATATTTTAAACCACGACACTGGGCTGCAACCCGGTAAAAGTGAAGAAGACAATAGATAGATAGAACGTCTCCTACTCTTTACAATTACTTTTGAAAGAGGCGGGAGCCCGAAGACAACTTATCACAAACATCAGAAGGAGACAGTCATCATTTTTCGGCCATGTTATGAGAAGAGGGAACATAGAATATGTTGTGACCACTGGAAATATCTGTGGAAGGAGGGATAGAGAGAAGATTCTTGACAGTCTTGTTGCATAACATGGAGGTGTGTCAGCACACGAACTAATACATGCTGCAGGAGATCGTGGATTATGGAGAGCATGACCGCCCACGCCAGTCGGCAAGGCACCTGATGATGACGATGATCACTCTTAAATCTTTCTGAGAAAAGCCGCCAACCTAACCATTTAAGAACGGGTGAATAATGATACTGGCAAGTGGATTGTTGGAAACAACACAATGTACTAGATTCATCTGGTAGCAGCAGATCAAGTGGTTTGGCCATCTCATTAGAATGCAGCAAGATCGAAAACTACCACAGGCACTAAATATCATACGATCAGATAAACCAGGATGGAAACGAAAATGTGGATAGACACCACTGGAGACACTTCACGCTTTCACAGCATTCATGTTGAAGGGGCTGTGTGGTCTCGAGGCTTGGTGTCCACCTCGAGCGCTAGAGTTTCCGGGTTCAATCCCCGGTAAGGGCTGGGGTTTTTTTCATGTAGATTTGGACTTCTAGTAATTCCCCCTGGTAGTGAGATCAGACGCCCGTGTGCATTGTTGCGCCCGTTAAAAAAAAAAAATCCTTGGTAGTTGGAAATCGAAAAGAGTAGCCTAACGGGCAAAATTTGGAGTTGAAAATCTACCCAAAGTATTTCAAAATCCTCACCGGCGCTACAGAGCCTGTGCTCTGTGCTGAGCTTCCTTCGGACTCAGACTTGAGTTAGAAAAAGAACGGAGCACTTATAGGTTACACCCGTGTGCAATAATGTTGATCCATTGTTCAAAACCTCAAAACCCCCAGCATACATGACCAAACCATCATAACAATGAGTGATCCTCTCAAGTTTGTAAGGCCTTGGTTTAAAGGTCGTGGCGTATTTTCTAGTTGCAAACTTTGTCCCTTCTTGTCACTTGGACCACCTTTCTCATATATTTTTTTTCCGGGTTCTAAAGCTGGCTTCTATGAGCTGTCATTTGCCAAAGCACAACCACATGCTAGGACGCACATATGTAAAGCGGTATACATGCGGTGATGAAAATACTACATACATGAATACAGTATAGAACAGTTCTGTTGCAGTACCCGACGGTAACCTGATGTCCTGACATGGTGGGGATGCATACCAACTGGTTCTTAATCGCAATTTATGCTTACTTCACATCCATACGGTAAAGAACAAAAGGTCCATGTTGAAAAGAGATTATGAAAGGGAATATTAACAAGCTATCTGTGATTGCTTTAGGTGCTTGGGTGCTTTTACTGAATAAAGAATCAATACATTTATATGTGTTTACTTTATATGTTTATTTTGTTGTAAAGTATGTAAACAAACGTTTTCTGCTTTGTAACGTCTAAAGAAACGCTCTTCTAGTGGCTGGCAGAATGAAACAGCGACCGCTCCAATAAGTATCGAGTAATATAAGCTAGGACAATAACACGTGAAGTACACAGTAGTCATGCTTTCGATTATCTTGTAAAATCACAACGATCCCAACCCATTATTTCTATCAGTTCTGTCATCTGGTTCCGTTACTTTGTTCAATTTATTCGTTCTTTTAATTATATTATTCGGTCACACCGTTCGATTATTAGTTCGATTGTCTCCCTACATCATGTATGCTCGTTGATTAAATAATGACATTAAGATATTTAATAGGTTTTGTTGTGTGAATATATTTTTTTCTACCTTTGCAGTGTTTACGTGTAAACAAAGAATAATATACGCTTATGATGAGTACGTATTAACAGAGAATTTTGAAATTTGCTTCTGTGAGTTAGTGTTTGTCGGTTGAATTTAAAAAAGAGAGTGTCTGAAGTACTCGCGCAGTGGAACGAACGGCCTTGATTGAGTCTGTCCAGACTCTTCTTGTAAGACCATGCTTTCCTCTAATTAGGTTAATTGGCGCGTTTAACAATCTACGACTTACAGGGGTTTGATTTCCGCAATGGGCGGCTTACGAAAAGATCGTTTTCACAGCTTTCTGGTGATACGACAGTTTCATCGTTGAAGTGACTGGGGCATCCTTATGTAACATTCCCAAACATTACAGCCGACTCACATATGCACTACAGCCAATCGTCGCTGTGCATGAATGTTATATATTCAGAAAAAGAATAGAAGTTTGAAGGAGCAGTTATCACATCAGTTTTATCAATGCTTAGTTGAATTAAAAATCGACATCAAAGCACTTGCGACAGCCCAGTAAGCGCCTTGCCCCCATCTTCAGCAGCAAGCGAAGGGTTCCAATTCCTAGGGCACCAGTAGTAACTGAGTGTTAAGCGCTGGCCAGATACCTTTGTAACTCCTCGCAACCCCATTCTCCTCAGACCATAATGATCTATCTGTGCCTCCACACTGTTCAGTCGCTCCCAAAGGGCCCTCTCAACATCCAGCTTGTTAGACATCAGTTCACCACCAAACGGTGCAGAACCGGCAAATACTAAGTTTGGCAAGACAAGACTATGATAGGAAGAGAACAACAATTTTATAATCAGTTTGCTACGCGACAATTAGCGGCGCTTTATTAATATCCTACTCTAAACAGGGGAAATACACAGGTCACGGGACAGTCTAATTTTTCAGGGGGTGGTAGATAGGCTGCATGCAGTCGTGGGACCTAGGCTGCACTCTCTCGTTGGAAGAAGGTAGGTTGGGGTTGGGGTCAGTTTTAGATGTTTTGGGATCGTTAAAAGCATGTGAAAGCCGGGAAACCCAGCCTTACCACCCTCTAAAATGTTGGAATGACCTATGACGTCATCTGGGGTAGGATATCAATAAAGAACCCATTTAGCATCTACAAATGAAGACATTTGCTGCGGGAGACGGAATATCTGTAGGTATGTCCGGTGTGTTGCGATGTTAATTTTTAAATCAGTAATCATTAAGTCTGGTGAAGGCTCGGATGGCAGGGACTCACATGAAGGTTGGATTATGAGAGAGTCTATAAAGACATCCTTATGGCGAATTTCAGATTGTTAGAAAATGTTGAGCTTGAACTCTACAACGATATACAGGTGTAAGCGAGCGGGACATGACTGATACCGGTGTTGAAGGGGATTCGTGGGAAAAGCATGCCATGGACAATATTGTATAGAAAGAGAAGATCAGAAAGGCAACAGCTGTAAGAGGATCTTTGCGGAGCCCGACTTTTTTTTCAGAAATGACCTCGGCTCCCAGGTCGGCCCAGCTTTAGGTGGGTACTAGGTGCAGTCCTGGGAAGTAAGAGCGGCCGGCGTGGTGCTGACCGCATCTCCAACCAAACACTGATTGATCTATACAATATAGGTCTAGCCCTATATGCCCAGGAGGTCTGAAAGGCGTGGTAAGGGTCCTTGATGTTGTTGACTTTACCTGACAGCGATAAAGGAGAAAATGACTGCATCGGGATTCGAACTTATTGCCGCAGAATTACGTCTGTTTTCCCTGAAGGAACAGGGGTACTTTCCACAAACAGGGAAAATCCACAGGTCACGGGTCAGTCAAATATTTCAAGGGATGATAGATTAAGCGCGTAGTTTTGGTTGGGATTAGGGTTGGGTAAACACGCGAAAAACCGGCTCTTACCATCCCCTAAAATATTGGACTGTCACGTGAGGTCATTTGTGGTCCATTTTACAGATCTGGTTTATTTCTAAGCAGACTTGTGGTTTCTTGCTCCTCCGGCAGATGCACTCAGACTTCGAAGGAAGCCTCAAATTAGTCAACTCATTCGTCATGCTTGTTAGGAAAGAAGTTTGTATACTCTTGTTTTCCTTACACTGGGGTCCCGGAACCCACACGGGGAGTCTAGATTAAACACTGTGAAACTTGTTTGTCCATTTTTGACGGCACCCCTAGTCTCTACATTTATGTTTTTTTTTTAAAATGTGTCTGTCTGTTGCTGGCTTGCCTTAATAAACTGTTGCCTCTAGTAAAGTGAAGGTCCCTTTACCACACTTTTAGGCGCTTTGGGAATATAGGACTAGGCCTATATTTTGTTAGACTAATCGGTACATGGTGCGTAATGTGTTCAGTATCACGTCAGTCGCCTTTACTTCCCATGACTGCGCCTGGTACCCACTCAAGGTTGGGTCGACCTAGGAGTCAAGGTCATTTCTGAAATATGTCCGGCTCCGTCAGGACGCGAACCTACGACCTTCCGATCTGCCGGCGGGCCACTAGCCGCCAAGCCACGGCGACTCCTTTCCCTCTTGTTTGTTATTTAAGAAGTTTTCTGTCTTTCGGTGAATCCTATACACTTCACTGGTCTCTTGAAAAAGGTTGACTATTGAAATAGGCATCGACATCACAGCACTCGGGACACCCCCATAAGCGCTCAATCCCCATCTTCATCAGCAAGCGAAGAGTTAAAATTCCGATGGTACCAGTAACTGTCTGATTGTTAATCTGTCTAGCCCTTCCCCTGGGTGTGGCGCGTCGACCAGATCCCCTTGTAACTCCTCGCAGTGCCGTTTTCATCAGACCGTAATAATCTATCTGTTCCTCGGCACTATTCACTCGTTCCCAAAATGCCCTCACAACATCCAGCTTGTCATACATCAATCAGTTCACCACCAAGTGGTGCAGAACCGGTCAGGCTATCTGCCTGCTCATGTCTCAACACACCGGTATAACCTGGAGAAAATATACAAAAGATGCTAACTACCCGGAACTTGAAATTAGTATACTTTTATAGATACTAAAATTTCCAAGGCCGCCTTCGGATTTCTGAATGTGTGTTGTTCACCTCCTGGTCGCAGGGCCACATAATAGTGATAACATTAAGTACACATAACACTTGACAACAGTCTACATTTCGCTGCCTTCCAGCATGTACATTCTCAGTTTTTTGTCTTGATCCACTCTGGATTATTGAACTCTGTTTTCAGGAGCTCTTAACCTTCCAACTTCCTTATTTGTTTCCCTCACAGATCCTGGCCACTTTTCTCAGCCCACTGCTGCAGCACCTTGTCACATCCATATCCTGGCTATTTATACTAAATATCTATTTATACTCTGCTTCATCGATCCCGTCTGGGAAATCAGTCCTGGGGAAACGTATAAATTAAAGCACACACGAAACAACAGACAAGTGTGAAGCTGTGAATGGAAACACTCCCAGACTTGCATCTATCACTGCTAAATGACGGAACTGTCTCCATGTATAGTGCCGATCAATAGCCTTGAATTGATCTCCCGGTCTATTTCTGATTTCAACGGTTTCCACGCTATAGGTGCTGGCTTCAGGGTAGTTTTGACACTGTAAAAAAATAATTCAAATAAATCAATCGTTCAATCTATCA
>CAJHNH020003305.1:0-10000 GCA_905116865.2 Candidula unifasciata | reverse complement strand
TCAAGAGACCGTGACACCCATAACCTCGACCATGGTAGACTAGTCCAAAAAACTTACAATAGAATTGACCTACATCGGTGGGGATACTAACATATTAAGAACCCGTGACTATACTAAAAACTGTAGGAGTAGTGGGTTATTTATACAATGGTCTCCCAATTTACACACCACCGGTTGCTGCTGAAAATGGGGACGGAGCACTTATGATAGTGTCCCGAGTGCTATGAGTCACCTTTTTGTGTTACAGGTCTAGCTTCTTCTTTATGCAGACTCTGCCTTCCTTGCCCCTCGGAAAACTTTTCTAATTAGTTGATACTTACGACATGCTTCTTGGAGTACAATGGGTCTATTCTTTTTGTTTGTCACAATATAATCCCAAAACCCACACGGAGACAACACATAATAATAATTATTATTAATATTGTGCACTCGAACAATGTTTAAACCCGTTGAACTCCCAACCTAGTAAACTCTAAGGTGGCTGAGGTTCCCACCAGTAATGACTGATTTGATGCTTCGCCCCTGCACAAGGTTGGTAGCTCCAGTGATTTTTTTCTATAAACATGTTTATGTATCTCAAAAAGCGTCTTCTAAAATCTGCTCCCGCGAGTTCGGGACAGTGCAGAAGGCACAGCCGGGTGCCAAGCAGAATACTAGCAGGAGGCAGAGGGATATTCTGAATTGTCGGGCAGACAAGAATGCCCTCAGAAAACGGTTCAAAGCCGCTACAGGTAGCGAACGGGAGGGGCTGAATGAAGTCTGGTTGCATTTAAAGAACAGACACAGTGCCCTCTGTCGCGCCGAGCGTTTCTGTGCCAACAGACGGAGAACCAAAAGGGAGCGAGAGAAATTCTTTAGGGACCCGTATCAGTTTGCCTGAGGTCTATTCGAGCAACCGAAGTCTGGGACTTTGGTTGTCAGTCAGGAAGAACTTGAGTCACATCTACGCAAGATGTACTCTGACAAAAAGACGAGAGAGCTTCTCAATGACAATCCAGAGATCCTTAGCGGCCTCAAGTAGCCTGAGTTGCCGAAGGTACCATTTAAAATGATACCTCCCCTTTGGTCTGAGGTTGAGGAAGTTGTGAAAAAGGCCAGCGGCAAGTCTGCCCCAGGTCCGAATGGTGTTCCGTACGTTCTTTACAAGCGTTGCCCGAAAATCCTAAAAATGCTTCACGTCTTGTTGAGACAAGCGTGGATCCGCAAACACATATGTCCAGAATGGCAGAAGTCGAATGGGGTCTACATTCCCAAAGAGCAGGACTCGAAGAGTCTTTCCCAATTCAGGCCCATCTCGCTGTTGAATGTCGAGGGTAAGATATTCTTCTCGGTCATGGCTCGCCGGCTCACATAGTATCTGATGGCTAACAAGTACATAGATACGAGTGTTCAGAAGGGTGGCATTCCGTGCGTTCCTGTGTGCCTTGAACACGCGACCATGATTTGGGAGACTATCCAGAGAGCCAAGCATGAGAGAACCGAATTGCACGTGATATGGTTAGACTTAACCAACGCCTACGGGCAGTCCCCCATTGGCTACTGTGGCGCGTCCTTCGCATGTTTCACGTACCGGCACAGATCAATGATATGATCAAGCAATATTTCTCTAAGCTCGCTTTGCGCTTCTCTACCTCGACGTTTACCACGAGGTGGACTGAGTTGCAAAAAGGGATAGCTATGTAGTGTACGATCTCACCTATACTGTTTGTCATGGCCATGCAGATCATGTTAGACGGGGCTGCCGGCTACGGACAGGGCCTTCAAATAGGGGATCACTGGATGCCTCCATTGCGTGCCTTTATGGATGACACGACTATTATAACGGGCAGCGAGGAGTCTGCCCGCACGATCCTGAAAAGGTTGGACGCGGTGGTCCAATGGAGCGGTATGCAGT
Organism: Candidula unifasciata; assembly: GCA_905116865.2. Classification (NCBI taxonomy): domain Eukaryota; kingdom Metazoa; phylum Mollusca; class Gastropoda; order Stylommatophora; family Geomitridae; genus Candidula; species Candidula unifasciata. The sequence continues at coordinate 8,106 of CAJHNH020003305.1, read as the reverse complement.
TCAAACCGCAGAAGTCGAGGAGTCTGTCAATCCTTAAGGGCAAGGTGGCGTCAACCAGTTTTACGATGGCAAGGAACAAGATCCCTACGGTTCTGGAGGAACCGGTGAAGAGCCTTGGTCGCGTTTACGATTCGAAGTTATCTGATAGAGCGGAGGTCCGGCGAATACACGAGTCACTGGCTACAGGCCTGCTCGCGATCGAGCGTTGTAGGCTGGTCGGGATGTTCAAGGTATGGTGTCTCCAATTCATGTTGATTCCGAAGCTCCTCTGGCCACTGTTAGTCTACGAGGTGACGATGACTGCAGTAGAAACCATGGAAAGGAAAATCAACACAGCTTTGAGAAAGTGGATTGGTGCACCTCCTTGTCTGACCGACGTGGCTCTGTATTGCAAGCAGGCTAAGCTGGTACTCCCGTTCAAATCGATAACCGAAGAGTTTAAAGTTGGCAAAGTAAGACTCGCCATGCTCTTGCGCGAGTCTTCATACCCAAATGTCATCACTGTCCAGCCCGCTCTCAAGACTGGGCAGAAGTGGAGAGTCCTCGATGCGAATGAATCTGCGCAGAACGCACTAAAATTGAGGGAGATAATGGGATACACTCAAACCGACCGTCGAGGCCTAGGGCACGGAAAGGTCAATTGGTGGTCAAAGGCATCAGCCAAAGAACGCCGAGACATGGTGATAACAACAGGTGAGGGACAACGAAAACGAGGTTCGTTTCCAAAAAGCAGCCCAGCAGTCGCAGCAGGGCCATTGGGTCAGCCTGGAGAGCGCATTGCCAAGAATACTCACATGGGGTGAGATCTGGCAAATGACCCCGTTGCGACTTAGCTTTATTGTTCGTTCGGCGTACGATGTATTACCGTCCGGTGTTAACATGGTTAAGTGGTCTGCGACTAACGATCCGACTTGCCCGTTGTGCAAAGCGAAGCAGACGCTTGAACACGTCCTGTCCGCGTGCAGGAAAGCCCTAGGTCAAGGCCGATATACCTGGAGGCACAACAAGGTGCTAAAAGAGTTAGCAGCCGTTGTTGACCAGGCTAGAATGAGGGCTAACGCTAGAGCCAGTTCTACCATCGTCCCCATTCGTTTCCTCAAGGCTGGGCAGATTCAAAAAGGTAAGGTCAACCGAAACGCATTCGCTCCGTCTGTGCTAGATTCTGCGAGGGACTGGTTACTGGCGGTTGATCTGCCAGACCATGAACGGTACCCCGAGTTAATCCGGAAGACCGGTCTGCTACCTGACATAGTTCTCCACTCTGCGGAGAAACGGCAGCTCATCCTGATTGAGTTGACCGTCCCGTGTGAGTCGCGTTTGGACGAAAATCACCTGTACAATCTCGAGAAATACAGAGATTTAGCAGCCGGTCTGAGGAGAAACGAGGCGTACACAGTACGTGTCTTTGCCGTCGAAGTGGGAGCGCGAGGTCTCGTCTCCACTTCATTGTACAATGTGGTTAAAGAACTAGGATTGCGCGGTAATGAACGGAAACGAACACTTAAAAAACTGGGCGAGGCAGCCGAAAGGGCCTCGAGTTGGCTTCGGACGCAACAGAACAACGCAGGGGACGGGCCTCGGTGAGCTGGTCCGGGTTTCTGGAAAAGGGTTTCTTACCCTTATATAGTCCATCGTGTTCGAATTGTCTGCCAGTGATCCTCTGCCACCTGCTAATAAAGTCCAACATGGGTCCGGTAAACCAATCGTAAGCTTGTCGCTCGGTCGTCCAGGTATGCTGACTGCTTTAATTAGGCTACCGCGGCGGCTTCTTATCTCACAGTACCTTCTGCGAAACCACCAAGTCGTCTTGTCCCTATCCGAAAGAAAAACACCATCCAGTAATCTCGTGCAGCAGGGTACCAGCCCTGAGCTTCATGAACTCAGGTGGGCCCACCTCCGAAAGTGTCTAGGAGAATCGTGGGCCGAAACACTTGTCGACGAGGATAACTTCTGCTGATGACTGGTAGATCCCTGCTGTACTTTCTCCCTGTGAGTTTATTCCTATTGTTATGATACTTTCCAAGCTATTGCTACATTTTTTCCTTCTTACTCTAGCGTCCTTAGTCGATCCAGTGCAAAAGGGGAGACGTTCTAGTGCCAAAAGGGGACCAGGAACTGCTCAAGAAAGTAAAAGGGGCAGCCGTTGTGTTGACGACCATGTGCCGGTTGATCTGTAAAGAAATATGGGCCAAGTTCCACACATGCAGAAAGTATAAAGGCCTCGACAAATTGTCCTTATCAGTTTTGCCGAAAACATATGTTTCCTTTTTATCCTGACAGTGTCTTTACTTTACCTTTCCCGTATCTTTACTTTTACCTTTCCCGTATCTTTACTTTTACCCTTCCCGTATCTTTACTTTTACCTTTCCCGTATCTTTACTTTTACCCTTCCCGTATCTTTACTTTACCTTTCCCGTATCTTTACTTTTACCCTTCCCGTATCTTTACTTTTACCTTTCCCGGTATCTTCACTTTTACTTTTCCCCTATCTTTACTTGTACCTTTCCCGTATCCTCACTTTTACTTTTCCCTATCTTTACTTTTACCTTTCCCGTATCTTCACTTTTACTTTTCCCGTATCTTTACTTTTACCTCTCCCTATCTTCACTTTTACTTTTCCCGTATCTTTATTTTTACCTTTCCCGTATCTTCACTTTTACTTTTACCGTATATTTACTTTTAGCTTTCCCGTATCTTAACTTTTACCTTTCCCGTGTCTTTACTTTTACTGATCACTTGTCTTTATGTTTATCTTAAATGTCTTCAGCTTTATCTTACATTTGTCTTTACTTTACCTTACACTGTGTCTATACTTTTACCTTACTCATTGTCTTCACATTTCCCTTACATGTCTTCACTTTTACCCTACACATTATCTTTACCTTTACCTTAAACATTGTCTTCACTTTTATCTTACATATCGTCTTCACTTGTACATTACCAGTGTCTTCACTTTTCCCTTACACATGTCTTCACTTTTACCTTACACGTGCTTCTGCTTTTACAGTGCACGTGTCTTTTGTTTACCTTACGTGTCGTTACCTTCAACTTTAATGCCTTCACTTTTTACTTTACATGTCTTTAATTTTACTGTACACGTCTCTTCTTCTCCATTACACGCCTTTGCTACGACTGTTGCTGCTGTCACTACTACTACTACTTTGTAGAGAAAGTAAAGGACTTTCTTCTACGCCTTCAGATGGATTGGGCATATAGGGCTAGACTTATATTTTATTGACCAATCAGCACTCGGTAGGTGACATGGTCAACATCACTCCGGCCGCCTTTACTTCCCAGGACTGTGCCTGGTTCCCGTTTAAGGCTGGGTTGACCTGGGAGCCAAGGTCATTAATAGAAATCCCGTCTCTGCTGGGATTTGAACACACGACCGAGGCGCGTGTCTAGCCACCGCACAACGGCGGTGATCCAGTATATATATTTGTGCGTGCGTGCGCGTAAGCGTGCGTGCATATGTGTGCGTGTGTGTGTAAGGGAATCTATTGCACTCTCCACATAAGGTTAGTTGCGTATCCTTTACATATCCTTTACAGGACGTTGCAGAACCAACCCCAACAGCCCCTGGCTGTTGTGTGTTTTTTCTAGGCAAATTTACGTCCAGTAGTTTGCCATTGCTTTCTGGACGGTCCGCCCCCTAACACCACCGTCGAAACCATCGCAAGGTGCATGGCCCGCAGCTGGGATCGAACCCGGCATCCCGGCAATACGAAGCGTTCGCATCGACTTAGCCACCTTAGCCACAGAGCCGACACTCTCCACACACAATGTGACATATTCCCAGTTTGTCACAAGCCTCATCTATGGCTTGCCGCATGCCTGTCGTTAAATTTAGCGCGTTTGAAACAACACGGTTTTTCAATGTCCTTCACCTTAGTTCAAGGTAAATCTCGTGTTTTCCATTTCCAACCGCCAGAGTAAATACGCCCTCTTCCTGGTAGAGCCACTTTACCACAGTCTGCCGTGGGTTGGCCAGCAGCCAAATATGTCCGCGTTACAAAATCTTCATGTAACCGATCGCTGTCGTTCAAACGATGGACTCTCAATGCATCATCATCATGTGCCGTGGCAATTGGGATGGACGTGGTAAACTCGTCCGGGTTCTTTTCTCTTTTAATTCCATTTCGGTGGGGGGGGGGGGGGGGGGGGGGGGGGGAGGGGGGGGGGGGGGGGGGGGGGGGGGGGGGGGGTTTCACGATAATTCACAGGGAATTTCCAGGAAAGTCCAACTGTATAGGGGTGCTAGGCTGTGAATTTAACACCGACTGACACTTACCCTGACCCTAATTTAATGACGTTGCAGAACCAACCCCAGCACTTTCTGGCTGTTGTGGTTTTTCTAGGGAAACTTACGTCCAGTAGTGTGCCATTGCTTACTAGACGGTCGGTTCTCGGTACCACGGCCGAAAATATCGCAAGACAAACCCGGCACCCCGACATTACGAAGCACGTTCTCAACGCCTAAGCCACAGACGCCGACACATTGACCCTAAGCCCCCTATAATATTCAACTTTCCCGGGAAGTCCCTACGAACTCTGGGAGCCCTCGAGATGGGGTAAAACTCAAGAAAAGAGCCTTTGTCTGCTTCGCGCTGCTAAAGTTATGGGTTTGATCTGTTACGTGATTTCGCTCGTTAGTGTAGTTGTTTCTGAGATCTCTAGGGGTTTGTAGTTTGAGCGGTGAAGTCCGTGCTTCTTCGTCGTCGTCTTTGCGACAGAAATGTTCTGGGTGTTGGTCCACTTCTAGACGTTGGTCTTTTTAAAGAACTTGAGTTTTTGCATGTACGTCCATTTTCGTGATATGACGGTTCTTTTAATTTGTTTCTCCCCATCTCTGGAATGGTGGGGTGGGGGGGGGGGGGCGCTCAAAGATTTCCGATGTTTCATCGGGAATTCCTGGAAAAGTCAAAATTAATAAGGGGGAGTTACGGTATGGTTAGGGTTAGAGTTAGAGTAAGGGTTAGAGTTGGGGTTAAAGTCAGAGTTCAGGTATGGTTAGGGTTAGAGTTATGGTTAGGGTTTAGAGTTAGGGTTAAATTTAGGGTTATGGCTAGAGTTAGGATTAGGGTTAGAGTTAGAGTTATGGTCGGAATTAGAGTTACGGTTAGAGTTAATCGGTGTCTGTGAGGCGGTCGTGTCTGACAACTATCCTATATCCAATACCGTACCCATAACTAAATCATTTGACTTTCCCATGAACTCTGGGATTTCACTAGGGACGGAGGGCTGGTGAATTAAAAATAAAATACCGGCAGTTGTGGCTAGCAAGACCCGCTGAGCGATTTAGCAGCAGAGCGCCTAGTGTTGATTTGGACGGCAGAATCAAGATCTGGATGTTAAGAAAGCAATGGCAATTTATTGAGTTTTAAATTACTTAGTGAAATGACAGACAGCCAAAAATTGCTAAGGCTGGTTTTACAACATCCTGTGTAGGAAACGCAACTAACCAAACAAAACAGATGTCGTTATTTTAAAAAACAGGGGCGGGCTTGGGGTTCTTTCGTAATATCCTACCCTAAAAGACGTCAAGGGACAGTCCAACATTTTGGAGGGTGGTAAGACTGGGTTTCCCGGCTTTCTAATGCTTTTTAACGACCCCAAAACATCTAGAACTGGCCCTAACCCCAACACACCTACGTCTCACGAGAGAGTGCAGCCTAGGTTCCACGACTGCAGGCAGCCTATCTACTACCCCTTGAAATATTAGACTGTACCGTGAACTGTGGATTTTCCCTGTCTGGGATAGGATATTAAGAAAGCACCCCAAAAAAAGAGAAGAAGGACGTAGAGCACAAGGTAGACCAAGAACAAGATGGAAGGATAACATCAGAGAAACTCTACAACAGCACGATGTGCCTATGGTCGAGGCGGCCAGAAGAGCTAGAAACAGAACCTTATATCTCCCTCGACACCAACAGCGGTAAAAGATTAAGTGAAGAAGAAGAAGAAGAAGATCCCAAAAAAGTCATTCACAATTAGAACATAGGATATCAAGACCGTCAGTGCCATAGCATGTAGCATGTAGCATTCAGACGTTCAGTAGACAGTCCATTTGTAAACGTGTTCTCCATTTTTTTAAACCTATTCCCTTCCTGATTTGATCCCGCCTGTGGAGAAGGGTCCCTGGCATCCTGTTACCACCCAAGTGGATAACAGTGCGATATGAGAACGATACAGCAATATCCGGGAGGGTTTAGTACAAGGTTAGAAAACAAGGACAAGAAGGACATCATGAAGACTTTCTACAAATGAATTCTATTTATCAATAGGCAACAGATCGAATGGTTTGGTCATGTGACGAGGCTGGCAAAAGACAGGGTACCACAGAGAGCAAAATTGTCTTCTTCTTCTTTTTCTTTTTCTTCTTTTTCTTTTTCTTCTTTTTTCTTCTTCTTTTTCTTCTTCTTTGTCTTCTTCTTCTTCTTCTTCTTCTTCTTCTTCTTCTTCTTCTTCTTCTTCTTCTTCTTCTTCTTCTTCTTCTTCTTCTTCTTCTTTTTCTTCTTCTTCTTCTTCTTCTTCTTCTTAGCATTTACTGGTTGTAAAGTCCTGGTTGTTCGTGCACTTCTGGACTTTGGTGTTAATCCAATACTTGAATAGTCGTGCTACTTAGTTTCACAGACTCGGCCTAACTGTCTGCAGACTATCGGTTTCTCACCTCTGGACAGATGCATTCCGACTTCGAAGAAAACATGGACACTATTTATTTCCCAGACCTCAGGTAGAAAACCTGTTTCTGTGATGACCGTGTAGACAATTCTTGATCAATGTGAGATGTTTTCCTGGAGCACCGTCACTTATAGTATAGCACTTCAGAGTCTCATAAAAAAATTTTTTTTCACTGCAGTGGTTGTCACGTTACCAGTCAGAACACCCCTCTGCTAGTAGGTCCCTCCACATCCTATACACCTCTATGCAAATGATCTGTATCCAAATATGGACTATTCCTCCATAAGTATTTAGTCCTTCTTTAATAAATATATTTCGAGATGTATGTAAAGGAATCGTGTTCAATCCTAAATCTACTGTAAGTGAATTATCTTGAGAATTCATTCACAGGTTAGTGATTTTCATGAGTAGTGAAGCCTTTTCCAGGGCCGAACTGCCGCTTATTTGACGAAAGGAATCCATCCCGCTTCTGGCTCGGGAAAGTTTGAAATTGTAACGTCATTCTAGACGCAGATCCCGAACTCAGCAGATGCTCTAACGCCTTTTCTGTCAACTTACATACATATTTACTTTGAAAGTCACCTTTTCATTCGGGAACTTCAAGAGAGTATGGGATGTATGAACTATAAGAAAGTGACAGCGCTGACTCCACTGGGACCTACGCCATGATCTAAGTAAACGTGATTCGCAAGGTTGCTTCCATGAGTCACCTATCCACCAGCAAAATCCACCTGCAGGCGCCACCGTCAAAGACCACTAGCAAAATCCACCAGATATTTATACCAGTCACCAGAAGGTTTTGCCACCACCGACTGACAGACTACGTGGTGTCGACTACAGGAAGAAGACAAACACATGTGTATCATAGCGATAGGTCAACTTGAAACTGGAAAAGTACAATAAATGACCCTTTTTACGCTAGAGGGAAGAGGAAAACAAAAAAGACACGAAATGACAACATCAAAAATGAATAGGATGATTTCAACCCTGTTGCCATTTTTAAAGTTTTACATCCAATTTAAGTTTTTTTTTGCTTTAGAGGGGTTTTTTTACTTTTGATGGATATTTTTTCTAGGGTTTTTCATTTTGGGGTGAATTTATCAAATTAACCAAAAAAAAGGATGCAATTGGGGCCCCTTTAATGCTATCTTGACAAAAAAATTCGGGCCGATTAAAAGTGGAAAAAACTTTCCCCCTTATAGTCGGTGTTGTGTTTTAAAAGAAAATTTGGGAAAAGCTAAAAACTACCAGTCATTTTGGATCTGATGTTAACTTTATCACCAGCTAAGATTTTCCTGTGATCTGTGAGGCAGACTTTAAAAGAGAGGACATGATTCAAAGGTTTTGTCATTTCAATTGCAATTTTTGTGACTCTTTTCCCAATTTGGTATTTTTTCTAGTGTTTGTCGCGAAAAATTTTGAGTT
>CAJHNH020003304.1:42448-73853 GCA_905116865.2 Candidula unifasciata | reverse complement strand
TTCCCCTCTTCTTTTAATATATCGGCATCGTCACCCTCATTTCAAAAGGATATGGCAGGAAAATTCGTTCTCTAGACTTCTACCTTATGTTTGTCCTCACTGCTGCCGTTTGTTTAGTATTGCCATTAAATTCACCTGCGGCTTTTGCCTTTGCCTGGAAAAGATATAAACCCGAACGAAAAGTATATTAGCAAGCTTCACAATATAACAAATACAAACAAAACGTAAACGTTGCGGCTATTGAGCCTTCATCAGCAAACAGAAAATAAACAACACTACATAGGTACAAAAAATTACTTAGCTGGTATCTTGATGTGACCAGGTTGGCTGTTACTCAGCAGAATGACCGCACGTGCCTGCTGGGGGAATAAATACCCCCCTGTGGAGTATCAGGGACCATAACTGAGGTGTAGGGGTTGAAACTGTGAGGACAGTTTAATCCCCTGGAAGTTTAAATAAAACTGTGTTGGCAATTCATTCCGGAGTGCGTCAAAGTCCCCAGAGTATAAATAAATCGATTCTCAAGAGACTTGCGGACTGTGTCGCTGGAATGGCTAGATTTAATGGCTGTCAACCTCCATGTCGTGGACACCTTTGTGATCCTGGGAATTGAAGTGCAACGGTACTGGTTTCAGGGCACCATTTTGCACATCCAAAAGATGTTGTCTGAACCTGTCAGCCAGCCATAGACCTGTTTCACCAATGTATTTCATGCCACATCTCTTGCAGTTGATGGCATAAATGACATTGCGGCTGGTGCAATAGAATGCTTCACGTATGTGGAAGGTGGCGTTAGGGAATCCTAGATTGGCCACCTGTACCACATATGGACATGTTCTGCATACAGGTCTATGGCAAGAGACCGTGCCGAAGTGGAGCTCAGACGCGGGGCGTAACCTACTCCTTACTAGAATGTCCTTGAGGTTACGATCATGTCTGTAGGCCACTAGTGGAGGTTCAGAGAATAGCGTGCTGGTGGCAGGGTCAGCTTTAAGGATGGAGAGATGCCTAAGGAAAATATTTTTGGCGCGGATGTTATGAGGGTGGTAGGTAAGTGTGAGAATAGGTCTGTTGTTGTGACGTTCGGCTTGGAAGCGAGAACTTCGGTACGATGGAAAGACCGTGCGCGGTGAAAGGCGGCAGATAGGACATGTTCAGGATACCCTCGAAACCGAAAGAAGTCCAACATTTCCAGGGCCTTGTTGTGAAAGTCGTCGTTCTCCTGGCATAGTCTGCGGAGGCGTAGCAGTTGGGAGAACGGAATAGAGTCCTTGCATTTACGTTTACCTGGCCCGTTCTACCGACACACAGATTTGACTAACGAAGCTACTGACCCTCAGCTGCAAACCAAGGGAGCGGGCACCCACTATGTAAAGAACTGGTCAAGTAGGCTTACACCACTCCACCCAGGCTGAGACTCAGGTTACTATTATGACTGCTTGCAGCCTCCCCCTCCCCCTTCCCCAGTTGACAAATGATGCTACTGAGCCCATACCGTCCCTACTATCTCAGTGGGATTGATTGTTTGTTTGTTTGTTTGTTTGTTTTAGTGTCCAGAAGCCATGAGTTGTTAACCCTTAGACTCAGTATTTTGGATATCGCAACCTTTCGGCCTTGATTCTATTGTAAAGACCGTAAATCTGGGAGAAATGTGGCTTTTCTGCCTACCCCCGGGAGTGAACCCGGACCACAAGGATTTCGTCACCCGGTCACCGCGCAATCCGGTTTTGCCCACTATGCTAGAGAGCCGGGCTATCTCAGTGGGATAATAGCGCCCACAGTGGACATACACTGGCCTAACCAGTACTCTATCGTGCCTCCCATTTTGGTCATAATTAATAGTAGTTACCGTGTTATTATTTTTTTAATTTTATATTTATGTTGTGGAAACTGCTGAGAACACTGAAATTATATATATATATATATATATATATATATATATATTATATATATATATATATATATATATATATATATATATACATATACGTATATGTATATATATATATATATATATATATATATATATATATATATATATATATATATATATACAAGAAAGAAAACTTTCGTCGTGAATTCAGTAACTTCTGCGTGATATTCATATGCGATAAACCACTACAAGCTGGAATCATTTGATCACAGTTGGGGGTAATAACACCAGTATTTTCAACGTGACATACAGACACATGTATTGTCTGTAATGTAGTATAGAGGATAATTAGTCTTAATCATCATGCTATTGCATAGCATATACAGTATGTTTAGTCTCTTGTTGATCACTAAGACAGCCAAATCAGATCAAAGCTAGTTCATTTCACAATCCGCAGAATTAAAAAGACTCACCTAAAGCTTCCACTGACCTCTTTGCCGTCTTCGAGGCCGAGAAAGGAGACAATATAACCAGCTTCTCATGGGGACAATTAGTAGAAGTACTTTGGAGTGGCTGCTGCTTCGGAGAACTGATCACGCATGGGTATGCCCAATGTGCAGTGACATTAAATGTGATAACAAAACATAAAATAACATTTTAGTAGGGAGTCGGCAGTACGAAACCCAAGTTCAAGGTGTCTCCTTCGTGCCAAAGAACTGCATGGCTGTTGGGTGAACAGTCGTTAACGATGGCAGACAGGTCGTTGTAGGGGCGACGCCTGCTGGTGGATGTAATGTCCTAAGTCCCTTCCCCAGCTAATAATGAGGGGACTGCTTGGGTGACCGTTTATTAACCCTCATATAATTCTTCTGGTCAAAATGGACGCTAGGCACAACCACATGTTTTCTGTAATATATTTTTTTAAAGCCGTGGCAAATGTTTTTTTTTTTTTTTTTTGCCAGACGGTGGCCGTTGCATTTTTGCTCCATTTGTAGACTGGAAGGATGTAGTTTCGTCGCCCAGCTTCTGAGTTGAGTGCATGGCGTGACACTGTGAGCTGCGTTTGTTTTTCGTTAGTACAGGAGGGGTGACCCGTTTGCTATGAAGCTGAAACTAGGATTACCAGATTACCAGATTACCAGATTCCACTGACCACGCCAGAGCACCCAAGAGGGTGGTATCGCCCACTTAGGGAATACTAGTCCAGCCACTAACTTATCGTGGTTCCCTCTGCTAAACGAAAACTTCAGTAACTGTCCAGACTCAAAGTATGAAGGACTGTGAAATATAGGTTTCCAAAACCTTTTCCTCCAATAGACGAAAGAAAATATACTACTCATCAAAAGTCAAGGGTCATCTTATTATTTTCAAAATACTGGTTAAGTGATGTGAGTTTTTAGTAAAAATGGGTGAAATATCTTCATATGACAGTGAAACATGAAAACAACTCAATGATAACTTTGGTGATCACTTGCAATTTGGTTTGCCGACTACAAATTTACAATTTATGTTTCTTTAAAACGTCTCTCTTAAATATACTGGATGCGAGATCACAATAGCTTGGTCTGAAAATCCATAAAGGAAAGACAAAGATAATGAGAATAAATCAGGCAAATAGTAATGTGGTTTCTCTTAATGGCACCTTACTCCAAGACGTGGAGTCATACACTTATTTAGACAGTAATGTAGATAAAGATGGAGCAACTGATAAAGATATTAAAATAAGAATACAAAAGGCAAGAGGAGCTTTCATAGCACTAGGGAATTTCTGGTGGTCAAAATAAATTAATAGAAATACTGAACTAAAAATTTTTTATTCTAATATCAAATCAGTACTTTTGCATGGGGCGGAAACATGGAGAACAACTAAGGCAATCACTACAAACATTCATTAACTGGTGCCTGAGCAGAATAGAAGGAATTAAATGGTATGATAGAATAACTAATGTAGAGCTTTGGGAGAGAACTAAACAGGCTCCAGTAAACGAAGAGATGAGGAAAAGACGCTGGCGTTGGATAGGACACACACTGAGAAAACAGGAGAACAGCATAACTAGAATGTCTTTGCATTTGAACCCACAGGGGCATAGAAATAAAGGAAGGTAAAAAAACACATACAAAAGAGAGTTGGAGAATGAAGTTAGAAAGATGGGGAGGACATGGGGAGAGCTCCTTGCGATGGCGAAGGATAGAACGACTTGGCGTGAGTTGGTTGAGGGCCTATGCTCCATTAAGGGATAGAAAGGCAAAAGAAAAAGAAGAAAACGTCTCTCAATCAAACAGGTAACGTAATCGTGCTGACTGACAATCCACGCGCATTGGCGACTGTTTATGAATAGAGTTTACTCCTAATTTTTTTAAACAATCAGCAGACTTAGGGTTGTATCATCACCTGCAGAAGACATGCGCTGGAGAAGAAGTCTTGGCACCTTAGGAAGAATGACGACCATAGCCTGGGTTAAAAGTGGTTTATCTATCCGTAAAGTTGCTAGAAGGCTTGTAGTTTCACACTGAACTATCTAAATATAGTGTTTTGGAGAGATTTCATGCCATACAAAGTGTGAATGATCGCCACCGACCAATTCGCCACGGATTATGACCAGTATCTCTTGTTGTCAGCCCCGCGCCATCAAAAAGTAAATGTCAATCAAAGCACTATTCACCGACCTTTACATGAAAGTGGACTTGCTGTTTGACCTCCTCCAATAGTCACCGTTACTCTTGTTCATTGCAGAGCACATATTACTTGGTATTACTATCACATCAGACGGAGAAGGCAACAGTGGAGTCAAAACCAGTGTTGCCACTATTCTTTGAAAAATCGATAACAGAGTAGAAAAATATCTATAAACATCTAAATTTGCGTGAAAAACTTCTACAAAAAACATCTAAATGGAAAGAGTCACAAATTACATAGCTAATTATATGACTTACCCTATAGAATAATGCCCCCATCTTCATTGATGTCTGCCTCACAAGATCCAAAGGATAAACTTAGCTTTTATGGCGAAGTTAAGGCTTCAGATCTAAAATGACTTTGGTATGCTTTAGCTGTTCCAATTTCTTTTAATACACAATCAGGGAGCTGATATTGGAACAGCATTTTCCTACTCTCAGCAGGCAGAATTTTATTGTCAAGATAGCATTTAAGAAGTCAAATTTTAACCTGTTTCTTAGGTTAGATTTGATATAATTCATAGCACCGAAAACTCTTTCTACATCAGCATTTGAGTGAGGTAATATCATGGCAGACATGGCACATTTAAAGAGCTTACAGAATGGACTGTTTTATGAGGCATCTTTAAATTGTCTCACTTCACTCCAAAACGCTTCAATTTCTGTTATGTTTGTCCATTCAACTAAGTTTAATTTGGTTAACTGATATTCTGCTTCCACGACACTATTATCAGTAGCTCCTAAAAATTTCATAACTTCACAATATTTAGGTATGTCCTTTACTGGCTAAAGTATGTTGCTCACAGAGAAGAGTGAAATATTCTTCCAAAGATCTAGATTGTCAATACTTTGCATTGTTGCTGTAATATATAATACACATACTAAGCACTTTCAGTACCTAAATATAATTTGATTCGTCTAATAATAAAGTATATTTATTTGTAGAAATATAACTGATCAAATATTTTTTCGAAGTGAGAAAATAAAGTATTTCTTATAATATGTGTACACTTGCTGCGATGCATTTTTACATCATTCATAATTTTACTGTCAGATAGTGTTTTTAAACAAATCAATCAAATGGTCACAGTTTGAAATTGCACAGTGAGAACTTAAAAACATTGCGACCGATCCTTCAACTTTTGATGATTTATTTATCAGTGTGGTTCCGAAAACAGATGTCAGCGGTGTAATATCTTTGAATGAAACTGTCGTTTTATGCTTTTGTAGTCTCTGCATGATTCTTTAAGTCTTGTATTTTCGCTGTAATTTAACACTTGCAGTACTTACAAATAACCAGGAACTGTCATCACGCAGTCTTTAATTTTGTCATCATGCAACCACATTTTCCGAAATTTTTGCTCACACTTTACTTTTGGCATGTTGAAAAGTTTTTTTAAAGTGAAAGCTACACACGAAGGCGAGCAATTATTAAAAAAAAAAAAAAAAATGAAAAAGAAACACAAATTCAGCACATTGAGGATATGGCTAAAACAAAGTTAGTATGATTTACGCGCGCTTTTAATCAGTGCCATGGCTGCCAGATATTTGAGCGTTGACCCCACTGAGAGTTCAAAGTTTAAGTAATCGCAATTGTCACAATGTACGCGCCAGACCAAAACAAAAATATTGTAGTAAAAACTATTAAACTGACACATGAAAGAAAAAAATCTATAAAATATCTAACTCCAAATAAAAGTCGGTTCTGTGGCTAAGTCGATGCGAATGCTTTGTAATGCCGGGATGCCGGGTTCGATCCCAGCTGCGGGCAATGCGCCTTGCGTTGGTTTCAACAGTGGTATCAAGAAAGCCGACCGTCCAGAAGCAATAACAAACTAATGGACGTAAATTTGCCTAGAAAACCATACAACAGTCAGGGGCTGTTGGGGTTGGTTCTGCAACGTCCTGTAAAGGATACGCAACAACCGAACCAAATAAAAAACAAGTAGTAGAACATATACCATCTAAACGTCAAAAACACCATCTAAATGCAAGGGAAAACATCTAAATATGGATGTAAAACATCCAAAGTAGCAACACTGGTCAAAACCTTGTCACTGATGAATCTCGCTTTACTATGTCACGCAGTGATGGCCAGATTTGATTTCGGAGAGGGCCAGTCTAAACTCTTCTCCTCCCTTCCCCCGACCCAGCTATGTATAGAAGTTCACACTTTACATATTTGCTTATAAACAAATTATATTAAAAATATTATTGGGGGGGGGGGGCATTCAGCAAAATAATAATTAATATAATATTATTACTTGACACCAACAACCTCTTTCCAGGAAATGTGAAAGGTGATAATGAGAGAGCTGAAAGAAGGGCAGGCACTGCATTAACTGAAGATAGCCGGCCCATGGATCACGCAGACATTGTCATTGTCCTCAGAGAGATAGAACGTTCTGAGGATTTTGTAAGCAACGTGTCCACATCACTTCTAAGAATACGCGAATTGGGAGTAAAGATCGGCACAGCCAAGCATGAGACGCACACTGGACGCACACGAAGTCTTGTTAACCAGCATAGGACTAGTACTATTAACCGCACGACGCTGATGAATATGTTGAGAAGGGAATCTGAGCGCCTATAGATGTGTCCGTAGCGTTTTAAAGACAATCTAACTCATAACTCAAGCAGACAGCTTTTTATGTAGACTACCAATTGAAATTGGTATCGTGTTATTGCTATGTCATATCACAATATGACACTATATTTTATCATATTGTTTGAGTAAGTTAGTTGCATATCTTTTACAGGGCATTGCAGAACCAACCAAGAATTATGCACTAAAACAATGTCACCGGAGGTTATGAAACGAATACTTATATGCTAAACAGAGTAAGATTTTACTCAATACCTTGTCAAATAATAAACAAAGCAAGCAATTTCTTAAGGCCTAAGAGATGGGGTTTTACCAAAGAATTCTTAAAATTGCCTATTCAGCGAATATGAAGATTCCGGATATTGGTGGAGAGGAGGCTGGCGGGCAAAAAAAAAAGGGGGGGAGGGGGGGGGGGGGGGGGGGTTCACTTGTGTTACCGTGTATTTATCGCTCGTCGTACGGTCCTGGTGGGGTTGAACGTCAGTCAGTCAGTTAGTCAGTCAGTCAGTCTATCAATTAGTTAGTCAGTCAGCCAGTCACAACATGCTGTAGAAACTAAATACGATTTGCGGTAAGAGAGACAGACAACACTAGAAGTCTCATGGAAGGATGTCGCGTGCGAGATCTGATGCAAGCGATTGGAGAGTGCAAATTGTGGAAAGGTATGGTCGCACACGTCAGTCGGCAAGACACCTATTTATTTTGGTATTGGGTATATAGGGCTAGACCTACTCACTATGTGGGCGATGTGGTGAACAGCCAGACTCCTTTGCTACCTGGTACGATTCAAGGATGGGTCGACTTGGGAACCTAGTGCACCTTTGAAAGAAAAAAGGTGTCCGTCTCCGTCAGGACAGCAACCCACGACCTTTCGATCTGCAGGTGAGCATCTAGCTGCTACACCACGGGAGCTCCCACAGTATTGTATAGAAACATTAAGAAAGGAATAATTTATGTGAGAATCGGGACTTTGAACATGTGTTTTTTAAGACAAATTAAAAAAAAAATATGAAAGGAAGAAACGTAATAAAGAATAACTAAAGTCTGTATTAATAAAAATATTTTTGAAATATCACTGCTATCAAAGTCAGCAGTTGTGATGCAACAGTATTCAGTGGAACGCATATTGAAAAATTGCTAATTTTGCACACAAAACCCCCCCAGAATACCATGATAGAGGATTTCCTAAGTTATACTTATCACAGCTAATCCTCACTTGGGGTGATGGAGCCTGATAATATTCTGATATATATATATATATATATATATATATATATATATATATATATATATATATATATATATTAGTGCTTAACTAATTCGTATTCGCTTCGGGGCCGAATAGTGGACCTAATAACTATTTGGTATTCGGCTCAATACTTGCGGTCGGGCCGAATACCAATAGTGGTTACCTTACTGCCGTTTCTGCATGCACTGCGATGGACTGAAATAATTCTCTCAATAACACAATAGGTGCAGCAGATAAGTAAGGTTGTGGACACAACGTAACGTCGTGGGGGACGGGCCTCGGTGAGCTGGTGAGGGTGTCTAGTGGGAAAAAATGTCTTATCTCCTAAAGTCCATCGTGTCAGAATTGTCTTCCAGTGTCCCTCTGCCACCTGCCAACAAAGTCCAACATGTGTCTAGTAAACCAAACGTAAGCTTGCCACTCGGTCGTCCAGGTATGCAGACTGCTTTAAATATGCTACAGCAAAGACTTCTTATCTCACAGAACCTTTTGCGAAGTTACTAATTCGTCTTGTCCCTGTACCATAACATCCGGTAATACGTGCAGCAGGAGAAACCAACCCTGAGCCTCATGAACTCAGGTGGGCCCACTCTCTGAAAATGACTTAGAGCTCGTGGGCCGAAACATTAGCTGACGAGAGCTTACTTCTACTGATGATTGGTAGACTCCTACTGTACATGCGCCCCTGTGGAGTTTCTTCTTACTTATGGCTGAAATTTTAAAGTGGGAATGTGGTCTGTACAACAGTAACTGTTAGCCTAGTGGTAAACACTAATATTTGAAGGCAATGCGTTCTTTTTGTTGTTGCTTGTGTGTGTGTGTGTGTGTGTGTGTGTGTGTGTGTGTGTGTGTGTGTGTGTGAGTGTATGTTTTTCTGCAGCGGTTTTGATAGCAACATCGTAATTTACTGTAAAAAAACCGGTCGACCGTAGGCAGGTGTGTGTGTCTGAGAGAGAGAGAGAGAGAGAGAGAGAGAGAGAGAGAGAGAGAGAGAGAGAGAGAGAGAGAGAGAGAGAGAGAGAGAGAGAGAGAGAGAGAGAGAGAGAGAGATCATACATTTTTGGCCCAAAACAGATTTGAAGATATTGCCTACGAGAATATGAAGATGCGTTTAAATCACATCAAACAAACGGCCGAGCAAACGATGGTTTTGAAAGAGGCGTGAGCCCGAAGACAACTAATCACAGACATCAGAAGGTGACAGTCATAATTTTTCTGCCATGTTATGATAAGAGGGAAAATTGAACATTTGGTGACCACTGGATAGATCTGTGGAAGGAGGGATAGAGGAAGACAACGAGAGAAGATTCTTGACAGTCTTGTTGCATGGCATGGAGGTGTGTCAGCACACGAACTAATACATGCTGCAGGAGATTGCAGATAGTGGCTAGGCATAATGGCCCACGCCAGTCGGCAAGGCACCTGATGATAATGCTACACTATTCGTATTCGAATTTGGCCGAATAGTTGGTTCCGCTATTCGTACTTGGCCGAATAGTGAAAACAACTATTCAGTACTGCCCTAATATATATATATATATATATATATATATATATATATATATATATATATATATATATATATATATATATATATATATATATATATATATATAGCAATAATGGTGTATAATCAACTGGCTAGTCTGGGCATTAGGTGGTAGATGAGAATGCACGATTCTGTTGATCGTGACACCTATTATGTAATTCAATTACACGTCCCAAAGAAAGAATGTTCAATTATTCGTTCGTCTTAGTAGATATGAAACTAATGGCGCGGTGCAAATGGTCGATGTATTTTTTTTTTTTTCGTGCACATAACATAAACATGGAATTGCTTCCGGGAAGCCGATTTTCCAGATCCGAAATGTCTCAAATGGGAATCGCTTCTAGACTTTATTTATCACAGGTGACTGACTACCTACTGTTTGGAAAGACTACGAGTGATAGTTACTCATGCATTGCCTGGAATTGTCTCCCCTGCAGGATAACGAAATGGCATTTTTGCAGTTTGTAAAAATGAATACAAATTACAGTATTTATGTTATTTTTTTAAATCCCATTTTAATGGATCGAGATTATGCGTAACTATCAGAAGGTGGAACCTCTGTATTTGTTTTCATTTCAAAAAAGTAACGACCTTTTCTTCTGTGCATCCAATTTTGCATAAATCGGTTCTATTTTCTAGTTGCCTGTTCATACACCATTTCTGCACAATACAGCACTTTTGAGTATACATAACGGTTGACGATTCTCTTTGTTAAAATTTTGTTTTTTCATACCTTTTAATTTTGGTCAGTCAGTGTGAGGAAATCTGACTACCACAGTGGCCACATCTTCTGTTCACTGTCGTAATGTTTTTCCCACTTGTACATTGGCTGTCAAATCTTCTGATACTAAAAGAGTTGATGTTTCACATCTTAAAAATACTAATTATGAGTATTTGATAGTGTGTCCGTTTAGCATTTGTAGGCAGCATGTTGTTCGTATGACTGTGCTACTTACAATTTGCTATTTAGTCGAAACAGGTATGTTGGAATGTCTCAGTAACAAAATCACTTGGCAACTGTGTGCACATTTTTTTTTGAATGTGAGTGAAGTAAAATATTGACGGTGATAACTTTCAGGAAGCCAGAGTAAAGTAATGGTTAGACTTGTGATTTGTAATTCCTCTGTTTGTCTTAAGGTGGTGGTTTTTTAATTTTATTTCTAAACTGTCTTCCAACCTTCACTGAGAGTCTGCACAGTTGAAATCAGAATTGCTGTCTCTGCTCTGAAGCTGATGCAAAGCTTTATATGCTGATATTCAGTGCGTCTCTGTGTTGCCATTAGGGCGTGTCATCTACCCATTTATTTTAGGTTTTTCCCCGTTGTGTGTGGCTTCTTTAACCAAACCATTTGTGAACACACTAGTTCAGATATTGAAAGAATGCTGTTTGCTAAACATATAAAGTAAAAGAGCTCTTCGCTCTGACTCGGTTTGTTCTTTTAGGAGATTATACGTAGGACTTCCAGAACTGTACTGGATAAGTCTGGACTGCTAAATCATAGTCCCGATGGGAGAGCTTGACATTTCGTTATGTCAGTAGTTATATTTGCATGTTATGTGACTGTGATGACCCTGCTTTGCATGGTCTCCACGAGTACATTGTGGCAAGCAGGAAGTCCGTGCTACAAGTCACGGCACGAGATACTTGTGGCCGTTGGAGTAAGCGAGGCGAAGCCCGAGCTAGCCTCGTGGTCAGTCGATCATGAGAAGTCAGAGAAGACGGTTGTAGTAATTGAAGATGTCGTCTTTATGTCGGGCAAATGGTTAATGTTCGAATGTGTCGCGAGTGAAATAAATGGATCAGAATAAACTGACAGATTGTACCAAGAAGCTGAGCGGCGTTTGTGTTGTCAACCCTAGATGTTAAAGCTGGTGCAAACCAAGGTACATTTCAAGTCTACGTTTTGGCTCATTCCAGTGACAGTTTGTCTTGCAAAATGAAATTTATCGTTTAGCGGATGGTCTGGAAGTTTTTGTGGCTTTTCAAACTAACTGACGGTTTTGTGTTGTCTACGAAATCCAAGGGGCTTCAAGATACCTGGTTTGTGTGTATTAGTTTTAGATCCAGACCGCCCTAAAAAGTGGTATATACAGACAGTAGAGACAGTAGTTTTGACATATGCTTTGGCTACGGTATAACTGTATAACAGTTGTAGGTAACACAGTTCTGTTAACGCCAAATTTTGGTCGGTGTATACAAACCTGACATCTAACACAGTAACAACGAGCTCTGCCAGAGGGGTGCATTAAGGTGAAAACAAACCTTAGTTATTCTAGAACAAGGAAATGCGTCCTTATCACAGTGCCACTACAGGGCAGACCTTAGATGGTAGATGGTTTAAAAGGGAAGCACCGACTGACAGAAAGCCAGTGCTTCTGATACGACAGCTTCTGTAGAATGCCTTGTTTTAAACGTATTAGTGTTACCTTTCCTTTGCAGTAAATAAATCAGGTCGAGTCAGGAATCGTGCAGCTTGGGCAAAACGTAATCTCTACAATACTATACATGCCTTGTGCTATGGAAAGAGAAAGATTTATTCGTGACCACATTTCGCTGTTATTTCTTTGTTCTCTATAACACAATATGACACTGCCGTCTGAAAAAGTGGTAATGAAAGTTTTAGACCCCAATTCTTTGTCCAGCTGTTTACGTTTTCCACTTTCTTTTCAAGCAGATGGGAGTCTGTTGTGGCGTTTCAATGTCCGTCTAAACGGCATAGACACGACGCGCATTAATTCTATATAGCTCTCCTTCATGTATGCTGTAAGAAACTTGCTGGTGAAAACATTCAGTCATGTCAGTTATGTTGAATGTTCGGTATTGAATTAGGAAACGAATCACAAAACTCGGGACATTCCCACAAGCGCTCCATTCCAATCTTCAGTAGCAAGTGTAGAGTTTCATTTTAGAGGTCAGCAGTAACCGTCTGATTTTTTATCCGTCTCGTCTTTCTCCTGAGTTTTGATCTCCTGGTGATTCCTGCCAGCACCATTTTCCTAAGACCATGATGATCTATTGTCTACGCACTATTCACTGACCCCCAAGTGACCCTTACAACATCTAGCTTGTCACACATCAATTGACCATCACGTGGTGCAAAACAAGCAAATCTATGTGTTTGTTCGTTTCCGACTACAGCAATGTGACCTAAAAAAATATGCGAATGACGCCAACTGCCCGGGCCCCAAAAGAAATTCTTGCCACTCTGCACAGGGCATCCTGTCTCCAAATTTCTCAACATGCTGTGAGAGTCAGTTATAATTAAGACGTGAGTGTACATCTGGTTCTCAAGCCAACGAAAGGCTGCACTGACTGACTCCGGATCCATCCTCAAACTAGATGTTGTGGTGTTAAATGTCAGGCTTTGTTACACTACGCGACGTCCATTCGCTTTAGCTATAAGTACCCAACCCAAAGCACTTCATCTGCCTCTCAACACAGAGTCGTCTGCTTGGATAATCCGATCACATGGGTGAGAATTGTCTCGAATTATGACCAGCTCTGCACGGATGGCCCTATCTGATTAGAACCCTTCACAAGTCTGACCATTGCTAGGACACTTTGGCCCACTACTCTCCACGTTCAATAGTATTAAGCCTTGCAAACATGACTAGTTGTGTCTTCGGCTTGTCTCATCCAAGAATAAAAATTTTAAGTCGCTGACCATTAGCTCTACCTAGGGCTTAATGCAACAGGTTCTTCTTGTCTGTGCTACTCTGAGATAAGACTTTGCTTGCAGTACTTTGAGCCCATCTGTAATAGTCGGTAGTGCAAGTATATCGAGTACACACCACTAGGGTATCACTTGTACATCCCAGAAATACCCTTATGGCTTCATTCTTTATGCACTTAAGTTTTATCAGCTAACTCTTTGTTAATGATTAGCATCCCATGTCCATAATCACCAAGACAACAGTCACATTGTTGAACACTGTGAACAGCCTAGTTTGTTCCATGTCCATTGCTGCCATAACCTTGAGTGCACTTCGTCCTTTTTGATATTTTGCCGCAACTGTTTTCCTGTGATTCATGAAGTACAGGCTCCTGTCGAATGTGATGCCTAGGTATCTCAGCTTGCCTTCTGTTTTGATGTCTGTACTATTCATTGTGAGGCTTGGGTCCTGAGATCCTACAAAAACGTTGTCCAAAGAGCATCATGAAACGGCCACTTTTTCTTGTCTGATGACAGCACCCAAAATAAAATCCTCACCTGCACAGTCGTGGCGACAGCACTAGTCATGCAGACATAAATCCTTAGACTGAAAGAGCACCTGCCTACACCGCAAAAGTGGTATAAAAAAGGGCAGTAACTGGCAGTTTTAATTGGCAGATGACAGCACCAATTTCTGCACACCATTCAATCAGTCAGGTCAGGCTCGCCTTCCACTCAATGTCTCAAGTAAATGCATATTAATATAAAACTAATGCGAACAAATTTAAATAAAGGAATAAAACCTAACAGGTTATGACACGTGTTTATTGAAAACTTACACTAAGGGTATGAACGGTTTAATAAAATGTTCTTCCCCTCCTCTTTACTCTCTTTCTCTCGCTCTCCCCCTTTTCTCTCTCACTGTCTCTTTTTTTTCTCTCTCTCCTACACTCTAAAATCGTTTTTTTAATGACCCTCAACTGCACGGGAGGATGCCGCCAGCATGCGTGTCCCGGCGATCCCAAATTTGATGGAGGTCGCTACTGAATGCTGGACAGTTCCAACGCCCTGACAGTGGTGTTAGAGATCCCACCCACCCTCAAGGGTCTGTAGCGCCCTAGGAGGTCGCCGTGGCGTAGCGGCTAGACTCTCGCGTGAGGATCGGAAGGTCCTAGGTTCGCTCTAAAGCATAGCCGGACTTTTTTTTTAAAAATGGCCTTGACCTCCAGGTCTATCCAGCCTTAAGTGGGTGCTAGGTGCATTCTCGGAAAGGAAGGCAGCCGGCGTAGTGCTGACCACATCACTCATCTGGTGCCGTTTGGTCTTTAAAAATATAGGTCTAGCCCTATATGCCCTATACGCTCAAAGGCGTGGAAAAAGGGACGTTAACCTTTTTTTTTAAACAAAGATTCCTTGCTTGACTCCGTATGGAGTAGAATTACTTTTTATAAATGATCGTGCTTCTAGGTCGACCGAGGCAAACATGGCTAGCTTAAAGTGTTTTAGAAATTAAAGAAGGCAGTTGTAATATTGGCCAAAAATCCCATCTAGTGTCGATTGGCCTATGGGTCAGACTGGAGGAAACAGCCCATTTACTGTCTTTCACTATGGTATTATATAAACGAAGAGAAATGAGTAGCGATGAGTTATCATTAAATGGATGTACATCATTCTTAAGGATCATTTTAATTTAGTTCTGTAGCATGTCTTGAATGACCATGAATTGATAATCCTCATTATTGTTTCAAATTTCTCTTGTATGTTAAATTTAAAAATATATACACATTCCCGAAAAAAAAAATTATCTTTACATCCACATAAAACAAATTCACATTGATCCTTTTCAAATTACTAGTAGAAATACTAAACATCGCATGATGTAGAGAACATTAGTATAACAAATGGTATAAGTTGCAAAACCACATCATGAATTAGGTTTTCAAGACAATCAGTTGAACAATGCCGGCTCATGGCCGTGTTAAGTGACTCTTAAGTACTTTTGAATAGGTTCCGAATGTCGACTGGTTTTGTGTAATCAAATATAACAAGCACACATATTGTTCAGTTAATTTATAGTAACTGGTTAAAAACTATATCCCATTTATTTGTCAAAAATTCGAGGTAGATTTGAAAACACAATGATCTAGTGTAGAATAGAATGTCTCTTTGAACTTGCTATTGCATGAAACGTAAATAAAGATATTCAGGTCTGAGTTAAGATACTCAAAAAAACTTTTCATAGCGATTAAAATATTGTAGCTGATTTGGTGTTCGAGAGCTTGACTAAATTTTGGGATGAAAAGATGTGTAATAGAAATACACAGCGTTGGCAATTGGCTGAACATGAAAATAGCTGATGTAAGGGTGACAACTTTGATGATCTGTGTCTTTTTGCTGCTAAGTTTCTGGCTTTGACTCCTGGCCTGATTTACGTTTTTTGGTTTGAAGCGTGTTGTCGCCTCGTTGTTTATTAGAGCGCCATTATGGCAATGCTTATTTGTCAAATCATCCACACAAGACTCAAGATTTGCTGAATCTTCAAGTTGGGAAACATTTCTTCTAAATTCCTTCCACATCAGATCCACGATGAGATGGCGGTAAGGAGGATGTGCCAGTGGTGCTGTCAGTTGGCTTCAGGGGGATATCTGTTTGTTCTGAAGGAGTAAAATTTCGTAGGCGAAATCTAATGGATGCTATCAAAGCTTTGGTGAAAATCATCAAACATATTAGAATTACTACTTGGGTAATTATAGATCCTGCAACATGGGCACTGAAGTTAACATACATAATGTTATTTAATACGTCAGTAAATGTAACTTTAAAAACGGTTACATTTGTTACAGGATCAATGCGTATCTCTAAACGTTGTTCTGCAAATAATGGAATGTACCAAGAAAAAATTACAACATATATGACTGCAATGAAACAAGTAACCCTAGATCTGGTGAATACGCCTCTGAATTGTAAAGGGAAGGCAACGCAGGCACATCGTTGAACTGAAATGCAGATAATCGTTAAAGCTGATATGTCAAAGAACATTGTATTTATCTGCATCGCCAGTGATTTCACAGGAATTACACTTGGATTGACGCAGGCGAAGACTGACAGTATTTCACACAGCCACACCAAAATGACATGCGCAGACCTGCAAACATCGGAAGAAAGACAAGGCAAAGAAGGATATCGTGACGCTGTCAGTTAGGCCCATTTTCCTATAGATGACAAGGGACAAAGTGTTGGCTGCAAAACCAAACAAATTCAGTAACGGTGAAAAAATGTCGTAGCATATTGTACTAATGACGATAAGCCATGCCCGCGATTCCTCTATCTGAGTAGGGGGTATGATTAGTAATCTGAAAAAACACCTATCTTTTACAACTGATGACATCTTTGCAGTTAGAATTAATATATTTATTGGTTTTGATTACAAATTAGTCTTAATAATCTAGACTGTGCTGAGGCCTTATCCAGCTACTTATTTATTTCTTTTTTTTTAAACAGCCAAGACAGCAGCTGCCGGTGTCTACACTTTTTATACAAAACTATACCAAGAATACTTAGTACAAAATGTCCCAGTTTGCTGAAGAAATCTGTCAACTTCTAGGAATATTCGATCGCCTAAACAGCACGCGACGATTTCTGCTGAAAGAATTTCTACGCCAAGTTCCTACATACTTTTGATGTGGGCGATTAAATATGAACACGTTTCACTTCAGACGGGAACAGCTTTATTACGAATAAGAAAAACTATTATTCAAGCAATTTCTGGTACCAGAAATATCAAAATTATAGTATCATTCTCGTAAAAAGCTAGGAAAAGATCTATTGCTTATTTATTGTATAAATAGATATGCAAAGATACTTGAAAGGGCAAAATAATAGATACTTTTTTTTAGATAAATATACCAAAGCTATCTGTAGATCTGTTTCTTCCCTAGATTATTTCACCATTACTTTCCACGTGTGACAAGTCTAAATTGCAGTAGTCTGCCATGTATTAAAGTTACATATCGTTTATTTTGCACTGCAATTCAACGAATGCTTTGAAGTGTCATGCTGGAGGAAAGAGAACGCGTTTAAGGGCACAATTATCTCACCATTGAAGTCGGCATGAGTAGACAGGCAAACCGCAATTACATCTTTTACAGGATTTGTTCTGCGTTTGCTTCGTGCTTATACAGATTATTATTACTGAGGTCAACTTTCTAATTCAAAGGGATCCCCTAGACCAAACTAGCTGATACATAAAATCAAAGAGATGATATGCATTCGAACAAATTATATTGAGTATTTAAATACAATATTTACTGGTCTAGATTTTTACTAGTTAAACACATAACTTTAATTGTAAGTTATCTTGACACTTTACTATAAAATTTACAGTGTAAACTGTTACATTATGCGTATCTAACGGGCAACTGTGTTAATGTTTAAAGAAAAAACTGTTCCTGAACTATGTGACGTGTACCTCTTGTATATTCATATGTTCCATACGACAGTCCGAAATGTTTTGTCTATAATTGTAGCGGTAACGAAAACTTTACTCACCATTGGCGTAGAAGCATAAAAAAGTGAACCTATATTTTCATAGACGAATCGGCTCTCGGTAGGCCATGTAGTGAACACCACACCGATCGCCTTTACTTCCCTAGATTTTAGCTAGTGTCAGCTATAGGCTGGGTAGAACTGGCAGTTAAAAATATCTTACTAGTTGCAGGTTCGAAGAAAACACCTTCGGACCGGCAGGCAGAGCCTCTAGCCGCCACACCACAGTGGCTCTCCGTTACGTCAATACAAAGTCCATTAACATGAATGTAACGAATTACACGCCAGACGTTCTATTTCTTCTTCGTTATTTTCTTCTTCTTCTTCTTTTTCTCCTCTGTTTTCTTCTTTTTCTTCTTTGTATTTTTGTTCTTGTTCTTGTTCTTGTTCTTGTTCTTGTTCTTTTTCTTCTTCTTCTTCTTCTTCTTCTTCTTCTTCTTCTTCTTCTTCTTCTTCTTCTTCTTCTTCTTCTTCTTCTTCTTCTTCTTCTTCTTCTTCTTCTTCTTCTTCTTCTTCTTCTTCTTCTTATGTTCTTCTTCTTTGTTCACCATCTGTAAGCCTCAGCGAAAAGTCCTGAGTGTTGGTCCATTTGGACTTTGGCTTTGGCTGTTGTATATGTAGTAGAAACTTCACAGAGGCGCGAACACAACAGGAGCCTCCTTATCGTCAGTAAAGGTTTCCTCTTCTTTTAATATATCAGCATCGTCACCCTCATTACAAGAGGATATCGCAGGAAAATGCTATTCTCCAGACATCTACTTCATATTTCTCTCCACCGCTGCTGTATGTTTAGTGTTGGCATTACATTCACCCGAGGCTCTTACCTTCACCTGGCCTGTTCTACCAACACACAGATTTGATTAACGAAGTTACCGACCTTCAACTTTCCAGGCAAACCAAGGGAGCGGGCACCCAATGTGTAAATAACTGGTCAAGTAGGCTTATACCACTCCACCCAGGCCGAGACTCAGGTTATAATTATGACTGCTGGCAGTCTCCCCCCCCCCCCATCCGCCCCAGTTGACCTATGAAGCTACTGAACCTATACTGTTCCAGCTATCTCAGTGGGATGATGGCGACCACAGTGGGCCAACACTGGTCTAACCAAGACACTATCGTGGCTCCCACTTTGGTCATAATTAAGTGTAATCACCGTGTTTATAATTTTGTTCAAATTTGGACCATATATTGTGGAAAGTACTGAGAACACTGAAATAATAA
Source organism: Candidula unifasciata (assembly GCA_905116865.2). Classification (NCBI taxonomy): domain Eukaryota; kingdom Metazoa; phylum Mollusca; class Gastropoda; order Stylommatophora; family Geomitridae; genus Candidula; species Candidula unifasciata. Next base: position 54,482 of record CAJHNH020003304.1, on the reverse strand, counting down.
CAACAACAACAACAAAAACAACAAAAAGTGTACACGAAAGAATACATTCAGTTTTTAAAGTTTCGTCGTGTTTTGAATTCAGTAACTGTTGCTTGATAGGCGTATACGATAAACCACTATACGCTGGAATCATCTAATAAAAGTTGGAGGTAATAACACTAGCGTTATCAACGTGACATACAGACCCAAGAATTGTCTGTAATGTAGTATAGAAGATAATTATTCTTAATCATCATGCCAGTACATAGCATATACAGTATGTTCAGTCTCTTGTTGATCCCTGAGACAGCCAAGTCCGATCCAAGCCTGTTCATTTCACAACTCACAAAATTAGAAAAGTCCTGCTAAGGCCCCACTGACCACACCAAGGCCACTAAAAGGGTGGTATCCCTCACAAATACTGGTCCAGCCACTACCTTACTGCAGTTCCCTGCGTTAGGTTAAAACTACAGTAACTGTCCAGACTACAAGTATGAAGGAAACACAACCCTGTGAAATAAAGGATTTCAAAAACCTTTTTCCCCAACAGACGTAAGAAAATATACTCCTTCTCAAAAGTCAATGGCCGTCTTTTATTTTTTCAAAATACTTTTAAAGAGCATATCCTGATTAAATGAAATGAGTTTGTTTAAGTAAAAATGCATGAAATATTCTCAAATGACAGTGAAACATGGTAACAATTCAATGAAAACCTTGGTGATCACTTGCAATCATCTTTGCTGAACACAAATTCACAATTTACGTTTCTATAAAACTTCCGTCAACCAAACAGGTAACGTAATCGTGCTGACTGATAATCCACGTGCATTGGCGACTGTTCATGAATAATGTTCACTTTCAAATTTCTAAACAATCAGCAGACTTAGGATTGTATCATTACCTGCAGATGACATGCGATAGAAAAAAAGTCTTGAGACATTAAAAGAATGAAGACCATAACTTGGATTGAAAGTGGCTTTATCTATCCGTTGTTGCTAGAAGGCTTGCAGTTTCACACTTTACTATCCAAACAGTGTTTTGGAGAGATTTCATGCAACATGAAGTGTGATTAATCGCCACCGATCAATTCGCCATGGATTATTGCTCGAATCTCTTCTTGTCAGCTCACCCCCATCAAAGAGTAATGTCAACCAAAGCGTCATTCACCGACCTTTCCATTAATGTGGATTGGCTGATCGACGTCCTGCAATCGTCACTCTTGCCCTAGCTCATTGCAGAGCACGTATTACTTGGTGTTACTAGCACATCCGATGGACAAGGCAACAGTGGAGTCAAAACCTCTTCACTGACGAATCTCGCTTTGCTGTGTGACGCAGTGATGGCAGGATTTGATTATGGAGACAGCCATGAACGATATTTACTGATGACACAATCCGAGAGGATTATGGTATGGGTTCTGCCATAGTCTGGGAAGGCTTCTACAGAATTACAGGACCCCACTCTACATTATTCATTATGGCTTTTGAATGTGTTTTAATTTCTTTACAGGACATATTCTTTTGGCTTTCAATAAATGTCGTTTTCTCTGATAATACTTACGTTTACATTAGATCTGTTTCATTGTTTCAGCCAAAGTCTTCTAAGTAGCCTCTGACTTTTGAGAGTAGTATACAAAAGTACTCAGGAAAACAGCGTATATACATGATAACGATTAGTGATTAATTATCAAAATATATAAAAACCTTGTTTCAGATAGCGTAGTTGATCTACAGTCTAGAGTTTAGACATTACTGCCAAAATGACATTTGCAAAAATAACTCCTCTACACTGGTCTACGTTTTTTAATAGTTATTGTGACACAGAAATATACAGACATGTAGTCGCATTAATTTTCATTTTTTATAGTATAGATTATTGTTATATTTATTCTGATTGATGGACCCCTTTCAAAATATGACCTTGGCTCTAACGTCGGAAGCAACCTTAAAGGGGTATCAAGTAAGGCTGCCGTTGTGATGTTGACCACATCACTCATCGAGTACCAATTGGTCTTTAAAATACAAGTCTAGCACGATATTAAACTATCGCCTGAAAGCGTAAAACAAAACAAAAATCCTTTCCCTAATATGTTAGATTATGTTTGATCTCCCTGATGTCCATTTGACCTCCCCCTATCCCTGATATATATATATATATATATATATATATATATATATATATATATATATGTTATATATATATATATATATATATATATATATATATATATATATATATACACACACATACATATACACACACAACACCCATATATATATATATATATAATTTTACCCAGACAATTTATATGGTATGGGGGGGGGGAGAGAGTGTTGAGCTGCCCAATTTCTTTACCTCGGTTCGCCTAACAAGGCCTGCCCATCTCAAGTCCTAATGTTTTACAGTGCGATCGTGCCAGTGTGTATTGATAGACTGTGTTAGTAGCCAATTACCTAGTGGGGTGGAAACATTGTGTTCGAACGTGGTAACAACAACACGTGTAAATAGACTGCACAATAAGATTGTGAGGTAGGGTAATTGGGATCTGGAATTCGGAAAGTGTCCCAACCACCCTAACCCGCCCCAGCTATATATAGAAGTTCACTCTTTACATCTTTGTTCATAAATAAATTATTTAAAAAAAAAAATTTTTTTTTCGGGGAGGGGGGATTTTCCCCCCAAAATAAATTTATATTTAATATAATTACTTAAGTAAAAGTGGACTATTATGAGAAGTATGGGGTTTCCAGCCCATTTAGTGCATTTAGTTGAAAATCTTTATCACGAACAACAAGCAGCCATCAGAGCAGCTGGTGAAACATCTGACTGGTTCGAGGTACAAAAGGGGATGAGGCAGGGGTGCATTCTCTCACCATACCTATTCAATATATACGCAGAAAATATAATGAGAAATGTCAAAAATGACCAGACTTGTGACATAATCGGCTCAGGGTTCTGTGAAGAGATAGAAACAGCTCATAGACAGCTGAAGGAGGCAAGACGGAAGCAAAAGAGGCAGGGTACGCCAAACAGACGTTACCGCAAATACTGATCAACCAGACAACCCCCCGTAACATGACAGAGCCAGCAGCCAATCAGAACCTACCAAGCCACCATGACACCCAGTTCCTGTGGAACAAGCCAGCCTCACTGACGCGAGGAAGCGCAGCCAACCAGACTGACCAGCCAGGCATGATTGAACAACAACCAGTCTCACTCACACCCATACCCGATCGAGGCCGCTCCAGGCATATTCTACTAGTCCTTTTCAGGACTAGTACACACATCAATTCCCTACTGAAACCAACACAGCAGGAAATTAAAACTCAGGCGAAAATCATCGCCACAAAAGAAACAAACTCAAACTCAGACAGCAAATAACCCGTCTTAAAAAAAACAGGCCATCAGGCGCTTAAAAAAAAGGACAAAGCTTGTCATTTTTGTTTTCTTTTCAACCAACCAACCAACCGTGGCAACCCTATTCCGGAACTCCATTAAGCAGATGACACAGTTTTCCTTTCGAACAGCGTAAAGGGAATAGAAAATTTTATATTGTCTGTCCAAAAGCACAGTGAAGATTAAAATCTGTTCTTGAAATTAAAGAAAACGAAAATAATGTGAACAGATAAAACTGGCTGTCAACCAAAAATAACAATAAATGATGAAGAAATTGAAAATGTCGCAAACTTTAAATATATATAATAAACAACAACGAAGACGGTTCGACAGAAATTAAAAGGAGGATGGCCATAGCAATGCAAAGATTGAACAGCCTTAAAAGTCTATGATTAAGCACCAGCAAGGAGATAAAAATTAGAATTTTAAGAGCATGCATCTTCCCTGTGGTCACATACGAACGAACAAAAGAACTTTATTTTCAAAGGGTTACAAATTAGGCACGCAGGCCTGTCTTACATTCGGCCCTTCCAAACTTCCACCTTTCACACAGCAGTTGTATTTCATCAATAAAGCATGTTATATTCATGTAATGATATGCATATTATGGAAATGAAGTCAAAAACAAAAAGCATGGGTGGTAAAATATGTGCGCACGCTCACGCGCGAACACACACACCCACATACACACACAAGCCCAATCACTCACTTACACACAAACACATAGGCACTCAGTACACACATACATCCACATACACACGAACATGCACACACATACATACATACATACATACACACATACGTACGTACATACAAAAATACATACAAAATCACATACATACATACAAACTCACATACATACATACATACAAAAATACATACATACATACACACACATACACACGCTCTGAAACACACACGCATACAACCCAGACACATACAGACACACACACATGCAGTCACGGGCACACACAAACACATACACACACAAAAGCAGGGAAACAGACACACACATAGACATGCGCAACACCCACACATACACAGATATACACACACAGTCACACATACGCACACAGACATACACGCAGACGCATAACCCGACACAAGCAGAGACACGCAGACATTATATAATAGACACACAGATAGAGACTCACACAGATACACACAAAGTCACGCACAGCCACAGACAGACACAGATGCACATGCAGCCATACACACCTACAGACACATAATGGCACACACACACACACACACACTGACACACGGATGTGAGTCGTGGACTATCTCTCAGTCCTTAAGAAAGAGAATAGGGGCTTTTGAGCTGAAATGCTAGTGAAAGATTCTCAGAATATCTTGGACAAAGAAGATGAGAAATATTGACATCTTAAAAGATCTGAACATCAAGGAAGATTGGCTAATAAACAGCATCCTTTCTCGAAAGCTGAAATATTTTGGTCATATCAAGCGCCACGACGGACTGGAAAAAATTATAGCTGAAGGCATGGTACCAGGATGGAGGGGCAGGGGCCGACCGACACGAAGATGGGCACAGGATATAAGTGACTCCTTGGGTGTGAAAGTGCATGAGGCGGAAGAGCTAGCGAGGGACCGAGTTTCTTTCAGGCAGACTGTGATGAGAGCGACGTTCTGCAAAGGACCTGCTACATGAGGATGACTTAAGTAATGCATGTCCCTCTTGACACTAACAACCTCTTTCCATGAAATGTGGGATGTGAGAGACAACCCCTTCACCCCTCCCCCAAACCACCGTCTGATTTCTTCGTGACGGTGCCCTTGCTAGATTGTAATTTTACAGTTTTCTGAGATTTAATTATTTAGTTAAAAATAGTCAGGGCCTCAGAGCTTTAATTTAGTGCCACATCAAGTCTAAATCCAACCGGAAGTAAACCTCACGAGGCCCTCAACACCCCCCCCCCCCCCCACTAGACATATATACATATAGGTGAACATAGAGACCAGTAGACACAAACAAGAAGACAGCTTCATATGTAGACTGACACCAGATGACATTATCACACTATGTTTTATCATATTATTTGATTCAATTGTTTCAGTTAAAGTTATTTGCCTATCTTTTACAGAACATTGAAGAACCAACCCCAGCATTTTTTTTGTTGTTGTTCTTGTGATTGTTCTAAGCAAATCTTAAGTTCAGTAGTTTGCCAGTGTATATTGAAAGGACAGCTCTCGATATCACTGTCGAAACTATCGCAAGACATACCGCAGCTGGGATCGAACCCAGTACCCCAGCATTACGAAGCGCCTTCGCAAGCGTGAGCCACAGTTAAAAAAGTAAAGGACCCGTTTCCACGCCTTTAGGCGTATAGGGCATATAGGGCTAGACCTATATTTTACAGACCAATCGGCACATCTATATATTTACATACATGTGTTTATATATATATACACATACATCTTAATATGTTTTTTCTAAGTCTGGGTATGTTCATCGCCTGTCGATTCATCTCTCTCTCTCTCTCTCTCTCTCTCTCTCTCTATATATATATATATATATATATATATATATATATATATATATATATATATATATATTTATCATCACGTGCCCTGCCAACTTGAGTAGGCGCTCATGCGTCTCCACAGATCACTATCCCTGGTTGCCTGGAACAGCTCTCTTGATGGTATCCCTCCATGCAATCGTTTCAGCCACTCCAGAATAATCTCTCTTGGTCTGCCTCTACCCCATTTGCAACTGATCTTTCTAGTTGTCACGATATTCTCCAAAGTCTCTCTTCTCCTTATTTGGTCAAAGAAGAGTGATTGTCTTTTTCCTATTGTTGTATATATATTGATCTACTTTCATTAGCCTCTTTCAAGCAATTAAGGATTTAGGTTTACCCAGCAGTCTCTACAACACCACCTTTAACAGAGTCGTAAACTCCAAGGAGTCCCAAATGCCTTTCCCCTTTAGATGGACACAGATGAGTTCAGCTCCTCTACTGTGCTTGTGCATGAATCTCTGCACTCTTTCTTGACCCGTAGTCTATCTAGTCAGCATCAGTTTACCTTTAGCAGTTTCGTTTTTTAGGTATGGAGGATAATTTTTCATTGTCCCTGCGCTGTTTCTTGTTGTACACATATTTTCTTTGTACCGAATGTAAAGTTTCATTTTTTTTTTTTATACAGTCACTCCTGTGAAAAGATTTTGTTGTTGTTCGTTGTTTCTTTGTTGTTGTTTGTTCTAAGATTTGATCCGAAATGTTTTCCTTTCTGTTTAGCTTTATTTCCTTGCAGTGATTGAGATCATGTATTCATCAAACCCGTTGCAATAATAAAACAATAACTGAAATATAGCGGGGAATGTAGAGTGAGAAGCAATGATGAAATTCATAATATGTTTAAAACCACTGATCAATGGTATAATGGGAGCTAATAGACCGAAATGGTTAGGGCATACTGAAAAAATGTCAGATGACAGAGAATGTAACAACTGTATTCACCAGGGATATGAATGGTCGTAGACCACGAGGTAGACGAAGAAAAAAATGGAGAATGTCCAGACAGACCTGCAAACACTTGGTGTCACCAACTGGAAAGAGAAGACCAACCAGAGAGATGAATGGAGGCGGGTGATATCTGCAACAAGGAACCTAAAGGGCTCGGAATGCTGAAGAAGAAGAGGAAGTTCTTAAAACTATTTATACAACCAATATAAGAAATCCAGATATTGGGGGAGGAGAGGCGGGGGAGGGGGGAAGGGGGGTTTGTCCTTGTGTTACCGGGTTTTTATCGGTCGTCGTACTGTCCTGGTGGGGATAAACATCAGTCAATCTGTCAGTCAGTCGGCCAGTCAGAACATGCTGTAGAAGTTAAATACGATGTGCGGTAAGAGAGACAAATGATTGACAAATTATTTGCTCAGGGTTACCACGGCTATCGGGTAAACAATCAATAAACTATTCCTTACGTCCTTCTTAGGACGTAATTTTTTGTTATTTGAAGCCCCACTCTGGCTTTTGCCAGGGGCCGCAATATAGGCAGGCCATCAATATGGCCAATTGTCTGAACGCGGTTTCTGGGACCTCTCCACGGTGATCCTCATCCGCATGGTGGCACTTTGTGTCATCGGGTGTTTATCGCTTGTGTGATGTCCTGGTGGGGTAGAAAGTCAGTCAGTCAGTCAGAGAGACAAATGAAGACAAGGCTAGAAGTGGCGTGGAAGGATGTCGAGCACTAGATCTGATACAAGCGATTGGAGAGTGCCAATTGCCAACGGCAAGACATCTATTTATGACGATGATGATGACAGTACTGTGTAGTAAAGAAAAGGACCCTTTTACAACCATTCAAACGAATTCGGCATATAGGGCTAGACCTATATTTTGTAGATCAGTCAGCACTCTGAGGGTGATGTGGTCAACATAACAATGCCCCAGAACCCTTTGCTGTACCTGGTACAATTCAAGGATGGGTCCACTTGGAAACCGAGGTCACTTTTGAAAGAAAAAAAATGTATGTCTCCGTCAGGACAGCAACCCACGACCTTTCGATCTGCAGGTGAGCATTTAGCTGCTACAACCTCCGGAGCTTCCACAGTATTGTATAGAAACATAAAGAAAGGAATCATGTGTGTGAGAATCGGTACTTTAAACACATGTTTTTGAAGACGAACTAAAAAAAAAAAAATTGTGAACAGAAGAAATACGAAAAAAAAAGCATAACGAAAGTCTGTACTCTCATGAGAAGAAGTGAAATAGAACATGTTGTGATCACTGGAAAAATCTGTCGAAGGAGACACAAAGAAAGACAACGAGAGAAGATTCTTGACAGTCTTGTTACATGGCATGGAGGTATGTCAGCACACGCACTGATACCTGCTGCAGGAAATCGCAGATTGTGAAGAGGCATGATCGCCCACGCCAGGCGGCAAGGCACCTGATGATAATAAAAGTCTGTATTAATAAAAATATTATCGAAATATCAATGCAGTAAAAGTCAGCAGTTTTGATAGAACAGTATTCAGTGGAACGTTTCTTGAAAAAAGAATGCCATTTTGCAACAAAAACAACCAACAACAACAACAACAGATAGCAGAAAACTATGATAGAGGTTAAGTTATACTTATCACAGCCATTCGTCATTGCTATGATAGGCTCTAATAATATTTCAAAATATACATGCAATAATGGTGTATAATCAACTGATTAGTCTGGGCACTATGTGTTAGATGATAATGCACGATTCTGTTGATCGGGACATTACAAATGTAATCTAATTGAACCTCCCTCTAGAAAGAATGTTCCATGATTTGTTTGTCTTCGTGGAAATAAACCTAATGGCGCGGTGCAAATGGTCGATGCATTGTATTTTTACTTGCACATAACATAAACATGGAATTGTTCCCAGGAAACCGATTTTCCAGGTCCGAAATGTCTCAAATGGGAATCGCTTCTAGTTATTGTCTAGACTTTATCACAGGTGACTGACTACATGCCATTTGGGGAGATTACCAGTGATAGTTACTCATGCATTGCCCGAAATTGTCTCCCCTGTAGGCTAGCGATATGGGCATTTTCGCAGCGTGTAAAAATAAATACAAATAGCAATATTTTATGTTACTTTTTTATCCCATTTTGATGGATCGTGATTCTGCGTAACCATCAGAGAAGGGATTCTGACTGATAGCTCTTACAATGTTTGTTTTGATTTAAGTGTTGTCGCTGCCTTACCTATACTGATCCAACACTAGGGGCAAAAGGAACGGAAGCAAAACAGATAAATGTACTTATTAGGCTAGTAATTGTTTTAGACAAAGAAGTGCAAAGTAAGAAATGATGATACGCATTCAAAAGTCGGAACACAATATGCAACTCAAAAACCAATCAATCATTGAGGTACCGTTTCCAAAATGAAGGCTGGCTGTAATGGATCTTCAATACGCTCTATATCTCTGTCTTGGTTGTCCACTCTCTCAGACTGCTGTTGGTCCATTCTTGATGCTGTCCTCCCACTAGTAACCGTGTTTATCTTTTGTTCTCTTGCCCTCAGCCTTTTCCTCTAGGATGGTTTTTAAATTTGTGTTATATCTTTTAATGAAACCAAAATATTTCAATTGTATGTATTGAAATTAAATTCAGCTTTTCGCTTTTCATTCGCAGTCTTTCCAGAACCTCTGTATGTGCTTTATTATCTTAAAATAACAACCTTTTTCCCTGTATCCATACTGGCATAAATCGGTTCTATCTTCTAGTTGTCTGTTCACACACCATTTCTTCACCACACAGCATTGTTGAGTATGCATAACATTTGACGGTTCTTTTTTTTTAAATTTATTCTTATCTCTCTAGCTGTTAATAATTTTCGTACTTTATTGAGCAGTTAGTCGACTGATTTTCCTCATTGCACGTCCAACCAGTCAGTCCCAAAGTGTTCGGATCCCCTCCTCAGTAAATCCCACAGCGTATGGCGGCTAACGACACAAGTTCTGTGTTGATTTATTCTTCTTCTTTGGCTACCCGCGTATTGTTCTTGTTTGAGGATACCCCATCTAAGATGTTCTTGCAGTCTGACCATGGTTGCAGATTCACAGTTTTTAGTTGGTTCACGCAAACGTCCTAACTCTCTTAGAGCATTCAGTATATCAGCTTGATCCATGGCTTGTACGGCTTTCACGGTAGCCTTACCTGCAAGTCTATCAGCTTGCCCATTTCCTTGTAGCCCTCCCCCCCTCCCCATATCCTGGCACGAAAATGAAACTAATCCTTGTCAGCCGTGAATTCTGTAGAGCCACCAACCACTGCCTTAAGACTCAGCCCTTCTCTATCTTCCTGAGCATACTCACTAAGTCACTGAGAAAGCAAGCCCAGTGATTTTATTAAATTAATTAATTTTAGCCATTCCTATTCTTTTCTTTTATTTCTATGTAATTTCTGCCATAATCAGTTACACGTGTTTGAGATAAGAGAAACGTGGTACTTATTTAATATATCTCCGTTTAGTGTAATGTTCACTGTCGGTTTATTTTTTTTCTATTATTAATTATATCAGTTTTGTATTTTTCAAAAGTTAGTTTCAAAACCATACTCTGCACTCTGCATGTTGACTTGATCAGCTAAGTCTTTAACCCCTGTACACTTTAGTCTAGTAACACTATGTCGTATGGATATCTCAGATTGTTTATCTACTATTCCAATAATATTCAGTCCAGACAATTTCAAATTCTGTAAAACTGTTTCTGTATATAAGATACAAAAACTCGGGAAAAACACACATTCCTAACGTATTCCTGTTTAAACTCTTTCTGTATTAGGACCATTTTGTTGAGTCTAGCTGTTGCTAATTGTTCCGAGTATAGGTTACTAGTAATTCTGATATCCTTTCTATTAAATCCTGTATTTTGGAGACACGCAATAAGCTTTACATGTGGCATCGCATCACAGACCTTTAAATGATATGTTAAAAATCTATAAAAACTTTTCTGAACTTCTACAAGTATAGAACGTTTAGTCAGCATCTTTAGACAAATTACAGATTCTCTAGTGCCACTCTTTTTTTTTCTCTCTCAAACGAAACCGTTCTCCAGACACTTCGTTGTTTGTTTTATTTTGAATTCCCTTTCGTATGATCTTGAGAAGTATTTTAGATATATGGCTCGGGGTTCAACGTTCATGGAACTCTAGGTAGTATACAATTAAACTCTAATATTCCCCCACGCAAGTATTTGTCTTAATATTAAAATTCATCCTGTTTTTTTTTTTCCTCGTCGAAATATTTGTTTTATTTTCGCCTAAAAAGTCAATATTTGTCCATCCTCAAACATGGCCCATGAGGAGTTTCATAGAACAGATCTCCCAAAACAAAGAACAAATAGAGCTTCATAAATAACAGTAACCCGAAACAATAACAGAACTTTTATCTGAGAGAAAAAAAGAAGAAGAAGATGATGGACCGGTTGCAAGTGCTCAGATAAAGGAATGGTTGTCCACTTGGGAAAATATGTAAGTTTTCACTGAGAAATGGCACCCACGCATCGCTGTAGTTATTCAGCGTCAATTCATTTGACGGTAATATGTTTGGACACTTTCCGAAATTTAAAGAAAAAAAATCATTTTTTCTATGGTATCCACTGTGAAACACACTCTCTAATATTTCAGTTTCTTACAAAATGTTGTTCGACATGTCCCAGTGTCGAATTCTTTCGCTAGCGAACGTATACTGCGAAAACGGTACATCTCTATTACTGCATAAGTGTTTGCGACTGTGCGTGTTTTTCCTCTTCTTGTAGCAACAACATGCTCTTGACTATGCCATAAAAACTTATAAAATCTTTCATTTAAACTATTCCCGTCCAGCTGTCAGATGGGCTTTGACACATTTTTGTTCCATGGTAAATACTTCCCCGAGTTCCCTGTCAATATCATTCAAATGAAAGAACTGAATCACGCTCTTGGGGTTTTTTGGACTATTTTAGATTAACCACCAATTTTTTCCCGGTCAAATCAGAACCTATCAACCGGGGACGATAATCATTGCCCTTTTTTTCATTGGAAATATTTTCACATACTATGCATTATAAGTTCAAAAGGGATATGGGGGCCCCGGAACTTGTTTAAAGCACAATTTAATATCCTATTTTTTTTTGATTTTAAATTTTAAAATTTTTTTTGGTGATCTTACC
>CAJHNH020003304.1:0-40529 GCA_905116865.2 Candidula unifasciata | reverse complement strand
CGCTTGGAAATAAATAACAGTAATGAGGACGTCTGTGATTTCTTAAGTCAGAAAAAAAAAGGGGGGGGGGAACAGAGAAAAGAAAGTAGGGACATCACAAACATCAGTTCATTTTACCGAACAATAAACTATATAGTTCTGCAATGAATAGACTATACAAAGTCAGTGTCCCTCAGAAAGGTTAAGCACTTATCCGAAGAGAAGCAGGATGTCTTTCCTGCAGACCTTGATTTGGCGGCACATCTAGAGTCATCATCAAGAACGTAATGCGCTCTCGGCCTTTACCTCTTCCTAACCTAAAGTTGAAAGGCGATAACGCTGAAGAAGTGAAAACGCTGCAGCAATATAGGAGAATGAAAATGTAAGAAAGGAGGAAGAGGTTTTTGAGGTTTTCAATAACGGATCAACACCATGGCACACGGGTGTAACCCATAAGTGCTCCACCCATCTTCTAACTCAAGTATAATTCCGAAGAAGCTCAGCACAGTGCACAGGCTTTGCAGCACCGGCAAGGATCATGAAATACTATGGGTAGATTTTTCACTCCAAATTTTGCCCTGGCATGAGAAAAAAAAAAAAAAAAAATTGAATGTTATCTGGTCCATGTTTATTTTTCTCTCCGGTGTCCAGCTGTGTACCTTTACCTTCTCCGATACATGTTTGTTGTGATTAGTTTCTTAACGTATCTTTAGTTATATTTGTATTTTTTTTTTTTTTTTTTTTGCTGTTTAGTTGTAAAAACCCCCAAAATTTACATTAATTACTGGCATTCCTTTGTAAAAGATTACACTTTTGTTACTATCTTATGCCCTGTTCTACTGTCCTGAAAAATTAATTACCTGCTCTGGTGACATAAACCAGTGTCCGGATCCAGAAGCTGAATCCATTGTCTTTCTCCCACCTCCCCCCCCCCCCCCCCCCCAAGCCCCCCCAAAATCCATAAAAACTTTTCTGAACTTCTACAAGTATAGAACGTTTAGTCAGCATCTTTAGACAAATTACAGATTCTCTAGTGCCCCTCTTTTTTTTTCTCTCTCAAACGAAACTGTTCTCCAGACACTTCGTTATTTGTTTTATTTTGAACTCCCTTTCGTATGATCTTGAGAAGTATTTTAGATATATGGCTCAGGGTTCAACGTTCATGGAACTCTAAGCAGTATAAAATTAAACTCTAATATTCCCCCACGCAAGTATTTGTCTTATTTTTCAAATTCATCCTGTTTTTTTCCCCCTCAAAACATTTGTTTTATTTTCGCCTAAAAAGTCAATATTTGTCCATCCTCAAACATATCCCGTGAGGAGTATCATAGAACAGATCTCCCAAAACAAAGAACCAATAGAGCTTCATAAATAACAAAACCCGAAACAATAAAAGAACTTTTATCTGAAAGAAAAAAAAAAAGAAGAAGAAGATGATGGACCGGTTGCAAGTGCTCAGATAAAGGAATGGTTGTCCCTTGGGCAAATCTGTAGGTTTTCACCGAGAAATGGCACCCACACATCACTGTAGTTAATCAGCGGTAATATGTTTGGACACTTTCCGAAGTTAGATGACAAAGAAAAAAAAAATCATTTGTCTATGGTACCTACTGTAAACACCCTCTCTAATAATTCAGTTTCTTACAAAATGTTGTTCGACTTGTATCAGTGTCGAATTCTTTCGCTAGCTAACGTATACTGTGAAAACGGTACATCTCTACTACTGCATAAGTGTTTGCGACTGTGCGTGTTTTCCTCTTTCTGTAGCAACAACATGCGCTTGACTATGCCAGAAAGATCTTCCGTAAACTCATTTCATTCCAAACTATTCCTGTCCAACCTGTCACGATTGTCTTCGACACATTTTTGTTCCCATGTGCTAAATGCATTCCTCGATGAATGTTCACTTGTCGTTATCATTCGAATGAAGAACTGAATAATAGCTCTGTGGGCTTCTTTGGACTTATTTCAGATCAATCCAAACAATTTCTCCATGACCTGAATCAGAAGCTTTCAAACTGGGTACGATAATCACTTGCTCTTTTATTCATTGGTAAGTACTCGTCACATGACTATAGCATTATAATGTTAAATAATAATGGTGCAGCGAGAACTTGTTTTAATTGCACTCATAATATCATCATTGTTTTGACTTTAAATTCCTAAATTTCTCTGGTGATCTCTACCACTATGTCCTTGATTTAAAACAACAATAACAACAACAGAGATTGTAGAACTTGAAATGAGACTCAACGATGTGTGTGTTTGTGTCTGTGTGTGGGGAGGGGGAAGGGGGGAGGGTTGAGGTCATTAGGATTTGTATAAGGAGAATCTCCGTACCTCTCCTCATGCATCAGCAGACTCTGCTTGGATACTCATGTAAGATGTTTACCACACGCCCGAGTTGTAATGTGCTACTGATAATGGCTTTTTCCGCCTACACATGGGATGTGGGAGCTGGAGGTCCTGTTAGATTTAGTTCATGAAACCTGTGGAACTTTTCAGCCCACCCTCTGTGCAGGGCTGATAACATTCATGGAAATTTAACTGCTACTAAATGACAATTTAGATTCAAATATATGTTGTTTGAATTTTACTATATTAGTAATTACAGATTAGAAAGGATTATCACCACAGTACTCCGGACAGATCCATAGGTGCCCTGATCTCCTCCTCAAAAGCTCCACAAGTGTAAAACAATTGATGACCCCTGTTCTGTGTTGTTTAATGAATCGTCTTGTCCCCTTAGTGAAATGTTCATTTCTTGAAACTCAAGACGGCACCCCCAAGTCCATCAGTCTAGACATAGATTCAGAGTCATCTCCTTTCCCATGCTCCTCGGTACGGTAAGTGCAGCGCATGGCATTGATAACATCTCTTCTGTCTAGTACTGGATCAGCCAGAGCAACCGTTGTGTCAGCAAGATAGACTGCACGCTCGTTCTCTTGAACACCCGCAAAACCTGGCACAAAGATAAGGGTTAGGGCAGACATTCGTGAAGTGCTTAGTGTTGCAATCTATTCTTGCCTGTTAAATCCAGCTTGGATTCTTAAAGCATGTTCATCGAGTCACTAATAATGCATACGTGTGTGAACTTTTGAGTACCAAGCCATGCTAATGCCCTTGTTACAGACATAGTTTCAATTGTAAGGCTATTAGTTGTAACAGCAAAGGCGCCATTCATCTCCTTGATGTTTTTTTTCCTCAATGAGCTAACTGTAAATGCCGATTTACTTCGCTTGCCCCGAATTACTGACTCATCTGTGTAAAATATAGCACCACCTATATGTGTGTTTTAGTCAATCAGTGTTCTGACTAAAGCGTGTCAACAATGCCAGGAATCTGCTCTCCACAGCTTCCATCTAGTGTGATATGGACTGTAATATTAATGTTTGGAGATGGAGGCACCATTATCCATTGAATTCAAAAAATAATGTCAGTAATACGGCAAACATGTTCGATGGCATCCTCAGCCCGACCCATTCAGGATTTGCCTCGTTTGAGTCTACTCTTTCTTTGCCTAAATAATTCCATATAAAGTGGGTGTCGATGATCTGATTTCACTTTGGGGAAAGCAACAGCCCTGGATAGCATGATTCTGTTTTCAATTGTGTTGAAATCCAAGAGGTGTCGCATGGATTTACAGGAGGTGTCTCTAGTGCATCCAACAATAATACTCATTGCCTCGTTTTCAATTTTTTTTAAGTCTGTTCATCTGTGTGGTGTTCAGTGTCATGATGGCCAATGCATATTAAATGGTGGAGACAACTAACGCGTGATACAACATTACAAGGAGCCATTGCTCAAAGTTTGCAGCTCCCATAACTTTATTGCAGAGAGACCTTTCTGGGCTTTGGTTATAATGTGGTCTAAGTGTGTTTTGTTTTAATGCGAAGCATTTGTCAAATGTTATACCCAGGTATCTCATGGAATTAGATCTCTCTATGCCAGCGCCAAAGAGTTTGACTATCGTCATTGGCGAGAACCATGTGACTGTCGCTTTTGATGGAATAATTGTTGCCCCCGAAGTGTTGCACCAGGATGACATGCGATCTAATTCATGCTGTAGGTCCCAAACAATGTCATCTCTGCTCCGTCCTGTCTGTTAAAGAGGATGTGGTAACATGGTCAGCATAATACTGGCTGTCGTTACTTTCCAGGACTGTATATTGTACCCATTGCATGCTAGGTCGACCTGATAGGTTAATTTAGAAAAAAAAAAAACTCCCAGCTCCGTGGGGACTTGAACCCATGACCTTCCGATCCACATGAAGCTTCTAGCCGCTACACTATGGCGGTTTTCTTTGTCTGATGCGTGTCTTCCATATATATGCCACAAATAGTGCCCGGGGCATCCACGCGAAAAGGTATCATTGTAAAAGAAGGAAGTCGGATATGCTGAGAAAAGGCATTCGGAGTATTATGTCTGCAGACTGCTTCCTGTAGATCCTTAAATGGAGCAGCCTATAGTGAGAGGATGGCGCAGTATATTGAGGTGAGGTAAAGCATTATTTTGCTCAACTTGGCGATTTGTTAGGTCAGCCCAGTATCAGTGCAACATCTATCAGGTATGCATTATGGATGCCTTCCCAGATAGCGGTGAATGCCCATCCTCTGCCACTGCTTTCCATTATTCTATTGATAGTCGACGGAGCTGCACGTGGCTGTCCTGAATGGGTCCTCTAGGGGCAGCACCTTTAGACCAGAAGCTGAAGAAGTCATCACACATAATGGGTGTTTCACTCCTGGAGGAACCCAGTATTTCGTTCATACCTCGGACACTAATAAAGATTTGGCTACGAAATTTGCAGTGGTCTTATCTCTTATTCATGCGAAGTAGGGTTACATAATAAAGGGCACACCAAAGACCAGACGTAAGGCTGCTAATGTCCCACTAAACTAACTTTCGAAGAAGTCAGATCTGTTGGCCGAAACGCACCAAAATCGCAGCTATGTTGTAAATAGGCACCAAGCATTGATGCCACTTGAAACAACAGTGAACATGGTATATAATACGCTTGGAAATAAATAACAGTAATGAGGACGTCTGTGATTTCTTAAGTCAGAAAAAAAAAGGGGGGGGGGAACAGAGAAAAGAAAGTAGGGACATCACAAACATCAGTTCATTTTACCGAACAATAAACTATATAGTTCTGCAATGAATAGACTATACAAAGTCAGTGTCCCTCAGAAAGGTTAAGCACTTATCCGAAGAGAAGCAGGATGTCTTTCCTGCAGACCTTGATTTGGCGGCACATCTAGAGTCATCATCAAGAACGTAATGCGCTCTCGGCCTTTACCTCTTCCTAACCTAAAGTTGAAAGGCGATAACGCTGAAGAAGTGAAAACGCTGCAGCAGTATAGGAGAATGGAAATGTAAGAAAGGAGGAAGAGGTTTTTGAGGTTTTCAATAACGGATCAACACCATGGCACACGGGTGTAACCCATAAGTGCTCCACCCATCTTCTAACTCAAGTATAATTCCGAAGAAGCTCAGCACAGTGCACAGGCTTTGCAGCACCGGCAAGGATCATGAAATACTATGGGTAGATTTTTCACTCCAAATTTTGCCCTGGCATGAGAAAAAAAAAAAAAAAAAAAAATTGAATGTTATCTGGTCCATGTTTATTTTTCTCTCTGGTGTCCAGCTGTGTACCTTCACCTTCTCCGATACATGTTTGTTATGATTAGTTTCTTAAAGTATCTTTCGTTATATTTGTATATTTTTTTTTTTTTTTTTTTTTGCTGTTTAGTTGTAAAAACCCCCAAAATTTACATTAATTACTGGCATTCCTTTGTAAAAGGTTAAACTTTTGTTACTATCTTATGCCCTGTTCTACTGTCCTGAAACATTTATTACCTGCTCTGGTGACATAAACCAGTGTCCATATCCAGCAGCTGAATCCATTGTCTTTCTCCCACCCCCCCCCCCCCCCCCCCCAGGCCCCCCCCCCCCCCCTCCAACGATATAAATCATGTTCTCCATCAAATATTTACATATTTAGTGAAAAAGAAAAAAGACCTGATTTTGAATTGAAGCTGGATATACATTTAATTTTCCCTGTAGAGATTAGGACTAGAATTAATTTTCTTCATCCCACAAAAGCCCTCTAGAGAGAAAACGAACAAGACAATCCGTTCACAGCACAGGGAATGGCTTCATAAATTGACATGTTTTGTTATCTATTGCCTTGAGCTATAATTACAATGTACAGAAAAACTGTGTTAAAACAAACACGCCTAAGACACAACAGGTACATAATACACATCACATGGTTGTTGTTGTTGTTATTGTTGTGGTTCTTCTTCTTCTTCTTCTTCTTCTTCTTCTTCTTCTTCTTCTTCTTCTTCTTCTTCTTCTTCTTCTTCTTCTTCTTCTTCTTCTTCTTCTTCTTCTTCTTCTTCTTCTTCTTCTTCTTCTTCTTTCTTCTCCTTCTTTTTCTGCGCTTTTAACAGGTGTAAACTCCGGTTGAAAGTTCTAATTGTTCATCCACTTCTAGACTCTATTTCTTTTCCAGAACCTGGGTTTTGATGTGCGCTTCCGATTTACAGATCTGCTTTTGTTTGAAAACTGTTGGTTTTTTGCCTCTCAGCCAGATGCACTCCGACTGCGAAGGAAGCTTCTAATCAGTCAACACTTACGACATCCTTTTAGGGAGGCAGCGGTTCCATTCTTGTTTTTCCCCACAATGAGGTTCACTCGGTTAACACAAACTAAACTTTGGTTCCAGCAGGGATGTTTAAATCATAATACGTCTATTAGTCTCAGGTTTGCAGGGTGTTTTTAAATATGGATTCTTGATTGTTCAACTTCCTAAAATTTATATTAAGTTAGTTTTACTGTAGTTGTATTCTCGAAGATTTCAATTTGTACAGGACGTCCCTCTTTACTGCGCTAGTGCTGTACAAGTCTATATAATATATTTTCAAATTTACAGTATAACCAGGTTAACATGAATTTCAAGGGACCGAAAAAATCAATAGTTCGTTTTTATAATTTTTCTGCTGACAGGGGACTTCTAGATTTATTATGACCGACACATTCTGGCTGGGACAACAATTTAGTCAGTTTAATCTAGCGCTTCTCTCAAATGATTTCTTGTTAGGGAAGTTTCACCGTATTTAAACTCGAATTCATACACGGCGTCAACTGCAAGCTGAAGAAGCGAGAAAGAGTCAGAGACACAGAGAGACAGAAAGAGATTGACAGTTTCACATGTTTGATTCGTTGATTTTCTTTCGGTGTTTGTGAGGTGTCACTCCATGTTGCAAAACAAATCTGGAAAATTAATTAGACGACGTCATCAAAATATGCCTACTAATCATTAAATTAATTACAATATACACTGCTATAGTCTAATGCTGTTTTGTGGAAACTGGAAAATAACAGTTAAATATTCATTATAACATGTTATGGAAATGTCCTCCACGGGTTTCATTATTTGTTTGCTTGTTGCGACAATTCTCTTTTCAATTTGTTTGGACTTTTGAGGATTCAGTCTTGGATATATGCACCTTTTTCTTCAGGCACAGCTCGCCTGCCAGATTGTGAAGCATCTTCCCCACTTTGCATATCAAGAAACTTATTCAACAAATGTCTAACAGTAGTGTGACGAAGAAGTTGTTCATCAGGATTTCTTGCTATAAATCTTTGAAAAATTATCCGTGGGTATGGATCTCTGTTTCGCAAAGTTTGCTCAAAAAAAAAAAAAAAAATCTCTTCCATTGTTAATACCATTCTGTTTTGTGTGCAGAGAATTACTCCAGCATACGACAGTCTTTCACTGAATTTTGCATCACGATTGATTCAGGGTCAGAAATATAGCCCGGCCATAAATATGGTTTAATAGCTTAACAAAATTTCCGGGACCTCTCCACGGGTGATCTTCATCCGAATGATGGCACTTTGTGTCATCGGGTGTTTATCGCTTGTGTGATGTCCTGGTGGAGTAAAAGTACGATTGACTGTAGACCACATTTTTACGTCATGTACTTCGTTAGTTTTTAGATTTGTAGAAACACAAAGTGTAGTCCGACTTTACAAACACCCTGTTTTGTAAGCTGCTTTGACTAGTATTAGACAGGCACAGAAATAAGAGAAATGTCTGTACAACCGATTGTTTCATCTGTTATAAGACACATAAAGCAATATATCTGATACACAAAAAGGAGAAATGCACATAGAATAGCCAAATGTGCACAGAAATAGGAACCAAATGGACCGAGGAGACGAGGACATCGAAGAGAAAATCCAAGACGGGCTTCGTAGAGAGAGGATAAGGGCGCTGAACTGGTTTCCTCCCATGATATCGAGTCTAACAAACGTTGCTACTGACTCAGTACATATCTTGCAACAAGAAGTCTAGCACACGTTGCTACTGTCTCATTTTTTACCATGCAATTATGACGGTCTAGCCCACGCTGCTACCGACTCATTACATAATTTGCAACAATGACAGTCTAGCGCACGTTGCTATTGTCTCATTACATGGTCTGCTACTGTCACAGTTGTTACTGTCTCATTACATGACATGCTGCCATCAGTCCAGCAGGAGCACGGACACAATGAAATCATTAGAGGCTGGAAAGGCGGGAAAGAGGATTTGGG
The DNA here is from genome assembly GCA_905116865.2 of Candidula unifasciata. Lineage (NCBI taxonomy): Eukaryota > Metazoa > Mollusca > Gastropoda > Stylommatophora > Geomitridae > Candidula > Candidula unifasciata. Next base: position 31,942 of record CAJHNH020003304.1, on the reverse strand, counting down.
GCGGAGGTGGGGGGGTGGGGGGGGGGGGGGTCGGTCTGCATTATTACAGATTATCTGGAAACAATGACCAGACTTGTTACAATTATGATTCGCTCAAATTTGGTGGCAACCCTGTTCCGGAACGTAGATGACCCATGCCTCCTTTTGAACAGGGCAAATGGAAAAGAAAGTTTAATATTGTCTGTCCAAAAGCACAGAGAAGATCAAAATCTGTTCTTAAATTTAAAGAAAAACGAAATTAATGTCCTCAGATAAAACTTACTGTCATCCAAAAACAATAAATGGGGAAGAAATTGATAATTCACAAACTTTGAATATCTAGGCTATATAATAAATAACAATGGAGACTGTTTGACAGAAATTAAAAAGAAGATGGCCATAGCAATGCAAAGATTAAATAGCCTAAAAGGTCTATGGTTAAGCACCAGCAAGAAGATAAAAATTAGAATTTTGAGAGCATGCATCCTCCCTGTAGCAACATACAGATGTGAGTCGTGGACTTTCTCCTAGTCCTTAAGGAAGAGAATAGGGGCTTTTGAGCTGAACTGTTACAGAAAGATTCTCAGAATATCTTGGACGAAAAGGAGAAGAAATACTGACATCTTGAACGATCTGAACATCAAGAAAGATTGGCTAATAAACAACATCCTGTCTCGGAAGCTGAAATATTTTGGTCATATCAAGCGCCACGACGGACTGGAAACAACTATAGCCGAAGGAATGGTACCAGGAAGAAGGGGTAGGGGCCGTGATAAGAGCGACGTTCTGTAAATGACCTGCTGCATGATGATGATGATGATCTGGAAGCAGGGGGTAGCACTTTGCTATAGAATGAGCGTTAATACCCATGTATAAAACCCTTTCCCACGCCTTTAGGCATATTTGGGCACGTAATGCTACGCCTAAATTGTATGGACCATCTGGCACTCCGTGGGTGATATGGTCCATATCATGCGAGGCGCCTTTACTTCCCGGAACTTAACCTAATAACTATTTAAGGCTGGATCTACCTGGGAGCCATAGTCATAGTGGTAATAATACTCATTTGAATAATAGTTTATCAAAAAGGGGGGGGGGTGGAGTGTTTGTTAGTGTAGACACTTTGAAAATTTAGATTTGTTTTTTGGAAGATGGGTGGGGGAAGGCTTAAGGTGCTTAAGTCCCTAAGCTTCTGCGTTTGTCTAGCCTAGTCTAATCTGTCACATTGTTACTGTGTTGTCTGTTCACACGAATTACTACTATCACAAAACAACACACTGTTTCTATCCCGCTACATCATTCGCTCTATCACAGTCTAACAACAGACGTTGACACAATCGCCTTGTAAGACTCTAAGAATTAGGACATCAGGCTCTGGAAGGCTTTACGAAAAAAAAAAAAATATTTGGATGGGCAGTGGATGTGGTTTGGTGAGGGTGGATGGTGTCCCTTTAAGAGACACATCTAAGTTTAGTAGCATCATAAAAATATTAAATGCTAAATGGCAATACACAATGTAATTATATATTTGAATTAATATAAAACGTGTCCATAAATACCTTTGAAGTGAATTATTATGCATGGCAAAAGGGGGTCACTTAGCCAAATTAATTTGGCGCAGGGGTGTTGTAGGGTTCATGAGGCAGGTTGTGACACCCATGAGTTACGTAATTGTCACATTCAACTATAGTCCGTTCAAGATATCATGCCCAACTTTAAGAATTTGTAACTGAGTAACCGTTCGTGTAAAAGTAAAGTAATGATACCTTTCCACGTCTTGGGTGCATCAGGCATATGAGAAGAGCATCCCATATGTTTACAGACCAATGGGCACTAGGTGGGTAATGTGGTCAGCATTACGCCGGCAGTGTTTACTTCCCCAGAACATCAGCCCTGGTACCCATTTTATGCTTGGTCGACCTGCCACGTCACTGTTCGTGTAAGTTGTTGACATTTGGCCTCCAACCTCTTAATAATCATGTTGCTGTTGGAAATCTGTTTAAAAAAAAATGTAAACAAGCATCTAGTTTTCCTTTCGCCTTATTTGTGTTATCTGAAGAAGAGAAAAAACAAAAACAGACACCGATTCAAAGCAATCAGTCATCAGGCTTACAGATTATTGATTTTGAATTAAAATTCAATACATAAGATATACAGAGTTGCATGGACGTTTCCTTCTCAGGTGGTCATCTCCAGAATTTGCCTCTCGTGAGATGTAGACATTTTATTGTATGCTAAATATGCTATCAAAATGATAGCCAAGCATCGCTATACATGTAACCAAACAATCTCAGCGTATGTGTCAATTAGTGCATATTCTGTTCTGTAGGGTATACAAATTATTAGTCAACGAAAGGTCAAAGGAATTCGCCTCTTCCAGATAATATGTATAACTGTAAATTGTAAAATCATTAAGACATAGGAAATCTAAGGCCATAAGCAAACACTTTGGTTGATCCGTGCAGAAGTTTTCGAGGTATTTCTTAAAGGTTGAGGGCACTTCTGTTTTGAGCGCACTACAGCACACTGTGATAATAGTTTCTGTTTCAGAAGCTTGTTAATCGAGTTTGAATATAGACTAAAAGTTTTTTTTTTAGGACTGAGGTTTGAGGTTTGAACACCGGATCAACATCATGGCACACAGGTAGTAATCTATAAGTGCTCCGTTCTTTTTCTAACTCAAGTCTGAGTCCGAAGAAGCTCAGCACAGTGCACAGGCTCTGTAGCACCGGCGAGGATCCTAAAATACATTCGATTTTTAACTCCAAATTGTGCCCTGGCAGCGCCGTTAGGCTACTCTTTTCGATTTCCAACTGCCAAGGAATTTGTATGTGCGCAGCAATGCACACTGGCGTACAATCTCACTAACCAGAGACAATGGAATTACTAGAAGTCCATGTAAAAAAAATCCCAGCCCTTACCGGGGATTGAAATCGGAACCTTTAGAACTCGAGGCGGACACCATGCCTCGGACCACGCAGCCCCTTCATTTTTAGGAAAAGTATATACATTTAAGCATCTAAGCCCATACATAACAACCGATGAAAAATAAAGGTCTGACAATTAAGTAATGAGACTGATTTTATTATTTCTAAAACAAAAATGTCATCTATGAAGCAAAGCATGGAATCTAAAGAAGCAGCATTCGTCTATGATCTGACAACATTTCATATCGGCTCGATAAGCAGACAACAATCAAGTCGCCATTTTGTTGACCTAGTCAGAGGTGCATTGTTAGGTAATCATCACGGAGCAAAAAGCTAACATTCAATTCTTTTTAAAACTCAGAAAAATCGCCATTGAAACAGTTTAAATGAGGCAACACGTTTATGATGATAATTGTTAATCTCGTGCACAAATTTTCAGGTGGTATTCAGGATTTTAAAGTGAAGTGGAAATGATTACTAATGCATTTAGACCTGGACGTCAAATTTCTGTTCATAATGATGAACTCATTGCAAAAGTCAGAGAATGGATACAAGAAGATAGTTGTTTTACTGTGGAGATGATGGCCGATGAATGTGGTGTTAATAGAGAGACCATTTCATGACATTTAAGTGCAAGATTTTGGCAAGAAATAAAGTTGCTTGCCAATTCTTCCACGTTCGTTGTCTGATGACCAACAACACCAGCGGGCTGAGTACCCAAGAGACATCATCCAAACAAGAATTTTTAGCCCAAAAATAAGTGTGTGTTCTCAGCCTTCCACCCTATTCCCCAGATTTGTCTCCCTGTTATTATTTTCTATTTCCAAAATTCAAGCTGCGATGGAAATGACGCTTCTTTAAGGATATTGATGACATCCAAAGGGCAGTTACATCGACTTTAGGGGCCATAACAATAGAAGAACTACAGAGGTCGTTCCAGTTTTTGTTAGATAGTGCAACTTCCTGTATCAATGCACATGGGGCTTACTTTGAATCAGACACAGGTTTTATCTTAAAATGTTGATTATTGTAATTTTTATGGAATCAGTCTCATTACCTAATTGTCGTACCTTGTATAACCCATGAGTAAAGAGCAAATTAGGACAGGAGAAGAGGAGCATTTTATGAAAAAAAAGAACATTTTATGCAATAAAATCCATAACACTGCTATATAAAACCAGTTTTAATATATGACAGTGAATCCTTGACAATTAATAGTCAAGGGAAACAATTTTTGAGGCCTCGGAGATGTGGTTTTACAAAACAATCTTTAAAATTACTTAAACAGCCAAAAAAAAAAAAAAAAAATGCAATCCGGACGTTTTGAAAGAGGAAAGGGTTTACAAGACAATGTATAATTAAATTCAGAGAAAGCCTTCATTTGTGTGTGTGTGTGTGTGTGCGTGTGCGTGTGCGTGTGCGTGTGCGTGCGTGCGTGCGTGCGTGCGTGCGTGCGTGCGTGTGTGTGTGTGTGTGTGTGTGTGTGCTCGCGCGCGAGCAAGCGCAAGCATGTATGTGTGTGTGGACTTATTATGAGAAGAGGGGAAACTGAAAAACACACACGAAAAAAATATGAATACCCGAAAGATCTGTGGAAAACGAGATTGTGGAAAACAACATGAGAAGATTCTTGACAGCTGTTTGTCATGGCATGGAAAGGTGTCAGCGCGCGAACTGATACATGCTGTTGAAGATGGCAATTTGTGGAGAGGCATGATTTCTCACCGGTTCAAATTTGCATCGAGTCAGGCTGGTTTTAAAAATTACACAGGCTTCAATGTCCACCCAGGCTCAAATGGGCAAGAGGTAAAGTCCATGGAAGTAAAGATGGTCGATTTGAGATTGACCCTGTAACACATCGAGATCCGATTCGTCGACGAAAAAATGAGTCTAGAATAACATGCCAGTAACGCAACTGGCGTCTAAAGGGTTGCTTTATGCTTTAATAGCCTTTGACTGTCGTATAAAACCGATACATACAAGACTGCATTAGTCCAAGAACATAAACTATTTTAAAACATTTACTAAATTTTATGTTTGATAAATAATATGCGACATATTATTCTGCAAATTTAAAGTATATTGTAAAGAAAATTCAAAAGGCAAGTCTGTGTTTAAGTGACTGCCCGTATTTGTTCTAGGCTTGAGAAATCTATGCCAGCTGGTTGCATTTAAATATTCACCATTATTTGATCTAAGGCATCTAAGGCTATCGCCTTGATCTTGTGCTGTTGTGGTCTGCCAGATTCCTTTGAATGAGTGTGTAAAACTTGGTATTATTAATCCTTATTGCAACTTCAGAAAATCCTGGGAAGAATGTAATTGTTAATTGATAGTCTTGTCCTTGCGACTAGACCGTGATTTCTCTGCCTGGATTCTTCCATTGGTAATTGTACAGTTAATACGTTCTCTTTACTTCATCATCTTAGTCCAAAGAGGACTGGGAATTCTCATATTAAAATAAACAGTATTGAATTTTAAAATAAGATCCACTATCGAAATTTAGACATAAACATTTGTGGATAATAATGTTGAAATAATAAAGTCGAAATAGATCTACAAATTTCTTTGACATATCCATTTATACAACTGTGTGAGTGATTCTTTTCAAGCCTTGTTGTGTGAATAAAAAGGCAATCTGATAATTCTGCGTGAAGGAATTGCTTACAGAATTGCCTTTCTAACTCATAGCAAACTATTGCATGTTTGATGTGGAACCATCTTTACTTTTAATAGCCCACTTGGGCACCATTTTTGACTGCAGTGTGAAGTGTATTTATTGGTGTTTAGGAATATGTAATTTCTTGAAAAAACTGGGTCATTAGTATTTGAAAATTCTTAGCGTACTGTTGTATTTAATGTGTGGACATAAGCAACTTCCGTAATGACTGTTTCAAACAAAAATTCAGTGATACCTTTTTTAAACCTCTCAAAACAAAATTAGGCTACTGTGAAATTTTAAATTCAGAACAAGTACATATATTACCTCTAACTACAAAATGTTGTAAAAGATAGGTGTTTTTTTCCGAATACTATTTATACCCCCTGCACAAATAGAGGAATCGCGGGCATTGCTTATCGTTTTTAGTACATTGTGCTACGACATTTGCTCACCGTTAATGAATTTGTTTGTCCCTAGTCATCTATGTGAAAATGGGTCTGACTAGTAGTGTCACGATATCCTTCTTTGCCTTGTATTTCTCAGATGTGTGCAGGGCTACACCTATCATTTTCGCATAGCTGTGTGAAATACTTTCAGTCTTCGCCTGCGTCAATGCAAACGTAAACCCTCTGAGATCAATGACATATTATATGACTGCAATATTCTTTGACCTATCAGCTTTAACGATTATCTGCATTTCAGTTCAACGATGTGCCTACGTTGCCTTCCCTTTACAATTCAGGGGCGTATTCACCAGATATAGGGTTACATGTTTCATTGCAGTCATAAACATCGTAATTTGTTCCTGGTACATTCCAATATTTGCAGAACAACGTATAGAGATACGCATTGATCCTGTAACCAATGTCACCGTTTTTTAAATTACATTTACTGTCGTATTAAATAAAATTATGTATATTAACTTCATTGTCCACGTTGCAGGATCTTTAATTACCCAAAGAGTGATTTTAATATTTTTGGGGATTTTCATCAAAGCTTTGATATCATCGTTTACATTTCGCCTACAAAATTCAACCCCTTTTGCTCAAAAAGATATCCTCCCTGGAAGCCCCTTACGGCACCACCAGCGCATTCTCCTTACCGCGATCTCATCGTGGATCTGATTTGCAAGAATTCAGAATAAATGTTTTTTAACCTGAAGATTTAAACAAAGTACAGTCTTGTGTGGATGATTGACAAATAAGCATTGTCATAATAAAGCATTGTCATAATAGCTCTCTGATAAACAGCGAGACGGCAACACGCTTCAAACCAAAGAACTTTATTCAGGACAGAAGTCAAACACAAAAACATAGCAGCAAAGAGACACAGATTATCACAGTTGTCACCCTTACATCAGCTATTTTCATGTTCTGTCAACTGCCAACGTTGTATATTTCCATTACACATCTTTTCATCCTAGAATTTAGTCAAGCTCGCAAATACTAAATCAGCTATACTGTTTTAGTTTCGCTAAAAAGTTTTTTTTTTTTTTAAAAATAAAGTATCTAAATTCAGATTTGAATATCTTTGTCTATGTTTCGTGCCATAGCAAGTTCAAGGTGACATTCTACTCTACGCTAAAGACTTGTTTTGTCAAAGCTATCTCGAACGTTTGACAAACAAACGATATATAGTATATAGTAACTTTAATGAACAGACACATATGTGTATGTTCATGGTGTTTGATTACAGGACATACTTTGGCATTGAGAACTTGATCAAAGGTATTTAGATTTACAAGATGCATTCTTGCGTCGGCACTGCTAAACGGAGTTTCTTGAAAACTTAGTTTATGATGTGGTATGGCAACTTTGTACTGTTTAGCATAGTAGCGTTCTCTCTATCCATAGAATTGTTAATATATCTACTAGTAAACAGATGAAGAGCAAAACGAAAGTGTATTACATATGGTAAGGATTTGTTCTTTTTGTTATTTTTTCCTTAAAATTTGCGTATACCTTTTTTATGTTAAACATGACAAACATGTCTGAAAAATCAGGACTGAGTTTCTATTCATGGCCCTTCAAGACAACCAGCGGAACAAATATTGAAAATGATCCTTGCAAAGCATTTACAGCCGCATACTATTAACTCATTGCTGCTTATGTCCTTTTAGTTTGCAGTATATCATACGGCTTTTTTTTTTTTTTCATGCGTTTGGTGCATACGCCATATTGCGTTTAGTGAATCTTTTCAAGCGCTCAACTCACATTCCTTCTGCAGTTATTTCTTCCTTCATTATAATGAATTTCCTGATGTGTCTTCACCACACAGTACGGTCCATGGCAGTTCGTAGCCACGATTTTTGCCTTGATAATTTCACAATTGTCAATTGTATGTACAGTGTGCCTTTCACATGCAAATTACCGAAAGTAAAATTTTCGGGTAAAACAACAAATAAACAACAAATTATGCAACATTTTTTAATGTAATAAAAGTGCACATATTGCCAAATGTATTACTATTACATTCTATCGTATTTGTGTCCAAAGGTTGCGTGTCCCTTACAAAACGTTGCACTACGAATCCTAGCATCTTTGAGCTTTTGTTATTTTATTAGTCAATTCTCAATTCGGTAGTTTGCCACTGCTTTCTGCACGGTCGGTTCTCGATACTACTGTGGAACTAATGCAAGTCGGTCTGCTTGCAGCTGGGAACGAAACCGACACCTCGGCATTTGGAAAAACGTTTGCAAAGCCTAAGCCACTGACGTCTACAGTATTAACAAAACAACAAATTATAGGTAGTATCGTCATACCACCAGCAAACTACCACTACTAAACCGACACACCATGAACTACTCATTATCAACATTTCTAAGATGTGCCTTAAAAAAAGTTACTACCCAAGAGGGAATCAAGAAAAATACTGATGGACATATTGGTTCAAACATTCCCCACACACAAACGCCCAATCCCCAACCCCCCACTCCCCTCCCCCCGAGCGCGCACACGCACACACACAGAGTTAATATATATATATAACTAATCTGAATTATTAAATATTGTCGATACATGTAAGTTGTGGGCCGAAGATTACACTGGCCGGACGTTTACTACCGGTGCCAGTTTCTTGAATTCGGACCTGCAGAAAGCACCACCTGTGCTTTCGGGTCGAAGCAGCCTAAAATTATACAAGGAATCTCACGGGAATTGAAGGCAATCGCCGTATTTTGACCTCATGCCCATCGCGTGTCGATTGGTCGTATAAATTTGAGTCTAGCATAATATGCCGCTGCGCCACCTATATGAAAGGGTAGATAACTCTACTTTTTATTTTGTTTGCTTGGAAGCGTCACGGTCGTTAAGCAGTAGAGTCTGTTTCCTAGCGAATGGAAAGGTGAAAAAAATACACATTATGAGTCGGTCTTAATAATAGTTCGTATTGTCTATCTCAATGTTACTTTCAGAGTTTTTCAGCGTTCTTAAAATAACTTCATGCTGTCAACATCGGGGAAGATAAGGCACCGCTTTAGATAAGAGAGACTTCGAGTCAAGGGAAGTGGGATTATCGAACAATCAATTTTATCGGTTTTGCCCCTGTCGTTGTGGATTTGTTAGAAGCTTTGATAACGAGAAAGACAGCATAGGAATGCTGTTTAGAAACGTCTATGCCCAATGCATTACGAAAAAAGCAGTATTGCAATGATACAACATAGATTGAGTCTTATCTCCTTAGTTCAAATTGTAAAAGGAAAATGTACACACGAAATCACTCTCACATACCGCTCGTGTCGCGTGCCTGATTTAAGGATTGCTCCTTGATAACCAACAGCACTGTGAAAAAATAATGTTGAGGCGTCGGCTCGTACTGGTCTAAGGGAGATCCCGTGGCCAATATATGCTTAACTTATTTCAGGAGTAGGGCAACTCAAGCTCTGGCACTACAGAATATCTAATATTCCTAGGCACACTTAGCTGGACACCCCCACTACTATAAAAAGATAGCCCCCAAATGTGATAGTATACTAATAGTATACTATCATAGCCATGTTAACACATATTACACTTACTAATCAAACAAACATAAAAGCTAGACAGTTAGAATGGTGAAATAGGAACACCCAAGTCAGCCATGAACATTTCTGAATGGATGTAATAATTGCAACATATATATATATATATATATATATCAAGACAATCAAGATGGTTTCCAGTGACTGGATTTTAGGACTTAACGTCACAGCGATGATATTGAAACAGCCAGACAAAGTTCATGGAGCACATGAATCATCACAGTGAATCATAGGTAGCCATGTAAACAGATATATATATAATAATATATATATAATATATATAATATATATAATATATTCCGAGTTAGCACAGTTAATAGGAGGCTCGCTTTCAAATCCAGCTGCATATATTCCGCGTTAGCACAGTTGATAGGAGGCTGGCTTTCAAATCCAGCTGCGACTCGCTGCAGCTACGGTCGGTGTTCGAAACCGGGCGGTTCCCGGAGTTCACGCAGACTCTAGGAAATGGGTACCCGAGTTGAAACTCTGGGGTGAATGGAGTAACGTCGCTGTAGCTACGGAGCTACGTGCGGACGGCGATACTGGCAGACAGTTTCTTATTAGCTGTCTGTACAGGTGGTAGAGAACTTATGGTTTATAACAGTGTGCAATGACGTAGGTTCACATCTCCCGACTTTACTTTTACCTATATATATACATATGATTAGCATAATTAAAACGAGCTCCTCGGATCGATCCAGCCGAAATAGGTATCACTAAATGCTGTGAGAAGTGAAGATGGTTGGTGGTACGCAGACCACATCACCCATCGAGTAATGGAGTTTGTTTATAATGGGTCTAACACAATGACAAAGAGCAGAAATCTGACAATCCAGCTATTATACATGCGTTTGAAAGGTAAGACACTCGAGCAATGCCATAGGGGTTTGAAGTATTATGACTTTCTACTTGTATGATAGGTAACAGTCAGCTCTGTAGCTAAGTCGATGCGAACGCTTCGTAATGCCGAGATGCCGCTTTCGATCCCAGCTGCGGGCCATGCGCCTTGCGTTGGTTTCGACAGTGGTATCAAGAAAGCCGACCGTCCAGCAATCAGTGGCAAACTACTGGAAGTAAATTTGCCTAGAAATACCACACAACAGCCAGGGGCTGTTTTGGTTGGTTCTGCAACGTCCTGAGAAGGATACGCATTAACCTCTGCTAGGTAATAATTCGATTTATGCTCAAGCAAATCACCGGGTACGTTGTGCATTTTTGAAATGTCAAGAAAAGCAAGGAATCTGTTTCAGTTACCAGCCCTCAGCAACCATGTCTTGCACTGTGTACCCTGGACAGAGTAATGAGGATGTCTTGAAAGAGACTGACTCACGGTGAGAACTGATTGCCCACATCAGAAACAGACAATCTACATTATTTGGTCATGGGATGAATAGTAGAAAACTGGAGTACATCTGACAGTAGGAAAGTTGGAGAGGCGGAGGAGAGGCAGAGAGAGAGACCGAGAGAAAAGATGCTGGACTGTTGAATGTCACGGCATGGAAAATCAACTGTGTCTGAGTTCATTAGGAGTACACGAGGCAGAAGGTTGTGGACAGACATGACTACCAACGCCCCACAGCGTGAACTTTAAGAAGAAGCCCTCCATTGATAAACATCGCTCCTCCCAACTGCCATGCCAGTTATAATAACCTTAACGTCCGGCAGACAATCATGGCGCTTGTTGCCTCGAATACCCGCATAATCATACACACATGCATGTTATGGAATTGATAAACTGTTATCAAATAAATTCATTCTATAACTATGACTCAGAATGTAAAAGAAGAAGATACAAGCAACCTGTTGACTTAAAGGCACGACAAATAATCGTTGTGGTTCCTGTCCTACGTGGCGAGATGGGTTTTTTTTTTTTAATTAAAATTAGTTTTTCAAGATAATCAATCCTAGAAGCTGCATGCCCTTACAATCTCCGGGGAACTAGATTTGTATAATCCCTTCTGGGACTCAGAAACATAAACAGTGGATCCAATAGAAGCACGATAGAAATGCCAGTTGGCAAATGTCCTGCCCCAACTACACACAGAATGAAACAGAACGTATGCCTGTGCGAAGAATGCGGCTGAAAATGTGGAAAAAACAAAAAACACATAAACATGTTAAGAAACGTGATGAGAGCTAAATCATATAGCTGGTGTATATAAAACTGCTGTATGGCTTAGAGGTCAGTCAATGATTTTCACAAAACTGGATGTAATTAAAACCTCATCTGCGCTGCATGCGGTTAAGAAAAACACGGCCTTCTTGGTTTTTCAAGTAGAGATACGAGAGTCCTACCTAGAAAAAAAAAAAAGATTTTCTTCTTACCACTTAATAGCCCCATATACAATTTGTAATAAATGTACATACTGCAGGCGGCTTATTGTATTAGATGCCGCACACAGTCAAAAGCTAAACGTTTTTTTTAATCTGTTTATTTCTCTGGCAACAATGCAGAAAGTTTAATACGGAAAAAAAACACGAATCTATGTTTTTAAAAACTCGAAGGCTTTTAATGAAATTATACGCCATCAGTACACGTGTACATGTGTATTCACCCCTTATTAACTCTGGCTGAGTACGCGTATTCATGTGTATTCACCCCTTATTAACTCTGGCAGACTGCTTCTGTGGTGATGGATCGTTTGTCTAGCTGTCTCAACAAAGAGCTATCTAATCAGCAAGAGATAGCATATGCATCTACCGCAGTTTAAGGTAGAACAAATAAAATAATTGGCACTGTAAGAAAAAGAGAAAAAAGGCCAGCAGTAAATATCCACTCTACAATTTTAAAAATATAGAATTAACTTTAAAACAAAACAAAAAGCATCGTATCGCAATTTACCAAGAGAGATGTTTACTCTTGATGCGGATATGTTTGTCTGTGTGAAATATAAGCAGAGACGATATCATTGTTGAGGTCAAAATAGAGAGCTGCCATTGTTATCGGCTTTTTTAAACAATTCACCTCATGAATTAGCATAACTGTCTGCTGAAAGTCGATAGTAGTATCAGACACATAATTCAATACATAATATAGACATGGTCATAAGGTTCACATTGATCTTCTTCGTCAAAAAGCATTGGTTTGTTTTTCTTTCCCAATCCAGAAGCAAGGCAGCATGCTTGCATCTCTTAGTCTAGTTGATGTGTAGGAGTGCGAGGTAACCAAAGAGCGGATCGGATGGCCGCAAAACCGACAGATACAAGAAAAGTAGTAATGGACAAGAGATAGACACTGAAGAACATTTATTATATAGTGCTGATAGGAGATGACAGATGAAAAAACCTGTACAAAAGTGCTGGAATTCAGAATTATGTCTGAATCTGGCAAAAGCAGACGAATGAGAGGTAGAGAACGGCTTGTGGATAACTCATGAGCTACTGAAACAGTCAGTATAAATGCGTCATTATGTGTCAACCGGGAAACGAGGCATCTATAAGTATGTCTGGCATGCCATAAAGTTAACTCTAAAATCAGTTAACAGATCTACAAACTGGATGTGCAGGCAAAACTCCAGTTCTGGTACAAGACCAGAATCCAGAGGTGGACTAACAACTAAAACTGTCCTCCTGTTTACAGCCGGTGAACGCGAAAAAGAAGCAAATGTCATCAGCAGTCTGTCTAGTCCTATTATGTTGCCCTGCATGTAGCTCTGTGGTCTGCTGTGAATACATAGTAACACAATGCCCTTCTATTAATTCTAAAATAGCCACCTCGAGGGAGATTATTAAACAAGCGAGAAGAAAAGCAGTATGACATTTCTTCGAACATCTATGTTTGTATTTTTCCTCTCCCACTAGTAGAGGGAAAAATCACACGATCAAACACACACACACACACATATACACACAAAATCAAGTACGTACGTACACATATGGACACAAACACACACACACTTTGTCTCTCTCTCTCTCTCTCTCTCACTAACACACACTCTTTCTCTTTCTCTCTCTCTCTCTCTCTCTCTCTCTCTCTCTCTCTCTCTCTCTCTCTGATAATAGCTAACTAGTAAATTCAGCCTGATCATGACATTCAATGTTAAGAGTTCCGTAAGAACCAGGAGACACGCTCCTCTCCTACACATATCACAGCATATCATAATTGTATTTCTCTCTCCATGGCGATAATAAGATAGGACGATAGAATTATTATTTATCAGGGGATTTCTCAGTTTTTAGAAGGTGAATAATTTCTGTGTTTTTCTCCAAGCCGCAGGGGATATCCCGTTTCTATATGTTTTATTTATCAACTCAACAACTGTGGCTTTCCTATGCTCTCAAATAAAGCAACATTTAATTTGAAACCATGTCAGGCCACTTGACTAGCTTTTCCGCCCATGTTTTTAGAAATTCCGCATGTTAAATTAGTCCACTCGAATAGAGTATTATTAACTGTCTGCTGTCTTGCTGTGCTTCCTCAGAATCAAGGATTCGTTTCTGCCCAGTTCTAAGCCTTCCTGCTCCTTTTACAGATGCAGACTAATGCTTCAAATGGTCTACGTTCATTTGCAATTCGGTGGCTTCATTCCTGCTTACTGAAGTCTTGTGTTTAGCACACGATTTTTCAGGGAAATATTAATCGGAGTTGTGCATTTTCTAAACTGTTGTGCTTTCATTACTGTGAAAGCACATCTACAAATAAGTAAAGAACGTCTTTTACATCAATAGTGGATCACGCATATGATGCTAGGCTTACTCTGAATATAACAATGAGCATTAGGTTGTTGTTGTGGTCAATATATGGGAGCTACGTGGCCGCCCCTCCAGGATAATGTGTGGTTATTTTAAAATTCTTGTTATTGGGTATGGCAACTTCCGTGGCTTAGGCGTTGCGAGTCCGACTCAAAATATCAATGTACGGCGATCGAAACCCACTGCTAGCTGCGTAGATTTTTATCATGGTATGAGCGTCGCCGGTCAGCCCAACCCTAAAATGGGTACCATGATGTATGTCCTGGGGGAATAACAGACGGTCGGCGTAATGCGGGCCACATTACTCCCCTTGCGCCGATTGGTCTGTAAACAAATACTGATGCTCTTCCCGTATGCCCGATGCGCCTAAAGGCGAGAAAATGGATCTTTACTTACAGGCGTGAAAATGGATCTTTACTTACAGGCGTGAAAATGGATCTTTACTTACAGGCGTGAAAATGGATCTTTACTTACAGGCGTCAAAATGGATCTTTACTTACAGGCGTCAAAATGGATATTTACTTACAGGCATAAAAATGGATCTTTACTTACAGGCGTGAAAATGGATCTTTACTTACAGGCATAAAAATGGATCTTTACTTACAGGCGTCAAAATGGATCTTTACTTACAGGCATAAAAATGGATCTTTACTTACAGGCGTCAAAATAGATCTTTACTTACTTAGTTACTTTTTAAATTATGTTTGGTGTGATAATTGGCACCGATAAATTGGTTATTAAAAATTGACGCGCCTAGGATGATAGAACACTTTTGTTGTTCTGCGACACTTGGTTCAAATCTTTTTTATAAGAGGGATTTCTTTATGGTCACACGGCTGTGGGATCGATCCATCCTCATAAAATGGACATCAGTAAATATGTTGTCAGATACTGCGACCTGTATGATAATAACGATATTTCCTTGAAGTTTCATTAAACATGTCTTCTTGTTATTTTTTTGTAATTGATGTTGCTATTGTTGTTTCTGTTGTAGTCGTTGTTGTTATTGTTTTTGTTATTGTTGTTGTTGTGGTTCTTCTTCTTCTTCTTCTTCTTCTTTTTCATTTTTTCTTTTTTTTTTAAATTCTTTTATCTATCTTTATTGATATTCAAGATTCCAGATACTTTTTTTTTTCTTCTCATTTATCACCCACCTCCATTCACCTATGTGACCATCCTTCTGTTTCGAGTTGCTACTGTGTAGTAGTTCCTAATAGTTCGAGAGCTAAGGGTCAGTCTACTTCCAATCAACTCTTTTGTTTACGTACTCACTTGTTGTGTCCATGACATTATCTATGTAGGCCACAACCATACAATAGGAATAAACTCACAGGGAGCAAGTACAGCAGGGATCTACCAGTCGTCAGTAGAAATTATCCTCGTCAACAAGCGTTTCGGCCCACGATTCCTAGACGCATTCGGAGGTGGGCCCACCTGAGTTCATGAAGCTCAGGGCTGGTTCCTTGCTGCACGCGATTACCGGATGGTGTTTTTCTTTCGGCCAGAGACAAGACGACTTGGTGGTTTCGCAGAAGGTACTGTGAGATAATAAATCGCCGCGGCAGCCTAGGAATAAACTCACAGGGAGCAAGTACAGCATGGATCTACCAGTCGTCAGTAGAAATTATCCTCGTCGACAGGCGTTTCGGCCCACGATTCCTAAAAGCATTCGGAGGTGGGCCCACCTTAGTTCATGAAGCTCAGGGCTGGTTCCCTGCTGCACGAAATTACCGGATGGTGTTTTTCTTTCGGCCAGAGACTAGACGACTTGGTGGTTTCGCAAAAGGTACTGTGAGATAAGAAGCCGCCGCGGCAGCCTAATTAAAGCAGTCAGCGTGCCTGGACGACCGAGCGACAAGCTTACGTTTGGTTTACCGGACACATGTTGGACTTTTATTAGCAGTTGGCAGAGGAACACTGGCAGACACTTCGGACACGATGGACTTTCAAGGGGTGAGAAACCCTTTTCCACTAGACACCCGGACTAGCTCACCGAGGCCCGTCCCCTACGTTGTTGCGTTGCGTCCAAAGCCAGCTAGAGGCCCTTTCGGCTACCTCTCCCAGTTTTTTGAGTGTTCGTTTCCGTTCATTACCGCGCAATCCTAGTTCTTTACCCACATTGTAGAGCTACGTGGAAACGAGGCCTCTCGCTCCCACTTCGACGGCAAAGACCCGTACCGTGTACGACTCGTTTCTCCTCAGACCGGCTGCTAAATCACTGTATTTCTCGAGCTTATACATGTGATTCTCCTCCATACGCGACTCAAACGGGACGGTCAACTCAATCAGGATGAGCTGCCGGTTTTGCACAGAGTGGAGAACTATGTCCGGTCGCAGGCCGGTCTTACGGATCAACTCGGGGTACCGTTCATGGCCCGGCAGATCAACCGCCAGTAACCAGTCCCTCGCAGAGTCTAGCACAGATGGAGCGAATGCATTTTGTAATCGCTGCCCTGCGATCCCACAAAGCCTGTCACGACCCCATCTAGGCTGGCGGACCCTGGTATGTAAACCACACTCTTCAGTATGTCGCAAACTAACTACATCATTTGTTGACGGTTCGTATTTTTTTTAGTCAGACATTTCACGATCAATAGTTTGATATTGCCCGTAAAAAGGTCGATGCTCATTCAGATGTCTAAATCAGTGCAAAGCTGTCTGTTGCCAACACGTTTGCAGCAAAATTTGTCTCGATAAGTTGTAATTATGACATAATAATTATCTCCTAAACTGTGAACTGTGCTCATAAACCTTTAGACACACAAAAATTAATAACCCCAGATAATATATTATCTATCATTTGCAGATATTTTTAAAAATCTTGATTGTTACCTAACCCCCACCGCCCCCCCCCCCACCTCCATCCCATCTTTTTTAAAAATTCTTCTGGTAAGTAAATATCACTTTTCAAGCCTGTTGGCGTATCGGGCATATGGGAAAAGGACCTATATTTTTACTGACCAGTCGGCACTAGGTGGGTAGTGTGGTCAGCATTTCGCCGGCCGTCTTTATTTCCCCAGGAAATACATCCTGGTACCAGTTTTAGGCTGGGTCGGCCTTCGACGCCCCATACCTTGATGAAAATCCAAGCAGCCAGCAGTGAGTTTCAATCGCAGTTCGTTGTAATTACGAGCCGGACTCGCAACGCCTAAGCCACGGACGCCGCCTTTTTTTTTTTTCTTCCATGTTGTGCTAAATTAGGTCATGATAGTCTGAGAAGTCCCGCCATCTGGTGCAAGTAAAGTAATGATCGATATTTGATTGTAGTGAAATAACTGTACTGATTGAGAACTGATTCATTATGCTACTATAAACAAGACTGGGAAAAAAAAGGTAAAGAGAACAGTGAATAGATATTTACTGTGAGATAATAAACAGTGTTATTTTCCAAACGTAGCGACTTAAAATAAATATATAGAAGGCATGATACCAGGAAGGAGGGGCAGGGGCCGACCAACACAAAGATGGGCACCGGATATAAACGACTCCTTAAGTATAAAAGTGCATGAGGCGGTAGAGCTGGCGAGAGACCGAGTTTCTTTCAGGCATACCATGATGAGAGCGACGTTCTGCAAAGGACTTGCTTCATGATGATAATGAATAACTTTTATATAATAAGATAAGACCTGTTTGTTAAGATTCTTCGACCATGAAAAAACCTTCGATACAGTCGACGATAATGTGTTGTGATTATGTAAGGGGAAAAAAATCAGGAATCTCATCAAAAGCAATTATACTCATGCTGCAAAAGTAAAGCCGGATTGTCAAGCTTTTAAAACTCGGTTGTGCGTCAGGGCTGTGCAGTATCATTACGTAGTAATAAACATGGATACTGCAACGAACTTTAATCATGAAAATATCAAACAGATTTAAGCCGACGATTGTAAGGAATGCAAGAACTTTTAATAGTGGAATAATATGAGAAAAAACTCGGAAGAAAGAGACAACGGTTTTAAAAATGCATCAAAAAAAAGGCTGGAAAATATGGAATGTAACATTAAGAACGTATCTATGTATCTAAAACATACATGGATACTATCTATATTATAAGGAAATCTATCTATCTAACTATCTAATCATGAAAATAATCAAACAGATTTAATATTCGCGGTCGACGACAAGTATCTATCGATCTATCTCGTAAGGTTCTAATCTATCTATCTATCTAGAATCCACTATCTATCTATCTAAATCTATCTATCTATCAAATCTATCTATCTATCTACAAATCTATCTAGGATCTATAATATCTATCTAAAAAATCTATCTATCTATCTCTAGGAAGAAATCTAGATCTATCTATCTATCTATCTATCAACGGCTAAATCTAGAAATCTATCGGAAATCTACATCTATTTATCTAATCTATCTAATCTATCTAATCTATCTATCTATCTAAAATCTATCTAGCTAGGAATCTATCTATCTATCTATCTATCTATCTATCTAATCTATCTATCTATCTATCTATCTATTAATCTATCTATCTATCTATCTATCTATCTATCTATCTATCTATCTATCTATCTATCTATCTATCTATCTATCTATCTATCTATCTATCTATCTATCTATCTATCTATCTATCTATCTATCTATCTATCTATCTCTATCGATCTATCTATCTATCTATCTATCTATCTATCTATCTATCTATCTATCTATCTATCTATCTATCTATCTATCTATCTATCTATCTATCTATCTATCTATCTATCTATCTATCTATCTATCTATCTATCTATCTATCTATCTATCTCTATCTATCTATCTATCTATCTATCTATCTATCTATCTATCTATCTATCTATCTATCTATCTATCTATCTATCTCTATCTATCTATCTATCTATCTATCTATCTATCTATCTATCTATCTATCTATCTATCTATCTATCTATCTATCTATCTATCTATCTATCTATCTATCTATCTATCTATCTATCTATCTATCTATCTATCTATCTATCTATCTATCTATCTATCTATCTATCTATCTATCTATCTATCTATCTATCTATCTCTATCTATCTATCTATCTATCTATCTATCTATCTATCTATCTATCTATCTATCTATCTATTATCTATCTATCTGGGAGTGTCTCCATGCATGACTGTATTACGAATGTATGCCTGTATGTTTGTATCCATGTATGTTTGTTTGTATGTATGTATGCCTGTGTGTATGCCTGTTTGCATATTTGTTTGTATGTATGCACGTATATATGTATGTATGTAATGTTTGCATGCATGTATGTGTGTGTGAGTGGGTGATCGTGTGTATGTGGGTGTATGTATGCACGCGCGTGTTTTTTGCATGCACTTTACAACTCATGCTTTTGTGTTCTTTTATAATATTCATAGATATGCATATTATCACATAATCATAACATGCTTTATTAGTAAAAATACAACTGCTGTGCGAAAGATGGTTGACTGGAAGGGCCGAATGTAAGACGGGCCTGCGTGCCCAATTTGTGACCCTTTGAAAATAAAGTTCGTTCGTTCGTTCGTTCGTTCGTTTTATCTATCTATCTATCTATCTATCTATCTATCTATCTATCTATCTATCTATCTATCTATCTATCTATCTATCTATCTATCTATCTATCTATCTATCTATCTATCTATCTATCTATCTATCTATCTATCTATCTATCTATCTATCTATATCTATCTATCTATCTATCTATCTATCTATCTATCTATCTATCTATCTATCTATCTATCTATCTATCTATCTATCTATCTATCTATCTATCTATCTATCTATCTATCTATCTATCTATCTATCTGTCTGTCTGTCTGTCTGTCTGTCTGTCTGTCTGTCTGTCTGTCTGTCTGTCTGTCTGTCTGTCTGTCTGTCTGTCTGTCTGTCTGTCTGTCTGTCTGTCTGTCTGTCTATCTATCTGTCTATCTATCTATCTATCTATCTATCTATCTATCTATCTATCTATCTATCTATCTATCTATCTATCTATCTATCTATCTATCTATCTATCTATCTATCTATCTATCTATCTATCTATCTATCTATCTATCTATCTATCTATCTATCTATCTATCTATCTATCTATCTATCTATCTATCTATCTATCTATCTATCTATCTATCTATCTATCTATCTATCTATCTATCTATCTATCTATCTATCTATCTATCTATCTATCTATCTATCTATCTATCTATCTATCTATCTATCTATCTATCTATCTATCTATCTATCTATCTATCTATCTATCTATCTATCTATCTATCTATCTATCTATCTATCTATCTATCTATCTATCTATCTATCTATCTATCTATCTATCTATCTATCTATCTATCTATCTATCTATCTATCTATCTATCTATCTATCTATCTATCTATCTATCTATCGCTCTATCTATCGCTCTATCTATCGCTCTATCTATCGCTCTATCTATCGCTCTATCTATCGCTCTATCTGTCTGTCTGTCTGTCTGTCTGTCTGTCTGTCTGTCTGTCTGTCTGTCTGTCTGTCTGTCTGTCTGTCTGTCTGTCTGTCTGTCTGTCTGTCTGTCTGTCTGTCTGTCTGTCTGTCTGTCTGTCTGTCTGTCTGTCTGTCTGTCTGTCTGTCTGTCTGTCTGTCTGTCTGTCTGTCTGTCTGTCTGTCTGTCTGTCTGTTTGCCTGCCTGCCTGTCTGTCTGTCGCTTTCTTTCTTATCGTCTCACCCCGTCTAACCCCCTCTCCCACTCTCATCCTAAATTACCTTTAATAAACAAAAACATTTATTTTTACCTCGCTCTATCCAATTACCTTTCCTACAATTTAAATCAGGGAAGGCGCTTTTCGCATTGTACTGTACATTGCATTCGCGACACCTGATGTATTATTTTCAATCAGAGGAACATTCCCAAGCTGAAACGAATAATTTCGTTAATAGCAATTGTGTTGTCTCGTCTGGGACTACATATTTAAAATGAAATAACAAAATCTGTTTGATTTTTCTGTCGTTTCTTATTTAGAATTTAATTTTGAAAAGGAATTTCGTCCTTGATGTCATTTTTGTTTTCGGTGTCAGTTGGCAAAAAAATTAATGTAATCAGCTTTTGAACTTAAAAGTTAGTGAAGATTCTTAAAGTCACGTGGGACAAAATGAAACAAAATACAAGTACTGACATTTCTAACGATCTGAATATTGAAGAGATCTCTCATAAACAGTATCGTTTCACCTAAAACTAAAATTCTCTGGTCATTTAAACGCCAGAATGACTTAGAGGGAACAGAAATGGAAGTTGTTGGCTGCTGGAAAAAAGAGACAGTTTTCAACCTGGACATCAGTCGGCACAAAATATCAAAACATCCTGGGGATGAAAGTTTAGGTGGGAAATTTGACAGGGGACAAGCTGTCTTACTGGGATGATAAGGACGATATCATGAAAACACTTGCTGCATGAGGATAACAGTTAAACACATGTATTTGTGTGTGGTATAAGAAATTATTACGTTGTTACATTTTTTGTTGTTGACATTGTTGACTTAGGGGTTCTAAAGGCAAGTTTGCAATTCCGCTCTTTAGTAAGAAAAGTGGTTTACCCGACCTCCTTTTGGAAACATTTTGTTTCTGTGCCCGTGGGAATTTTCCTTTCAATTCAAGCTGAATATAATAACTGTTTTGATTTGAAGGAGTTGAAGAAATGAAACAAAAAGAAATTAATGGGCAATCGGTAACGTTAGTAACAATTGTGATAGAATGAAGTCAAGATTTAGCTAGCTGAAGCATTAGGAGAACTGAAAAGCATAGTTACCTCAACAAAGTCTTAGTAAGTTGTTTAGTACTGGAGGAGATAAAGAATCTGGTAATCTGGTAATCTGGTAATCCTAGTTTCAGCTTCATAGCAAACGGGTCACCCCACATATGCTCCGCTACTGTGCCAACGAAAAACAAACGCAGCTCACAGTGTCACGCCATGCACTCAACTCAGAAGCTGGGCGACGAAACTACATCCTTCCAGTCTACAAATGGAGCAAAAATGCAACGGCCACCGTCTGGAAAAAAAAAATATTTGCCACGGCTTTAAAAAAAAAAAAAAGGTGGCCGTACCTAGCGTCCATTTTGACCGGAAGAATTATATGAGGGTTAATAAACGGTCACCCCAGCAGTACCCTCATTATTAGCTGGGGAAGGGACTTAGGACATTACATCCACCAGCAGGCGTCGCCCCTACAACGACCTGCCTGCCATCGTTAGCGACTGTTCACCCAACAGCCATGCAGTTCTTTGGCACGAAGGAGACACCTTGAACTTGGGTTTCGTACTGCCGACTCCCTACTAAGTTGTTATTTTATGTTCTGTTATCACAATTAATGTCACTGCACATTGGGCATACCCATGCGTGCTCAGTTCTCCGAAGCAGCAGCCACTCTAAAGTACTTCTACTAATTGTCCCCATGAGAAGCTGGTAAACATGATGTTTCTTTCAAGTTAATGTCTTTACTGGTTTAAAATTTAGTGCTGACAGTTCTGTAGTTGACCGCATTGTCTTGATTTTGGCAGTAACGTGTGCCTCGTAGCGTTGAAAAAGCAAAGGTAAACTTATAGTTTTTGTTTTACCCAAAACATGTGCTGGCGGGGCGCGATTCGCTAGGCAGTTTTTACTTTCATTAGTTTGCCTTCGCTCTCTTTATGGTTAGTCTTGATGCCATAGAGATTTGCTGCCAAGTGACTCACAAGTGGAAGCGAACCGGGTATCTCGTAATTAGGAAAGGCGTTCTCAACTCCTAATCGACAGTTCTTCTTATTCTTCTTCACTTCCTCTTTTACCGCTGTGGGTGTCGAGGGAGATATAAGGTTCTGTTTCTAGCTCTTCTGGCCGCCTCGACCATAGGCACATCGTGCTGTTGTAGAGTTTCTCTGATGTTATCCTTCCATATTGTTATTGGTCTACCTCTTGCTCTACCTCCTTCTTCTCTTTCGATGTATGCTTTGTATGGTATGGTGTCAAACGAAATTCTCTCTAAGTGGGCAAACCATTTCACTTGCTGTCTTCGTATGTAATCCAGAATTGGTTCTGTGCCGACTTTTTCTCTTATGATCTTATTCCTGATGTTATCTCTTATGGCCACTCCTACAGCCCTTCTCAGACATCTCACTTCCGTGGTTACTAATTTTCTTTTATGGTTAGTTGTGAGTGATCATGTCTGGCACTGGTAGCACAGAATTGGAATAAATATGCTTTGAATTAGATGTCTCTTTGTGCTGATTGGGATTGTCTTATGCTGTAAGAGGGGGCTAGCTGTCCCAATACTTGGTTTGCTTTACTGCATCTAATGTTAATTTCCTTATCCAATTTCCCATCTTCGGCAATTGTAGTTCCCAGATATTTAAACTCAGATGCCAGTTTGATGCCTTTGCACTCTATTGCTATGTTTAGATGTGTCTTCTTTTTTCCTATTGACATTGCTTCTGTCTTTTCAGTGTTGATTCTCACAATATTTGTTTTACATTCTTCATTCATGGATGTTAGATGTAGTTGCAATTTCATGGCTGTATCTGCTATCAAGGCCTAGTCATCTGCAAAGAGTAATTGGTTGATCTTAATAACATTTTCATTCATGGGCTTGGCATTCTTGCATATACTGTCGATGTAGGTGATAAACAGCAGTGGTGTTAAGACACACCCCTGTCTTACTCCAGATGTTACTGTGAATGGATGAGATGTTCCCTGATTTATTCTTACTACACTTCTACAATCCCTGTATACACTTTTGCACACTTCGATGAGGTGCTCGCTTACTCCATATCTTGCCATTACTTTCCATAATAATTGTCTGTCGACTCTGTCAAATGTCTTCTCCTGGTCTACGAATGCCACAAATAAGTTCTTATTGTATTCAATGTTCTTTTCTATTAACTGTTTAAGTGTGAAGATTGCATCTGTGCAGCTTCTATTTCTCCTAAATCCCATCTGTTCTTCTGCCAGCTGTGGTTCTATCACTGGTCTCAGTCTTGTTTCTATTATCTTGGCATACATTTTGCCAACATGGCTTAAAAGAGAAATGCCTCGGTATTGACCGCATTCTCGTTTGCTTCCTTTGTTCTTCCACAATAGTATAACTATTGCATGTTGCCAATCAATAGGGGCAGTTTGTTGTACCCACGCTGCATTAAATATTCTGTGAAGCCATCTGATGCTGCTCTCACCTGCTGTTTGAATTATTTCTGTTGGTAATCTATCAGCTTCTGGTGCTTTATATTTGGGAGACTGCTTAATGACTTTTTCTATTTCATCCATTAGTATGTGTTGTTCTAACACTGTTGCTCTGTGCTCTTCAGTTGTTCTTTCCTGATGATCTCCTAGAGGATTAAAGAGCTCATTGAAGTATTCCCTCCATCTTTCTGCTATCTCGGGTGGATCTATCAATGGCCTTCTTGTCTTATTATTAATTATTTCAGTGGGGTTGTAGCTCTCATCTCTTTTCCGCATATTTTTAACTACTTTGAAAAATTTTCTGCTGGCTGTTTTCTCATTTTCTGCTAATGACTCACCAAAACGTTTCCAAGATGCTTGTTTTGCATTCTTGACACTCCTGTTGGTTTCTCTCCTTTGCAGTCTATAGTTTACATAATCTTCTTCTTTCTTTTATTTTATCCACTGTTTATATAATAAGTCTTTTTTCTTTTTAATTGATTCTTTTACTTCTTCGCAATAACAAGGTGAATATTTGTTATTTTCCTGTCTGTTTCCACTCTTCCGTTTTCCACATAATTCTTCTGCAATACTAAGCATAGTGTTTTTATATTTACTCCATTCTTCCTCAATATTGCCAACTACATCTGGAAGTTGTTTGAATGCTGTCTCTACTTTCTGTTGTAACTGTTCTTTTACTTCCTTTCTGTTTCAAATTCGCTATCTTGATGAGATCCTTATTTTTGGTTAATTTTTTTCTGTGTTTCTTTAATGTAAGATGTTTTGCTGTTAACACAACTATTTTATGGTCAGTGTCACATAGACCATTAGGGATTGCTCTTGAATCAAGAATTCTCCTTCTTCATTGAACTCTGGTAAGTATAAAGTCAATCTGGCTCTTGGTGGAGACATCATTCCATTTGTACCAAGTGTAAAGTTGTGAATCTCTATGGTCAAAGAATGTGTTCGTAATAAAAAGATTGTGCTGGCTGCATAGATCCATTATTCTTTGACCATTTCCATTTCTAGCACTGTTCTTAGCTGCATGTGGACCTAAAAACTGTTCGTATTCTCTTCTGTTATTTCCTACCCTCCCGTTGTAGTCACCCATTACATATAGTATGCTGCTTGCCTCAACTTTCTTTATCTCATCAGACAGATCGTCAAAGAATTTATCTTTCTGCTCTTCTGTTCAATTATCATTGCATGGTGCATATTTCTGTATATATGTTTCAGCTTGTTCTCCTCGTTTAATTTTCAAAGTAATAATTATATCTGAGTGATAATGTATGTCTAATATGTAGCTACATATGTCCGGATACGAAGGAAACCCACTCCATTCTTCGATGTTCCTCCTCCTGCATATGTTACTAAGTAGCCTCTGTGTATTTTCTTGTTACTATTTCCCTTGCGTCTTATGTCAGCTAGCCCCATTAACTTGATTTTCCTTTTTTCCATCATTTCAATAATCTCTTCTGTTTTATTTCCCAGGCCAGCGGTGTTAAGTGTTGCAATCTTGTATTTCGCTTTTCTGTCTCGTAGTCCCTTAACATTGCCATGGTCAGAATCCGTTTGATCAGTCCGTTTATATCTCATTGTGTTTTCTGTAGCGATAATAAATCCATTGCCGGCTTGCTAGGTCTGTCGCAACTTCACCAGAGCCCCATTGGCCAGGACGTTTCGGGGTGACCCAGCGTGGCCTTCATGGCAACCGTAGCGGTCCCGTGGCACGAGGCCACACCATACTTCGCCCACGCCTAGCAATCCCCTACTTTGTCCTGTTCCCACCTCTCACGACGAGGACGTGGGGTTGGTCTTTGAGAGGCAGTTAGCGACGGAAAAAACTAATCAGTGTACAATTACCTAGCAAAAACCACACAACGACCAATAAATGATGGGACTAGTTTGCAGGGTGTTGAAAAATTAATACGCAGTTTTCTTTACAATTAATTTTCTATCTTTATGAGGAAATTTCCTTATTATTCTTGTTAACGCTGAGGGTTTTTGAAACTTGAGAGGGAAATGGGACCTCTGTAACACACTTGAGGTTTAGATAGTACACTCAGTAAAGTGAAGAACCGATATTTCATGGCGTTCCCATAAACTATTTGCCAAAGTTTTTAGCAAACAGAGCAGTGTTGCAATATTTTTGCGGCTAGTTGATTTATTATGATATCACTCTCATTGATACCTGATCAGGAGAACACCGACTTGCATCGTGATAGGCAAGTTCGCGTCGCAGATGAACGAAATATCAGTGCACCAAGCTTAAGTCTGGGGAAGGTCTTAGTCTCCACTAACGTTCTTTATTTTTCGTGTAAAAGGCAATACCTCAAGGGGCTTAAGTCACAGTTTTTGGCGCACTTGGTACCGCATCATCATCATCATCATCATCATATGCTCTGCCAACTGGCATAGGCGCTCAAGCATCTTCGTAGATCACGATCCATTGAATCCTAGAACATCTCTCTTGATGGTGTCCATTTCAGGCTATCGTTTAAACCCATCCAGCATCTTGTCTCTTGGTCTGCCTCTACACCTCTTTCCACTGATCCTTCCAGTTGTCACGATGTTTTCCAATGCTTCTCTTCTCATTACTTGGCTAAAGAACAGTGTTTGTCTCCTCCTTATGGTTGAATATAGAGATATACTTTCTTTAGCTTCTTTCAAACAATCGTTGATAGTTACTCTATCAGTCCAAGGCATTCATAACATTCCTCTCAGAAACCACATCTCTGTTGCTTCCAAATTCATCTCTAGGTTATGATGATGATGAAAGCTAGATGTATGCATATAAGTTAGGCTGTATGTGTAAAGGTACGCATTTTTGTCTAGCTATAATCCCGTCAATCTTACCACCCAGTCCATACATCCGTCAACATATCCCTTCATTCCTACCTCTCTCACACCATCACTGTCTATCCTTTCATGCATCTGTGAACCCACCCTCCTCCCCCCGCTCCATTGTTCCGTACATCCATCGGTCGATCCATCCATCTACATATATGCATCCATCGATCGATCCATGCATCTATATTTATATTCACACACACACACACACACACACACACACACACACACCCACACCCACACATATATAATGGCATCCGTCAGTCCCAGGGGACTATGGAGATGTGCCGCTGGCTTTGGGAACAGCATCTGCTGTGACTGTATAGACCGATGCGGGAATGGCAGTCTTTGCCACACAGGATACACACAAAAGCAGATACTCCCTCGTTGTTAGGCAGTTTTACTCTCCGGTGTCTCCTCTCCACAGCTCGTTGTGTTCGGTTTCTTTCAAAATGTGACAGTCCGTCTTTCACTTTCTGTCTCCATAGTAGTCGATCTGCAGCTGATTTTTCCCATGTCTCTGTGCCTATGTTGGTATCTATTAGGTCACGTTTGCATACATCTTTATAGCGCAGCTTTGGCCTTCCTGTAGGTATATTCCCAGTTACCAATTCACCATACAGAAGATCTTTTGGGATACGACCATCCTCCATGCGGGAGACATGTCCCAGCCAGCGCAGATGTCTTTGCTTCAGTATACAATACTTTGATGGTATTTTTGCTCTTGTGAGCACACATTCGTTGCAGACAAGGTCTCGCCATGATATACCAAGGATGCGTCTCAGACAGCGCATATGGAAGGTATTCAGTCTTTTTTCCTGTGGAGCATAGAGAGTCCAGGATTCGCAGCCGTAAAGTAATGTGTTCAGGACACAAGACTCATAAACCTTCATTTTTGTATTATCAGTTAGCTTTTTGTTTGACCAGACTCTCTTTGTGAGATTTGCAAACATAGCAGAGGCCTTTCCTATACGTTTGTTTAGTTCTGCATCCAGAGAATGATTGCTTGAGATACTTGAGCCTAGGTACTCAAACTCATTTACAGCCAGCAGCTGATGGTCATGCACACTAATGTTTGGTGGATTTCCAACACTCAATCCCATCACTTGTGTTTTGTTCAGACTGATGGTAAGCCCAAAATCTTTGCAAGCATTTGCAAAGCGATTCATCAGGATCTGCAGATCAACCTCTGAATGTGCCACAATGGCTGCATCATCCGCAAACAGAAAATCCCTGAGGCATCTGGTGTGCACCTTCGTCCTTGCACGTAGCCTGGACAGATTAAAAAGATTGTCATCTGACCTAGAACGGAGGTATATCCCCTCAGTTGCTGTCCCAAATGCACGCCTCAATAATGCGGTAAAAAAGATGCCAAACAGCGTGGGAGCCAGAACACATTCTTGCTTTACTCCATTTCGAATCTGGAAGGGTCGAGATGATGAATCCTCATATATGTATATATATATTAGTATATATACGTATATATATATCTATATACATATATATTCATCTTTTAATTATTCAGTCTTGCTATCCACCCATCATTCTATCTTTCTATTCATCAGTCAATTCATACATTTTCAAATCCATCCAATTCATATATGAACCTATCTATGTATCTATAAATTCATCCATCCATTTATACATGCATGCATTCATTCATCTTTATATCTATCCACCCATCAATCAAATAATCAATATATTCAGCCACCAACCCATCCATCAATCGAACCACCCATTTCTCCACCTTGCCACCCACCTAATCAACTACTCAAATAAACAAAGTATTTCAACATCAAAGTATATGCAAATAATATCTGCCTACTCACTACACCCTTCAACAATCTACATTGACTATGTTAATTATAGTGTATCCATCCATCCATCCATATATCCATCCATCCATACATCCATCCATACATCCATCCATCTATACATTAATCCATCCATCCATCTATACATGCATGCATTCATTCGTCTGTATATTATCCATCCATAAATCCATTTATCAAAATATGCACCCTCCCATCCATCCATCCATTTGTCTATTCTTTCATTCCCTCTCCCCGCACCCACTCCCCCACCCATCCATCCATCCATCCATCCATCCATCCATCCATCCATCCATCCATCCATCCATCCATCCATCCATCCATCCATCCATCCATCCATCCATCCATCCATCCATCCATCCATCCATCCATATATCCATCCATCTATACATTAATCCATCCATCCATCCATCTATACATGCATGCATTCATTCGTCTGTATATTATCCACCCATAAATCCATTCATCAGAATATGCAGCCTCCCATTCATCCATCCTTTTGTCTATTCTTTCATTCCCTCCCCCCCACACCCACTCCCCCACCCATCCATCAGTTTATCCATGCATCAGTCAAACCACCCATCTATCCATCCAGCCACCCACCCACCTAATCAACGACTGAAACAGACGAAATAGCTCCACATCAAAGTATGTGCCAAAAACACCGGCCTACCAACTACACCTTTCAACACTCCACATTGACCAGGTTAAATATAGTGAAGGACACAGATGCTGGACTAGTCCTCTCCTTGGCACTTCCTAAGATGGATGGACACTTGAGGCCATCGTTTTACTGATTTTTCCATCAAGTAAGAACGGTAATCATTTCCTGAAGCGTCTCTTGTTCCGGGGTCGGCAAATATAACTTTCCGTAACCTAGATTGAAGAAGGGTATCGATTCATTAAAACGACAACCACTAGAGCAGATCAGAACCAGTTTTGAGAACTGGATCAACAATGTTGACTGCATTTTATTTCATCTGATTGATTAGTTAATTTGCTGACTGGTTGTTAATTGTTTAAAATGCTGGAGGTTCTGGGTTCAATCCCCGGTAAGGGATAGGATTTTTTTCACGTGGACCTGGACTTCTAGTAATACCCCCTGGTCTCTGGGTAGTGAGATCGGACCCCTGTGTGCATTGTTGCACGCGTAGAAAATCCCCTGGCAGTTGAAAGTCGAAAAGAGTAGCCTAACGGCACTGCCCGGCCAAAATTTAGAGTAAAAAATCTACCCAAAGTATTTCAAGATCCTCGCCGGTGCTGCTACAGAGCCTGTGCACTGTTCTTGCCCTTCTTCGGATTCAGACTTGAGTTAGAAGAAGAACGGAACACTCTTGTGCCATGATGTTGGTCGGTTATTCAAACCTCAAACCTTAATTGTTAACAAGTAAACTACAATTATTGCGCCTTTGGCACATCGTGTTTGTGTTGTTACGTCCATCACTCTATAGATTACAGAACAAAATATATACCTGTTGTGATTCCCTGTTCAAAATTGTTCTTACCAATAAATGCATGAGTAGATCAAGAACTGACATCGACGCACTCGGAACATTCCTTTACATGTTCCATCCCTTTCCCCAGTAGACAGGGAAGAATTTGCATACTGATGGTACCATTTACAATATGATTAAACGTTCGCTGTTGTTTCCTTGCGGATAGACATTCCAGTCACTACCAGCTAAATATATCTAATAATTTAATATTCTAAAGGTTTTTTGTTTTTGTTTTTGCGCTCTTTGCTTCACCATAAAAAGCCCTTACCCCGATCGATGAATCTCACTGTAGCTCACCGATCAGAGGGGCAGCTGCGGCTAATCTATCAGCTTGCTCATTACCAAGCACAGTTACATATCCTGGGTAGCGATGCAAGCACCTCTGAGCACAAGACACTTGTTTTTGTTTTCCTAATCATGCTCAGCGAGTCAGTTTTAATTACAAGATGAATATGTTTCTATACAAATGTATTGGTTTTTGAGCCATAGGAAAGCTGCCGTTACTGATTCCATCTGCCCTGTTATGCTAGGAGAGGCATCACCAATGCCATACAATAGGCTAAACGCTGTGCGGCTTTCAGTTGTGAGAAAAATAATTTCCGACTGAATAGACTGCATACCCTGCGCGTACCAGTTGGAGCTGCAAGACAAGAAAGCCAGGCGGGAGCCACCTGTCATAACATTAGCCAAACCAGAATAGGAGTTGTTAGCCTAAAAACACTTAAAGACATATTCAGGAGAAGATCGGAGAACTTATGGTCATGTCCGATGTGCGATGAAGATGATGTTTAAATAAGCAGTGAACAGTGTTATGCTAGATGTTGTGACGTTATACTCGAGACTAAACAAGCATGTCATAGGAGTCGACTAATCGAGGTCATCTAACGAAGTTAAAGTGCATCTGCCTGAGGGGTTAGGAACCAAAAGTCTACATTCACTTAAGCTAGACTTGTAAAACAGTTGTGCATGTAGAACTCAAGTTCCAGAACAAGACAGAACTACTGTCTATAGGTGGACGAAGAACTAGAACTTTCCATCAGAGTTTCCAGCCGGTGACCACGAGAGAAAAAGACAAAAAGCAATATTCTACCTTTTCCTAAAAATCACAAGAACTGATAAGAACCAAGAAGAACCTTCAGTAACTTCCCAGGAAGTTACTAATTCGATGTAAGAGCTATTTAAATAAACAGATGCCTCGCTCTCGTGTCGGCCTGAATGTCGATACTTCGAATCCTCATGCAAATCTGTCCTCTCCTATTCTAACCTTGGTCGACACAGCCTAAATGGGAACTAGGTAATATCCCGTGAAGTAAAGTCAGCCCCGAGATT
>CAJHNH020003303.1:65000-74004 GCA_905116865.2 Candidula unifasciata | reverse complement strand
CCTCCTCCTTCTTTTTCTTCTACGTCGAGGAAGATATATTGTTCTGTTGCTTCGACCCTAGGCACATCGTTGTGCTGTCGAGTGTTTCTTATGTTATCCTCCCATCTTGTTCTTGGTCTACATCATTCTCAACGTCCTTCTCCTCTTCAAGATATGCAGTCTTGGTATGTCGTCACAAGGCATTCTCTCCAATTGAACAAACCAGTTGATTTTCTGTCGTTGTATGTACTTTAGAATTGGTACTTTGCCAACTTGATCTCATATGATCTCTATCCTGATTTGATCTTTTCTCTTCACTCCTGCAGTATTTCTCAGACACGTCCTTTCCATTTGTTCTACTTTTACTGTTACTTTTTTTTAAAGGGGATGGGTATGTGACTACGTCTGGCACTGACTGAATTGGATCGGAATGAATATGCTTTGTGTGAGATCTTTATTTGTGATGATTGGGTAGCACGTCAACTGGCATAGAAACGAAGCATTTAGGGTATCATCCGTGTGTAGTGAGACGACAGAGACTCGACTAATGAATAGCTACTAACGTTGATTAATGTCAAGTTGTTTGAGAATCTCATTTGCAATTTTAAATGTTATAAACTGACAATCAACTGGTGCAGCTCAGACTACTGACGCAATCCAAGCTAGATATATTTGTGTGACTGTAATTAAAGAGATATGTGTATACTTCAGGAAATAGATAATGGAATCGATGATATTATGTCAGGCTCTGTGGTTAAGATGTTAGTGACTGCTTTTGACAATTTCACGACCATCTTGCTTTAGCTCACTTTTGTCGCGACAGAAGTGTTATTAAAAAAAAAACGGTTGTTGTGGCTTTCAATCTGTGGCACGAGAGTTGCACCCACAAAGAGATTTTTGGTCTCAACAATTAATATGCCTATAGCCAGAAGTGGTGCATAAAAGACAGCCTACCTTATGGAGACGGTACATAATTGTAATTAATAAAGAGGATCACGTCTTTATATTCACATTATGAATACATACAGCTTAAATCATATGGTATGTCTGCTATTGTAGGTTTTAAACTCTTTTTACTTGATGTACAGAAATAGATATTGTAGAGTATTCGACATTGCTGGATTCGTTAAATGTTCACTGGTGGAAAGGCTGGAAAAAACATTCCATATAATTGCTGTTTTTGTGAACCGTAATTATTTTTGTTATTTAGTTTATGAATGGAGTATTGAACTTTGTTTCTTAGCCTGAAATAAGTGATGTAAGTATTAGCGATTCTTTGTGCAATCCGTCTCTTACTGTCTCCTAATTTCCAGAATGTTTTATTGATCCATGGTAAAATATACCGTTACCTTTTTTTTTGCACACACATACACACACATGCAAATATATATATATATATATATATATATATATATATATATATAATATATATATATATATATATATATATATATATATATATATATATATATATATAAGTACATACACACACATACCAACACAAACCTGCATACATACATATATTCACTCTTTGGCACCTTTCCGTCTTCCATGACGATAGAGTTATAATTTTAGCTGTGAGGAGGCATGGGACTAAGTCCACGACGATGGCAAGTGTGACTAGCAAGACCAGCCGTGTTAAGAAAAGTCATCCATGGTTCAAGAGCAAGGCATTTCAGAATTATTGTAGTCAACATTTGTGTTTAGTCTATTTCTTCTTAGACGCTCAGCTCTTATCTTTTCTGCAATCATTTCTTCCTTCATTTTCATTACTGTAGTGAACGATTTTCTCCTTGATAAATTATGTCCCAGACGGAATGACGTCAGCTAATAAATATATATGAAATATTTGAGTGGAACGATGAGAGTCACGGACAAAATGCTGGCCAAATGAAACCCGTTTAAATCACGGAGAAAATATTGGCCAAATGAAACCCATGTGTATCAGAAAAGACGAACAATTGTAATTGTAATGTGGGCGTTAGAAGGTTATATAATGCCTTAGAAAGAGGATGTGGCCAAGAAACGGAGTGCATGAACAACGGAGGTGTGTTTGAGGATCCAGAATGTGTCTGAGTATGAATGTCACTTCAAACGCCCTACCTGGCCAAACAGCAAAGATGGACGGGAAACTTCGTCTGCCGGTTGGATTGCTTGCTACTGTGTGATTGTTGGCATCAACTTTAGACCTGTTCTATTCCATGTACCGACTGAAGGAACAGCGAGTGGAAAAATAAAGAAGCAACTAGTCTTGTGTTGTTTGCTCTTGTCCATTTCTACTTGTCGTGTTGATGTCAGTGTGTAAAATAGGAGTCTGCAGTGACTAGAGCCAGAAAGATAAAGAAGAGAGTCATTGCACGAAATGGAAGCTCGTCCAAACAATAGAGGCTGAGGAAAATTTGTTTCGGAGAGTGTATTCTTAAACATAGGAACTGAGATTAGCTACCAGCCAGACATCGGGGAGAACCAGTTCCGATCACAGACAGGAACATAAGTCTTGTGATTTAGGAATGTAAGAGGGAAAGATTGAAGGCAAAGTGGCGACACCCCATGTACGATTATTTGCAGAATAGAACAGTCCTAACAGAATAAACCAAGTCCAAACTAAAAATCCAA
The DNA here is from genome assembly GCA_905116865.2 of Candidula unifasciata. Taxonomy (NCBI): domain Eukaryota; kingdom Metazoa; phylum Mollusca; class Gastropoda; order Stylommatophora; family Geomitridae; genus Candidula; species Candidula unifasciata. The sequence continues at coordinate 71,409 of CAJHNH020003303.1, read as the reverse complement.
AGGCTAGCAATACTGATAGGAACAAGTCCACGATCCAAGTTTTTCAGCCATCCAACATAACAGTTGTAGACAGTCATAGTGTAGGAGCAGTCATCTATGGTACCAGAGGAATATAAGTGTAAGTCTACGCATAGATGAACATGAGACTAGGGCTGTCCCTCTTCAGCAGTTCTGAAGCCCTTTTGATTGCTTGAAAATTGTTGCCGACTACAGTGTGGTAAAATACAGTGTGCTATCTGCACCAAGCAACACAAACGCAATCAATTATTAAGGACAAATTTAAAAAGAGTCACAAAGATAGAGGAGAGAGTCATTGCAATTACCTTCCGCATGTTTCCTCTTTACACATCACTGTTTCATAAAGATTCGTCCATACTCCTTTCTCCAGGTATGACCTAGTTAACGGTGCCTTCGTAGACTGAGCTTTGAAAACACCGTTGTAGTACCTGCTCTTTATAGCACCTCAGTCTTTGTGATCTTGTCCTGCCACTTAATCCCAAAGTTTCTTATTAAGCATCGCATGTGAACGCTTTTTAGCCGTCTCTCCTGGAGCGAATAAGTTGAACAAGTTTTACTGCCATAAAACAGACAGCTGAGATAACAAGGATGATAGACCAGAGTTTTAGTTCTAATCATAAGCCTTCTGATAATTCTTGTTGTTGCGTTATATATTCTGTTGATTTATTGGTCCAGCGATCGTTTGTTATTTACTGTGGAACCCATAGGGGTAAAATGGTAAAATATATCCAGCTCTCCACGTCAATGTAGACTATAGATCTATCATTAACACCTTGTACCGTATCCAATGTCCTCTTTTTACTGATTGTTAGTCCAGTTAACAACATTGTAGCTTCATCTCTGAGTGGATCGTGCTTGTTGCATCATCTGCAAACGGCAAATAGCTGATAAGTATCTTTCTAATCATGATTTTAGCCTTCAGGCTAAGTGCCTTGCAAATTCCGCAATCAGATTGAGAATGGATGAATTTATCACCCTCCTGATATCGAAAGGAATGTTTCAAAAGCAGTTAGAAGTATGTTCCAAAGAGGGAAGGAGAAAGTGCACATCTCGGCTTTCTCCTTTGTTGATTACAAGCTGCGTTGATTTTATACAACTCAAGTTGATTGTACATTTTCATACCTGCGTCGAACGACTCAATAACGCTCGATTGGGTAGGTGGACACCTAACCTTCTTTAGCTTGTTGAACAGACCTTTTCGACTAATCAAACCAAAAGCCATGGTGAGATCCATAAAATCAATCATGCACACAATACATACACACATACCCACCTACCTACATAATACAAGCTTAAAAACAAACAAACATACACACATACACGAATATATACGCACATTTACACGAACATAAACATATACAAACATACATAATACATAAGTAAGCACACATACACAACTACATATACACAAAGACAAACATAAAATAATACATGCCCATACATACACACATACACGCATTCATATATACATGTATACAAACATACAATCATGTATACATGATTGGCGATTGATTAGCACCTTTTGATCTTTCCAGACGATAATGTTATATTACGCTATGTGGAGGCATGAGACTCACAGCACATAATAACGAGTGTGACTAGCAAGACCCACGTGTAAAAAAAAAAAAAGTATTTTACAAAGATAGCATGGGATTTCAGGACCATTGTTGTTAACAATTGTGTTTAAAAATTTTCCTTTCAAACGCTCAGCTCTCATCCTTTCTGCTATCATTTCTTCCTTCATTCTCATTGAAGTTCCTCCTCTCCATAGCACAAAGCCTGGGCAGTATTGTAGAGACCATATCTTGCCTATGCAAAATGATCCTTCCTTCGACCTGCCTTGTTTACTTCAAATGAAAGGTACGTTTGGAACAAGGTAGGCTGAAGAAGCTGCCGGATCAGAAGAGCAGTGCTCTATGTCCGCGCTTCCCTCCTAGACCAGCTGCTAGCCAAGGGAAAGGGCACTTGTCTGCCCTGCCATAACAAAAAGTTTTCAGGTTGCATTTCCTCTTTCTAGGATAAGGCTAGTATCCTACCCAATGCGCTCCTCCATCCAAAGCCGTTGGAACAATAAGGGATGTTAGGTTTGGTATACACCGCCAAACATCCGGCGTAATAGAAGGCAGGTGGTACTGGCTACTGTTATACGGTAGCTCAGTCATATCTGACCATGACCTGACTAAACATGTATTTATACATATACATAATACATACACAAATACATGCACGCATGCCAAAAAAAAAAAAAAAAAATACATACACAAAAATAGCACTTATGGACTGAGTGGTTCGACATGCAATGAGAATAATCTGTCGACAAACTAAATAACTATACATACATGCATACACACATACATACATACAAATACACATAAACACATAGATAGATACATACATACCCGCGTACATATATAATACATACATACATACATGCATACATATATACACACATACATACATACATACATACATACATACATACATACATACATACATACATACATACATACATACATACATACATACATACATACATACATACATACATACATACATACATACATACATACATACATACATACATACATACATACATACATACATACATACATACATACATACATACATACATACATACATACATACATACACATACATACATACATACATACATACATACATACATACATACATACATACATACATACATACATACATACATACATACATACATACATACATACATACATACATACATACATACATACATACATACATACATACATACATACATACATACATACATACATACATACATACATACATACATACATACATACATACATACATACATACATACATACATACATACATACATACATACATACATACATACATACATACATACATACATACATACATACATACATACATACATACATACATACATACATACATACATACATACATACATACATACATACATACATACATACATACATACATACATACATACATACATACATACATACATACATACATACATACATACATACATACATACATACATACATACATACATACATACATACATACATACATACATACATACATACATACATACATACATACATACATACATACATACATACATACATACATACATACATACAAACATACATACATACATACATACATACCTACATACATACATACATACATACATACATACATACATACATACATACATACATACATACATACATACATACATACATACATACATACATACATACATACATACATACATACATACATACATACATACATACATACATACATACATACATACATACATGCATACATGCATACATACATACATGCATACATACATACATACATACATACATACATACATACATACATACATACATACATGCATGCATGCATGCATGCATGCATGCATGCATGCATGCATGCATGCATGCATACATACATACATACATACATACATACATACATACATACATACATACATACATACATACATACATACATACATACATACATACATACATACATACATACATACATACATACATACATACATACATGCATACATACAAACATACATACATGCATACGGACAGACAGACAGGCATACAGACAGACGGACAGACAGACAGGCGGGCAGGCAGACAGGCAGGCATGCAGACAGACAGACAGACAGACAGACAGACAGACAGACAGACAGACAGACAGACAGACAGACAGACAGACAGACAGACAGACAGACAGACAGACTGACAGACAGACAGACAGACAGACAGACAGACAGACAGACAGACAGACAGACAGACAGACAGACAGACAGACAGACTGACAGACAGACAGACAGACAGACAGACAGACAGACAGACAGACAGACAGACAGACAGACAGACAGACTCAAATAAGTACACTATAACAGTCGATCAAAAAAAATACTGACCCAATGAATCTCATACTCAAAGATGTATGAAACTAAAGCTGGACTTCACTATTTGTTGTTGTTGTTGTTGTTGTTTATTCGAAAAACTTGCCCGAATCGGTAATATAAAGAAACGATCATAAGAAAAAAAAATGTTGATGGTAATCTGGCTTTACACCATGAAGATGGTATTGTGGTCTTTCAATCGCTGTTTTCTAACTGAAAGAAAAGGAGTCACTAGAGGAATTTCTTTTTTTTTTTTTAATTTACAATGTTAGACCACTTTTTTTCATAATGGTCGTTTGATGGGATATATGTTGCGACCAACGATCCGACTTGTCCGTTGTGCAAATCAAAGCAAACTCTTGAGCACGTCCTGTCCGCGTGCAGGAAAGCTCTAGGTCAAGGCCGATATACCTGGCGCCACAACAAGGTGCTAAAGGAGTTAGCAGCCGTTGTCGACCAGGCTAGAATGAGGGCTAACGCCAGAGCCAGTTCTAGTATCGCCCCCATTCGTTTCCTCAAGGCTGGGCAGGTTCCAAAAGGTAAGGTCAACCAAAACTCATTCGCTCCATCTGTGCTAGACTCTGCGAGAGACTGGTTACTGGCGGTTGATTTGCCAGGACATGAACGGTATCCCGAGTTGATCCGTAAAACCGGCCTGCGACCGGACATCGTTCTCCATTCTGCGCAAAAACGGCAGCTCATCCTGATCGAGTTGACGGTCCCGTTTGGGTCGCGTATGGAGGAGAATCATTTGTACAAGCTCGAGAAGTACAGTGATTTAGCAGCCGGTTTGAGGAGAAACGAAGCTTACACGGTACGGGTATTTGCCGTCGAAGTGGGAGCGAGAGGCCTCGTTTCCACTTCGCTCTACAATGTGGTGAAAGAATTAGGGTTGCGCGGTAATGAACGGAAACGAACACTCAAAAAACTGGGAGAGGTGGCCGAAAGGGCCTCTAGCTGGCTTTGGACGCAGCGCAACAACGTAAGGGACGGGTCTCGGTGAGCTGGTCCGGGTATCTAGTGGAAAAGAGTTTCTCATCCCTTTGAAAGTCCATCGTGTCCGAATTGTCTGCCAGTGTTCCTCTGCCAACTGCTAATAAAAGTCCAACATGTGTCCGGTAAACCAAAATAAGCTTGTCGCTCGGTCGTCCAGGCATGCGGACTGTTCTAATTACGCTGCCGTGGCGGCTTCTTATCTCACAGTACCTCCTTCGAAACCACCAAGTCGTCTTGTCTCTGGCCGAAATAATAACACCATCCGGTAATTCCGTGCAGCGGGGAACCAGCCCTGAGCTTCATGAACTCAGGTGGGCCCACCTCCGAATACGTTTAGGAATCGTGGGCCGAAACGTGTGTCGACAGAGGATAATTTCTACTGATGACTGGTAGATCCCCGCTGTACTTGCTCCCTGTGAGTTTATTCTTATATGTTGATATATTTTTAGACTTCAGGTTAAAAAAAAATTGTTGCTATGGCAACAGCCGCCATCTTGATTGAAAAACAATATGTATTTAGACAGCTAACGTTTCATAAACGGAGGTATTAGGAAACAGATGATTGATTCATGAACTTTAAACCTATGTTTAGGGCGAGGTTTAGTTTATTTACTTCAAAGATGTTTTTAAATATATTTTTTTAGAATATTAAAATTTAGGTATGTTAACCAAAAAAAAATGTAGCTTTTTAAAATAATAATAATAAAATTTTAAAGGATTACTCAATAAACTGTAATTTTACATAGACCTGACCCTATAATATTCTGTTAGAAGTATTCTTACAAAATTTCACGTCTCTAGTCTTTATATTAGCTGAGATTTTGGGAGATCCCACACACAACAAATATAAAAATAGAATTGTTAGAAAAGTGACTTTTAATCTTTTTATTTTTTATTTAAAAAATGTGCATCGGTTAGTGTCTTTAGTATTAACTTTTTCAATGCTAAATCGTTTACAGATGACACAAATTGTATGTGTAATCTATTCTACAAATGCCGAACATTACAAAAATGAACACATTGAAAAAGTGATATTTGTGTCATAAATTGGAAAAAATGCCGTGTTGTTTTAATTATTCAAGTTTAAAAATAAATATTCATGGCCATGAAAATGGTTTGTTTTGTCACTAGTGTGATCATAGACTCCTACATATCGGCACAGTTTTTTTTTTTTTTTTTTAATTGGTAATTAATTTATAAAAATGCTCTTTCTTTATACTGCGAAATAAATATGAACTTTGTTCCTCAGTGGTTTGTGAGTAGTGCAATAATTTTTGTCACTAGTGCTATATCACTATTTCTTCTTTATATTTTTTAGAACTTTTAATATATAACTTAAATTTTGAGTTTTTGTCAGAATTTCTTTAATTATCTAATTGTATATAAAGGTTTGCTTTGTGCAGAGTGGCAAGCATCTCT
>CAJHNH020003303.1:32500-55000 GCA_905116865.2 Candidula unifasciata | reverse complement strand
TAATTTTCTAGTTCTTTATTCCAGTATGGCTTATAATGCTTACGGGCACCTCTTGGTATTGATTCTCCTGCTTCCTGTAGTACGCATTTTTAAATTCTTCAACTATTTTGTTTATATCATGGTCTATGTTGAGATTTCCAAGCAGTATACTTGTACGGTTTTTGAACATTGTCCAGTCGGCCTTCTTGTAGTTCCACCTTGGCAGCGTACATTTTTATCTGGCCTTCTCATTTTCTACATTCAGGAAGACCGGTCGATGATCACTGCCTCCCAGTTGTTTTCCAACAACTCGTGTAATGTTCCATTCCAGATCTGGAGAGTGAAATGCTAGGTCTGGGGTAGTAGTGGTGTGCCACGACCTCGAGTAGAATGTGGGTGGATCAGTTGGCCTATTAATTAGAACAAGTCTGTTCTCATCCTGCCACTCTTCCAGTTTCTCTCCTCTCTGGTCTTTGTGGTCGTACCCACAGCTTTGTGAGAGGCTGTTAAAGTTTCCACAAAGAATCATCTTTGCTTCTACTGGGAATGTGTATGGTGCTTGGGGACGATCGCTTGGGCAGTAATAATTGCTCAGGTAGAAGTCATTTCCAGTTTGCAGTTTTAGAATCTGATATTCTGCTCCATCCATATATACTTCATTCAAGAAGGCAGTGATATTGTTCCTTAAAAGAGTCAGTATTAAACCCTTTTTCTTACCTTTCTGGTCTGATCGGAAGCACTGATAACCTTTAATTTTGAAGACTGTGTCTTCGGTGAGGTGGGTTTCTTGTAGACAGCATGTATGTATTTGTTTCTCATGTAGAATATTTTATAACTAGCTTTTCATTTGTGATCCTCTCCGCATTCAGTGCATTATTTTGACTCCTTTCTTAGCTCAGCCAGATGCTCAATTCTCATGTTCCCTGGCTCCAAGAACTTTTAAGAAGGACCTCCAGTAATTTGGTTTGGGCCTCTTCGAGGAAGAGGGTCCGGCACTGCTCCTGCCTGAGAGTCCATCACAGGTTGAGCATCATATCGTTTTGCTGATTTAGACATATTTCCATGCATGGCGTGCGTGCGTGGCATCCTGATTGCTGTGGTGCGCCTCCTGGCTGGTTGACTCTGACTTCAGCACCTTGTTTTGCAAGGGTAGACTGTGGTCATAATCGAGAAGAGAAGGCTCATCCTTTCGTCTTTCGCCTTTACCTCGTTTGTTGTCCCATCCAGTTGCCCGCTAGGGGTTGAAACCCCAACCTTCAACTGGATTCCTGGAAAGAAGAGAGTCCACCACGTGAAGGTGAGGTAGGCTTGAGCAAGAAAGGCTAATAGACATTACGAGTCTTGTATTGCACAGCATTGCTCCATTTGGACCCCACACGTTCACCTGCTCAGTCCCCCATGGGGCAATCATGTTGCGAACTTCTCTGTAACATAGTTGACTCTTACTTGTCGTCTTCAAGTAGTGTCATCCCTGAACATGGTACACCTTTTGTGTGATCCACTTCGCCACATGACTGTACTCACAGTGTTGTGACACGCACGCGAGAAACATTAGGACTAGGCCTCGCGTTGTCCTTCACCAAAACGTCGTCCACAACGACAGCTAAATATTTTAGGACGTTTTTGTAACGCTTTTTGTATCATCACCGGCTTAGGACTTTTCCGTACGCAGACAATACGTGCACGAGCGTCTGCTTAGCTCTGCATAACAAACATGTCAGGTCCTTGGTCGCATGCCATTGGACCAGATTAGTGCCTGAGAGTAACACAGGGTACGCAGATCTAATGACAAAGCTTAGCCACCCTAGAGCTATTCGCCAAATGTATACACACGTATACATACGTACATAAATACACACACATACATACATGCCTACAAAATATATACATACACAATGCATGAAGGCATACACACATACATACATTCATGCATGTGTACGTAAGTACATTACAAAATACATTCAAACATAATACCTTTACTATCATGCCAACCCAGTATAGAAGTAACCGTAGGTAATTTCTTTAAAGTGAAGGTGAGCGGCGCAAAGCTTGACTCATCACATGCATCTCTGTTGGAAAATATGCCTGAATGCTGTTTACAGAGCTCATTGTATGCCAGACTGATAGACGATGTGGCAATATTATTTAAAGAGACATTAATATTCTTAACTGATTTAACAAGGCAGAGGAGTCTTGTGCTCCCCGCAGAATGAAATGCCATAAGAGGAGATGCTGCAAAGGGTTGGTGTGCGAAAAGTCTTTCAATAAAAACGAAAATTTACTGTGTAAAAGGCACCATAGATATACTAGAAGAGACACGTTGAGGTAAGTCTGCTTTATGATCACATACGAATATTTATATTGTGTGCTTTTGAAATCAGAAAGACGGACAGACAGTCAGACAGACATGCACGCAGGAAACAGACACACAGAAAGACAGAAATATATATATACGACTCCCTTTTTGAAGATGAGTTTAGCATTGATGAATTAGAACAAGCCCTGAAGAAATTAAAACCTAGAAAATCCCCAGGTCCAGAAAAGATTAACAATGAAATGCTGCTACATCTTGGCCGGTCTGGCAGAGAAGTAGTTCTCAGGCTAATTAATAAGACATGGAGATCAGGCAAACTTCCAAAGGCATGGAGGAATGCATATATCGTCCCCGTACTTAAAACAAATAAGCCTCCAGATGACCCAAAAAGTTATCGCCCGATATCCTTAACATCATGCTTGGGCAAAGTTGCAGAAAGAATGATAAACAGGCGTTTGTATTGGTTCTTTGAGAGTTCTGGTGTTCTATGTCATGAACAGGCAGGCTTCAGAACCAACAGCTGCACAGAAGACCAGCTGTTCAGATTGACACAAAGAATTCATGATGGATTCCAGAATAAGAAACACACAGTGGCAGTCTTGGTCGACCTCCAGCAGGCCTATGACAGAGTATGGAGAAAAGGTCTCCTGCTGAAGATGATGAGCACAGGAATACATGACAGGCTGTATATCTGGGTTAAATATTTTCTGATAGAACAATCCAGACTAAGATACAAAATGCAATCTCATCAAAAGAAGTCTTGGAGGAGGGCTTGCCACAAGGCTCATCATTGAGCTGTACACTGTTTCTAATCGGTATTAATGACTTGCCAGAACAAATCAAGGCCGAAAAAGCCTTGTACGCTGATGATCTAGCAATATGGCACAGTCATGCAAATATAGAAAGTGGAGCCCAAAGACTAAATGGAGACCTTAGAAGACAGCATGAGTACAGCCAAAGATGAAAACTCAAGGTTAACTATAGACAGTCTACACAATCTTTACCAAAAGCCATCAAGTAGCAAGGAAGAATATTAACCTAAGGTTAGACAAGCAACTTGTGATGAAAGAAGAGCATCCTACATATCTTGGAGTCACACTTGACCGACAGCTAAGCCTCAAGAATCATATTGAAAACATAAGGACTAAGGCATTGAGACAATTGCAGTTATTGAAGAGACTTGCAGGTACAGCTTGGGGATCAGACAAGGAAACTCTGAGGGGCTTGTATCTCAGATGTGTTCGCTCTGTGATAGAGTATAACAACTCGCTGCTTACAACCTGCTCCAAGACAAACCTAGAGTCTCTCGATAGAGTACAAAATAATTCCCTCCGATTAATCAGCGGAGCTATGCGGTCTACTCCAACTGCTGCATGTGAAATCCATACAAATGTGGAACCCCTAGGGTTGCGGTGAGAAAAGGCCACTTTAGAAATTTATAAAAGATGTATTAGAAAGAATCGTAACCATCCTAATAGACACCTTATAGAAAGTTGGGAAAACAAACAAAGAATAAAGCACAAATCGGTTTTACACTGTGTACATGAGGTACGTTAATGTTTACATATGCCGTTCTATGTGCTGTTTGTTAGGCAAAAAAAAAAAAAAAAAAGATCATAAAAGCTTGAAAAACAAAACACAAATAAGAATTTTATATTATATATTTTACAATATTTAAACACAATTTTTAATGTTTGTTTTTTCTCTGACACAGTAACCAGAAAGCCGTAAACGATGGAGATCCATTAAAGAGATGAACGAAAATGAAACACATATCGGGACAAAGTATTTGAGGAATTAGTTAAAAATCAAATGATACTGATGAACTGTTGTAATGAAATAAAATCTCGGTGTATCAGTCTCGTGTTCTTAACAATTTTTTACTTATGTAAAACAGGTAAACTTATTCGCACCAGGAGAATCGGTGAAACGGCTGTCACATGTGATGCCTAGAATATTACTTTGCACTAAGTGGCAGGACAAGATCACAAACAAAGAGGTATTGGAAAGAGCAGGTATTACAATAGTCTTCTCAGTGCTCGGCACACGAACTGATACATGCTGCAGGAGATTGCAGATTATGGAGAGGCATGATCGCCCACGCCAGTCGACAAGGCACCTGATGATGATCTCAATGCTCAGTTTACGAAGGCTCCGGTGGCTGGGTCTCACCTGCAGAATGGAGACAGTGGCGTGTTTGAGGAAATCCTTTATGGTGAATTACAGGTGGGTAAACCATGTCATGGTCCACCTTTATTACGATAGACAGATTGTGCTGGTGTAGTACAGATATAGAGGAATATTTGTTTGAATTAAATCGGACCGTGTTGAGTTTGAGAAAGGTGGTGGCGAGTGTGGGTGGGGTGTGGGGGAAGGGGGGGGGGGGGGCTAGTAAGGAATAGGAACAACGGAATAAGTGACTGCTAATAGTTGAAACCTGAGCGTTTTATAAAAAGCACATGTATTACATTTCACGCTCTGAAAACATTTGCTGTTACTGCGCATCATGCCTTGTGGTTTACAGCTAGGGTGTGATTGTCGGGCTAAAATATCTAATTTTAGCAAGGACTTAACTATTCCCCTTGAAAACAAGCCCCTTCTCCACGCCTTTAGTCGTATAGTGCATATAGGGCTAGAACTATATGTTATGGACCAAATAGCACAAGATGTGTGATTTGGTCAACAGTACACCGGCAGCCTTTACTTCCCAGGATTGAATCCGGTACCCACTTAAGGTTGGATCTACCTGTGAGTCAAGGTAAGAGCAGAGTTGCAAATCCCAAGGTATCAGTAATTGTCTGACTGTATATACATCTCCCCTTTCCCTTGAGTGTTTAGAGTTGGCTGTATTCTCTGGTAACTCATTGCAGTACCATTCTCTTAAGACTGTGATGATCCATGTGTGGCCCCGCATCATTCACTCGCCCCCCACCCCACCCCCAAAAAAACGTCCTTAAAATATATATCTTTTCATGCATCAGTTCATCACCAAGTTTGGCAGAACCAGTCAATCTGCCTTCTCATTTTCTAACACACCAGCTGCTTTTTGAGAAAATATCCAAAGAACACTAACTACCCGGGACCTCTAAAGCGATGCTTGCCATTCTTCACACAGCATACCGGTCTCTACCTTACTCACCACGCTCTGTGAGTCAGTTACATTCACGACATGTTGATACAACTGATTCTCCGGCTGCTGTAACTGCCACAATCTCCATTCTCAAAACAGATGTACTAATGTCGCACCTGTGGCATCAATTAAACACCTGTTTTGATCGATAATTTGTCAGGCAATATGGAGCCTATAAAATAATGATTAGTAAGTACAGCAATATTGTAGTAAGTCTCCATAGTACAGCGGCTAAACGCACGCCTGCTGATCCAAATGTCAAGAGTTCGAGTCCTGACTTTTTCACCATAAATCATCTTGATTCTCAGTTCGATTTGGCCTTGTATGGATAGCAGGCTTGGCCCTGGGAAGTAAAGGCGATCGGCGTTATGTTACATTACTCGCCGAGTGCCAATTGGTCTATTCAAAAAAGGTAGAGCCCTATAAGCAAAATACGTCTAAAGACTATGAGAAGAGTCTCTGCTAATACATCTTTAATTTTAATGAAGTTTCTCGACAGGTTTGTTTAATTGCAATGCTGCTTTTCAAAAGGCATGTTCAATTTTAATGACGTTTGGTTAGTCTTTTCAGTTATAATAACTTGTAAAGTCCCGCCTTGGTTTCATACATCTTTGAGTACGAAACTGATTCAGTGTATTTGATCGACTGTCAGAGTGTATGTATCCCTATGAATGGGTGTGTAGTATTTTGTATGTAAATATATATATGTGTGTGTTTTTATGTATGTATTTTAGTATGTAAGTATGTATGAATGTATGTATGTATGTATGTATGTATGTATGTATGTATGTATGTATGTATGTATGTATGTATGTATGTATGTATGTATGTATGTATGTATGTATGTATGTATGTATGTATGTATGTATGTATGTATGTATGTATGTATGTATGTATGTATGTATGTATGTATGTATGTATGTATGTATGTATGTATGTATGTATGTATGTATGTATGTATGTATGTATGTATGTATGTATGTATGTATGTATGTATGTATGTATGTATGTATGTATGTATGTATGTATGTATGTATGTATGTATGTATGTATGTATGTATGTATGTATGTATGTATGTATGTATGTATGTATGTATGTATGTATGTATGTATGTATGTATGTATGTATGTATGTATGTATGTATGTATGTATGTATGTATGTATGTATGTATGTATGTATGTATGTATGTATGTATGTATGTATGTATGTATGTATGTATGTATGTATGTATGTATGTATGTATGTATGTATGTATGTATGTATGTATGTATGTATGTATGTATGTATGTATGTATGTATGTATGTATGTATGTATGTATGTATGTATGTATGTATGTATGTATGTATGTATGTATGTATGTATGTATGTATGTATGTATGTATGTATGTATGTATGTATGTATGTATGTATGTATGTATGTATGTATGTATGTATGTATGTATGTATGTATGTATGTATGTATGTATGTATGTATGTATGTGTGTATGTATGTATGTATGTATGTATGTATGTATGTATGTATGTATGTATGTATGTATGTATGTATGTATGTATGTATGTATGTATGTATGTATGTATGTATGTATGTATGTATGTATGTATGTATGTATGTATGTATGTATGTATGTATGTATGTATGTATGTATGTATGTATGTATGTATGTATGTATGTATGTATGTATGTATGTATGTATGTATGTATGTATGTATGTATGTATGTATGTATGTATGTATGTATGTATGTATGTATGTATGTATGTATGTATGTATGTATGTATGTATGTATGTATGTATGTATGTATGTATGTATGTATGTATGTATGTATGTATGTATGTATGTATGTATGTATGTATGTATGTATGTATGTATGTATGTATGTATGTATGTATGTATGTATGTATGTATGTATGTATGTATGTAAGTATGTATGTATGTATGTATGTATGTATGTATGTATGTATGTATGTATGTATGTATGTATGTATGTATGTATGTATGTATGTATGTATGTATGTATGTATGTATGTATGTATGTATGTATGTATGTATGTATGTATGTATGTATGTATGTATGTATGTATGTATGTATGTATGTATGTATGTATGTATGTATGTATGTATGTATGTATGTATGTATGTATGTATGTATGTATGTATGTATGTATGTATGTATGTATGTATGTATGTATGTATGTATGTATGTATGTATGTATGTATGTATGTATGTATGTATGTATGTATGTATGTATGTATGTATGTATGTATGTATGTATGTATGTATGTATGTATGTAGTATGTATGTATGTATGTATGTATGTATGTATGTATGTATGTATGTATGTATGTATGTATGTATGTATGTATGTATGTATGTATGTATGTATGTATGTATGTATGTATGTATGTATTTATGTATGTATGTATGTATGTATGTATGTATGTATGTATGTATGTATGTATGTATGTATGTATGTATGTATGTATGTATGTATGTATGTATGTATGTATGTATGTATGTATGTATGTATGTATGTACGTACGTATGTATGCATGTATGAATGAATGTATGTATGCAAGTATTTATGCAGGTATATTATGTGTGTGTTTATAAGTATCAATGGACGGATTGATTGATGGATGCATATGTGTATGTTTGTATGTTTGTATGCATGTCATGTATGTAGGTGTGTATGTATGTGTACTAATACACACGCCCAGATTCATCAACTCTTACCCACACGTCTTTAATGAAAAAAGGCGTGTGATATCTACAAGGCTCGGAATAAGGAGGAAGACAAAGACGATCTCTTTCTTTTTCCAGCCAGTAAAGAAAGCAAGTCTTTAATATAATCAGTACAAGGAAATCAATGGACCGGGCCCATTCTCAGTTCTCTCAATGAGGCGAAGCAGAAAACTACAATATCTTCAGGTCAAAAGAGGTGTCACCAATCATAAACACTATACAGGTAGCTAAAGAAGAATAGTATACTGACTCATAACTAGTGTTATCAGTCGCATTAAGCTAAGATAACAGAAGCGGGGACAATAAAGTTAGGATTTTAATTGTTGGTATTAGCGGTGTTTGAATAGTCATATATTCTTTTATGCAACTCTAAATTCGGTCAGTATTATTATTATTATTATATAGGGAGTCGTGTGGCTTAGCGGCTCGATTCTCGCCTGTGTTTCAAAATGTTTTGGATTCGGGTCCTAATGAGTTGTTTTTTAATTTTTTATTTTGTTCAAATATGACTGGGCTCCTTGGTCGACACAGCCTTTAGTGGGTCCGAGTCTAAGGAAGTAAATGTGGCCACGTTGGTGCTGACCACGTCATCCACCAAACGCTGATTGATGTTATAAATATAGGTTTAGCCCTATATGCTCAGTACGCTAAAAGTTGAGTTAAGCTGAGTTGAGCTGAGTTGAGTTGAGCTGAGTTGAGTTGAGTTGAGTGCGTGTCTGTGTGCATGTGTTCGTCACTCTTTGCGTGAGTGTGTATGTGTATATTTGTGTGTATGCATGCATGCATGTTTTATTTCCATGCTACTATCAAGGAAGTGTGTATTCAACTTACCCAGGGACTGGCCATATCCATCAGCAACATATAAACAACTACAACAACAATTAGTATCCTTGCACTGAACAACTGTGGCAGTGCTGTAACCGTTGTTTAGCTAAGGTGGATAGCAGGTGTATGAGTGGAGACAAATATCAACAAGGCAGCAACCAAAGCCAGGAGGAAGACAGCAATACTAAGAAAACTAAGTAGAACAAAATGGGGAGACAGTGGGAAAATACTCAACAAAGTATACAAGCAGAGCATACAACCACACTTGGAATATGGCTCAACTGCATGGTGTTCATCTAGTACCACATTGAAGGAGTTGGACAAAGTGCAAAATCAAGCACTCGGAGTCATCACAGGAGAGATGAAATCAACACCCATATTATAAATGGAGAAAGCTGGGAAAACACAGGCACTGAGAGAACGCAAAGATACAAAGTTGCAAATACAAGCTGAAAAAAAATCCTCAGTATGCCAGATCACCCCATGAAAAATAGATTTCAGAACCTAGCCTTGGGACGGTTAAAAGGAAGCAGCTTTATACACCAAGCAAAAAGAATATGTAGACAAACTCCTGACCTTCCAGAAATTGGTTGTCCACTCAACACTATTCCAGAACAAACCCCATGGAAAGAGAAATGCAAACCAACAGTACATATCCAGACAAATGTGAAAGGAATATTTGACAAGAAAGAACAAGATAGTGTACAACGCAGAATGGCCACCCTCAGTTATATTGATAAAGAATACCCACAAGAACAATGGGTCAGAGTCTATACAGATGGGTCCGCAGAAAGTGCAGTTAGAAATGGTGGGGTTGTAGTGTACATAGAATTCCCAGATGGTACTAGGGATAAGTCCAGCTTACCAACCGGAAAGTACTGCCATAACTATGATGCAGAAACTCAGGCAATCAAGAGAGCAACAGAGAAACTGCTAAATACTAATCTTGGCTCACAGTATGTGGTAATGATGACAGATGCAAAATCAGTACTTGAAGCACTCCAGTCTAGGAAACTACCAGAATTGCAAACACTGCTGACACACTCAGCCTTCATGTGTTGTAATGCAGTGGATACCATCACATTGTGGAGTTCCTGGAAATGAGAAATCTGATCAACTGGCAGGCGAAGGTGCGACAAAAGTGCAGCCGGATGTACCAGTCACATACCACCAAAAAAAAAAAAAAAAGAATAATTAAATTAATAAGGAAACCACCAGCCATAACACAAGACGACCATTTTTTTATGGACAGATCAGAACAATGCATTATCCTCAGCCCCAGAGCAGGGCACAACCGATTACTTAACCAAATGTACACAAAATTCAAGATAGGCGTATCAGCCATGTGCACATGTGGAAAGGTGCCCTAGACAGCAGAACATGTACTCCAGGACTGCAACGAATTTGACACATTAAGGCAAACCTATTGGCCGGACAGAACAACAGTGGAACGTTGACTCTATGGACCACTGAATGAATTAACAACAACAGTGAAATTTATACAAGAGTCAAAATTGCTGATATAGACAACTTATTTCAGGCGAACGAAAGAAGAAGAAGAAAGGTGAATGAGCAGCAAATAAAACAAGAAAGAAAAAGAAGCAGAGAAGCAGATAGAAGGCAGCGAACGGGCTGAACAAGCAGAAGGAGAAAGAGAAGAAGAAGAAGAAGAAGAAGAAGAAGAAGAAGAAGAAGAAGAAGAAGAAGAAGAAGAAGAAGAAGAAGAAGAAGAAGAAGAAGAAGAAGAAGAAGAAGAAGAAGAAGAAGAAGAAGAAGAAGAAGAAGAAGAAGAAGAAGAAGAAGAAGAAGAAGAAGAAGAAGAAGAAGAAGAAGAAGAAGAAGAAGAAGAAGAAGAAGAAGAAGAAGAAGAAGAAGAAGAAGAAGAAGAAGAAGAAGAAGAAGAAGAAGAAGAAGAAGAAGAAGAAGAAGAAGAAGAAGAAGAAGAAGAAGAAGAAGAAGAAGAAGAAGAAGAAGAAGAAGAAGAAGAAGAAGAAGAAGAAGAAGAAGAAGAAGAAGAAGAAGAAGAAGAAGAAGAAGAAGAAGAAGAAGAAGAAGAAGAAGAAGAAGAAGAAAGAAGAAGAAGAAGAAGAAGAAGAAGAAGAAGAAGAAGAAGAAGAAGAAGAAGAAGAAGAAGAAGAAGAAGAAGAAGAAGAAGAAGAAGAAGAAGAAGAAGAAGAAGAAGAAGAAGAAGAAGAAAAAGAAGAAGAAGAAGAAGAAGAAGAAGAAGAAGAAGAAGAAGAAGAAGAAGAAGAAGAAGAAGAAGAAGAAGAAGAAGAAGAAGAAGAAGAAGAAGAAGAAGAAGAAGAAGAAGAAGAAGAAGAAGAAGAAGAAGAAGAAGAAGAAGAAGAAGAAGAAGAAGAAGAAGAAGAAGAAGAAGAAGAAGAAGAAGAAGAAGAAGAAAAAGAAGAAGAAGAAGAAGAAGAAAAATAAAGAAGAAGAAGCAAAGGCATGGACGTGAAAAATAACAACACCAACAATGACATCCAGACCAATAGGTCTCTCCATCTCCCGCGCTCTCTCTATCTCTCTAGCTCTCCTCATCTCTTCCCGCTATCTCCCTCTCGCTTTCACTATGTCTCTCAATCTATCTTACTCTCCCCATCTCTCTCTCTCTCCGTCTCTGTCGCTCTCTCTTTATCTCTATCTTTTTGTCTTTCTCTCTTCCGTAAACTTGGAATAATTTACCGAAAACAAGGTAAAATTCAATAAAAACACGGTATTATATACCAAAAACCCGTTATAATTCAACTTACTTACTTACTTACTTTTTCCTTCCACGTATGCCGCTAAGCGTTGTGGGGAGATGCAAGTTCCTGTCATAAGCAAGGCGGGCAGCATCTGATGTTCTGAGGCCATGCTTTTGGCAGGTTTCGGAGACCCCGTCAATCCACCGTTTCCTTGGTCTTCCTCTTGCCTTATATCCTGAGCTTCTTTGGTTGAAAATTTGTGATGTTATTTGATCATTTTTCATCCTGGTTAGATGTCCAAACCATTTCATTCTTTGATGTTCTATGTAGTCTAAACATGGCGTAGTTTTGACAGTGTTTCTAATGTCTATATTCTTTATCCTGTCTAGTCTGGTCTTATTCGCTGCTTTTCTTAGACATTTCATTTCACAGGCTTCTATTTTTCTTTCATGGGTCTTGTTGATTGTCCATGTTTGGCACTGGTAGCAGAGTGTTGGAATGAAGATGGTGTTTATCAATTGTCTTTTGGTCTTCATGGTTATATCTGGATGTTTAAGCAGAGGTGATAGTTGGTATGTGACAGCATTTGCTTTCTGTATTCTTGTTTCTATCTCTCTGTCCATTCTTCCATCCTCTGTAAATATACTGCCCAAGTATTTGAACTCTTTGGTTTGCTTGATTTTGGCACTTCCAACATTTATATTCAGTGGCCTGTGTGTTCTGCTGATCTTCATAACTTCTGTTTTTTCTGTACTGATTCTCATATTATGTTGTAAACAGCTGTTGTTGAGAGTAGTCAGATGTTCCTGTAGATCATATTCATTTTGATACAGTATGCTTTGATCATCAGCAAAAAGTAATTCGTTTATAGCATACACGTCTGGGTTTGCTTCTACAGTGATCTTATCCATGTATGTTATGAAAAGTAATGGTGACAGTACACATCCTTGTCTGACACCAGTTGTGACTTTGAACCATATAATATAATGCAACGAAAACCCGAATGACATGTATTTCTTACTTCTCTACTTCGTCCACGCGCATGCCTTTTGTAATCATTTCTTTCCGTAACCTTTGTGTACTTTTAATCAGCTCTGATCAAATTCCAGTTCCAGTTGTTCAACAAACCTTCATAACTTGATCCTTTTTCTGCAGCCCGAAGGCCTGCATTATGACGAAAGGTTCTTTGGCTCTCTTTTGTGGTTTCCTATTCTCTGTGGTGTGAAATCACACCTGATATTTCCGTTCTGTGTCTTCCTAAGTCCGATGTGGTTCTTGGGGTTTAGGGTCTGGTCTGGTCCAGTTCTCTAAGCATCAATTTCTGTGGGCTTTAGCTGATTGTTGCTGGTGTTTGGTGCATCGTGCATCAGCTCTGATACAAATGATCCTCCTTGCCATGATGTCAAAGTTTTCGGCATCTTCTCTCTCGGTTTCCCTCTGCCTCTTCTCACCTTCCCCCCAACTTCCATACAGTCACGATGTACATCAGTTTTTTCCTTTTCATGACAGTACCAAAGAATTTAGATTGCGATTTACTGATTTGGGTGATTAGTTTTTTTTTTACTTGGGTGTAACTTAAATACGCTTTTAAACTTTGTGTCACTAGGGACTGTTCATGAAACAACAACAACAATCAGAGCAACCAAAAAAAAAAAAATTATGATCTATGTCTGGGAAAAAAAAAAATGTCTGCGAACAAACCCAAACGACATCATGTGAGAAATGAAGAGCTTATAACATGTATTAGAAAATATTCACTGATAGTCTAGGAATGAAATGTTTCGGCCATAAGTGAAAATAAATACAACGTTGCCGGCCACGTGAGAATGGAAACATAAATAGGCAGAGTGAGACATAAAAGAAAATGGATCGATGGACTCATATCGGTCTGGTGAATGACTTGTATTCATCATTAACATCATGTAACTGACTACAAAGTCAAATCCACAGGTTCTCAAAATATGGATGGAAGCCCCAGTGGGGCCGCAAAAGGGTTTTTCTATGGGGTAATCGATCAGCTAATATTATTTTGAAAAGGAAACACAAAAATCACATTATTGCGCCTTGCTCAAAGATTTGTTTGTGGAACTCTGCTTGGGAAACAATTGAATAGTAACATTAATAAACTTTTTTTTGATTTATTTATATTATCTTCTTCTTCTTCTTCTTCTTCTTCTTCTTCTTCTTCTTCTTCTTCTTCTTCTTCTTCTTCTTCTTCTTCTTCTTCTTCTTCTTCTTCTTCTTCTTCTTCTTCTTCTTCTTCTTCTTCTTCTTCTTCTTCTTCTTCTTCTTCTTCTTCTTCTTCTTCTTCTTCTTCTTCTTCTTCTTCTTCTTCTTCTTCTTCTTCTTCTTCTTCTTCTTCTTCTTCTTCTTCTTCTTCTTCTTCTTCTTCTTCTTCTTCTTCTTCTTCTTCTTCTTCTTCTTCTTCTTCTTCTTCTTCTTCTTCTTCTTCTTCTTCTTCTTCTTCTTCTTCTTCTTCTTCTTCTTCTTCTTCTTCTTCTTCTTCTTCTTCTTCTTCTTCTTCTTCTTCTTCTTCTTCTTCTTCTTCTTCTTCTTCTTCTTCTTTCTTCTTCTTCTTCTTCTTCTTCTTCTTCTTCTTCTTCTTCTTCTTCTTCTTCTTTCTTCTTCTTCTTCTTCTTCTTCTTCTTCTTCTTCTTCTTCTTCTTCTTCTTCTTCTTCTTCTTCTTCTTCTTCTTCTTCTTCTTCTTCTTCTTCTTCTTCTTCTTCTTCTTCTTCTTCTTCTTCTTCTTTCTTCTTTCTTCTTCTTCTTCTTCTTCTTCTTCTTCTTCTTCTTCTTCTTCTTCTTCTTCTTCTTCTTCTTCTTCTTCTTCTTCTTCTTCTTCTTCTTCTTCTTCTTCTTCTTCTTCTTCTTCTTCTTCTTCTTCTTCTTCTTCTTCTTCTTCTTCGTCTTCTTCTTCTTCTTCTTCTTCTTCTTCTTTTTCTCCTCCTCCTCCTCCTACTTCTTCTGATTCTTCTTCCTAAGAAATCCGAGCCATTAATGCAGATATCACCCTCTTCCATTCATCTCTGTGGTTGGTCTTCTCTTTCCAGTTGGTGACAGCAAGAGTTTGCAGGTCTGTCTGGACATTATCTCTCCATCGTCTTCTTAGTCTGTCTCGTTGTCTACGACAATTCAACTTCATTTTGTATACAGTTTTTACTTCTCTGTCATCTTTCTTTCTCTCAATATGCCCCAACAATTTCAGTCTATTAGCTCTCATGATGAAATTGATCAGTGGTAATTAAAACAGATTATGAATTTCGTTGTTTTCTCCCCACTCCCATCCCCTCACTTGAATATATGGTAAGATCTCAATTCCCTCCCCTTAACTATAAAGCAGATCTACCCCCTCCCCGTTGATTATATGGCAAGATCTCCAACCAACCCCTTCCTTTAATATATGGCAAGATTTACCCCACCCCCGACTATATCGCGAGAATTAGACCCCTACTTGAATATATAGCAAGATCTCCACCCTTCCCCCCTCCCTTGCCTTTTATGACAAGACCTCCACCCCTACTCCTCCAATGATTGTTTAGCAAGATCTCCAGCTTTGCCTCTCCCTTGAATATATGGCACGATATTAACCCCCCCCCCCCCCCCCCCCCCCCATCCTTCCTTGAATATAAAGCAAGATGTTAACACACCACCCCTGCCCTTGAATATATTGCCAGATCTCCACCACCCCCTCCCTTTTCCATGACTATATAGCAAGACCTACACCCTCCCTTGAATATATAGCAAGATCTAGACCCCTCCCATGAATATATGGCAAGATCTACACCCCTCCCTTGATTATATAGATAGCGAGATATGCACTCCTCCCTTGAGTATATGGCAAGACATCCACCCCTCCCCCCCCCCCCCGACTAAATAGCCAGATTTAAACCCCTACCTTGAATATATGGCAAAACGTTTACCCCTCCACCACCTCCGACCCCCCCCCCCCCCCCCCCCCCCCCCCCCCCCCCCCCCCCCACGCCGACTATTTAGCACCTTTCTATGTTTTTGTTAAATCAACTGGTTTGCAGAAATTTGTATCTACCGACAGATGCAAGACAAGCCGCTTACTTGAAAGGTGTCCATTACCTGACTTTACTGATTGCCCTAGTGTGCCTTAACACCTGTTGAGATCGATAAGCTGTCAAACTTCACTGCGCCGACTAATTAACGGTCAGTAGACTTGTCGATATGATGGTCTGATGTTTTATGATAGCCTAATAAAAACAGTGATATATTATTTGAGAATATTTTCCTTTGTCTACTGTCTGACCTAGTCAGTGCAGGTGTTTCTTGTCATCGGTACGTGTGATTGTACTGTAAGTTCTGTTATCTTTGTTGTTATTGTTGTGAGATTTATCCTTAGTGTTGTTTTTGTTGTGATCTGCATTGTTGGAGTTGTTATTGCCCATGTCCTCGATTTACTGTTGCAATCCTTGTCAATGATATCCATGCTATTGTGATGCTACTGTGGACCTTAACGAACAAGATATCATCATCAACAATCAGCAGATCTTTACAGAACGTCGCTCCGTTCAACGTACACCTGAAAATATCTCTGTCTGTATTCAATTATCCAGCCCTATGTGCTTTCATAGCCAATTCATGTTTTGTGTCTTGTATTCAATTTCGCGGAAGTCGTACATGTTGGCTTTACCTAATTTTTGCGAGTTACTACTAAAATATAATCTGCGAAGCCTTCATTAAAAAAAAAAAAAAAAAAACTTTCGGTATTAAACATGTTTCAGAGAAGATGTAGAGGAGATACTTCAACTAAGATCAAAGCCAATTTGGGGTACTACTTACTAAAGTCATCCCATCTATTTCAGCTACGAGATTTCGTTGCGGTTTTCACGAGATGTCCTTTGTTTTAGGGGTGTAATGAGATGCCTTTCTTCGTCGCCTGAACACCTCGCGCAGAAAAGTAGCTCCGGTTCGACACACTAGCGGTCGACAGTGTCCCAGACGAGAGTGGACAGGTTTCTTTTCACAACTCTTTTTTCTGTGAACGGCTGTTGTCTCTGGTGTGTTTTGTTGTGGGTAGGTCAAGCGCCGAAGACGCCTGTGAGCAAGGAAAAAGAACTGCTGGGGAAAGCGCTCAAGGTGCGTCGTTCGTTAGTATTGAATTATTAAATTTGTTTTAAATTTCCACACTATTTGGCGGCAGCTGTCGTCGGCGGTGGATGCATCTGTTGTAGCAGTCGTCGAAGACAATGAATGAAAAAATTATTATTAAAAAAAAAAAAAAATAATTTAAAAACAAACACTTTGGGGGAATGTCAGAATTCGCTGTTCCCCCTTATCACATTATCATCATTATGATCATCATCAGCATCAACTTCTTCTTCTTCTTCTTCTTCTTCTTCTTCTTCTTCTTCTTCTTCTTCTTCATCTTCTTCTTCATCTTCTTCTTTTTATCTTTTTCTTTTCCTTCCTTCTTCTTTCTCTTCATTGTATTATTCTTACTGTTTTCTTATTTGTTTTTTCGTCTTCTTCTGCTTGTTCTTTTTCTTCTTCTTCATCTTCTTGGTGTTCTTCTTCTTCCTCTTCTTCTTCTTTTTCTTCTTCTTCTTCTTCTTCTTCTTCTTGTTTTTCTCCGTCGTCGTCGCCCTCTTCCTCCTCCTTTCTTCTCCTTCTAACTTCTCATTCTATTCTCCCTTCTTGTCTTATTTCTCCCATATTTACTTCCTATAGCCAATTACTTCTCATACAGCTGTTCGTCATACAATCTACACGACAGTTACACAGCCGTCAATGATAATGCCCAGTGTGAAGATACTACTTGTTGCTGTGATAGTAGCGACGTTGCTTGTGGATGTGGCCAGTTCCTGGGTAAGTTTAACACACATTTTTAAAAAAAAAAATAGTTACATAGTTCCTTGGGCGCAAAAACAAGAATACATGCAAATAATCAACAATTATGCACATTCATACACATGCACATACGCAAACGTACACGCACACACATGCATATATAGTACAAATCTACATAGTACATTTGTTCCATTTCGCAATCTTCGCCTCTTTCGCACATGACTTGAAAACCAACCCTTTGTCTGTTTGTTGAATTCATCTTTCAGCCTGGTCAAGCGCTCAGAAAGTGACAGATCAGTTTTTCTGGCCGTTTAATAGCCATCCTTTTTTTTTCTGGAAACGCCGTTTTGACAGCCTCATGCCACTATGGTGGCTGTACCCGTCGTCTGGGTCTCAACAAGTAACATCCCCAAAGACAGTAGTGGTAGGTAGGTAGTTGTACCCCACCAGAATATTATACAAGCGATAGTGACGCAATGTGCCACCATGCGAATGGGGATCACCCGTGGAGAGATCCTAGAAAACCCTTTCAACCGTTTATTCCATATTTATGGCCCTGCTATATTATGGGGCCCCTGCAAAAGCCAGGGTGGGGCTTTGAGGAAAAGACAAATTCACCAAAAAGTACATGCCACATGAGAACGGCACAATATCTGCAATTAAAATACTGCTAATACTAGTGATGCATTGTTGTCAACCTACCTTATGGAGATGGGACATATGTTTTTTGTAAATTTTTTTGTACAAAGAGGGAGTAAATTAATATGTTCATCTTCATATAATTTACATGTTAAGCTAAAATCATACGGTAAGTAAACTACTGCAGACCTCGTGTTCCCTATTTGTGATATGTAGATATTTGTGACATACAACAACCACATTTTAGAGAATCCTTAATCGCTGGCTATCATAAATGTTTATTGTTGGTTAGATTTGTGAAGGCATTCAAAATATTTGCTTTCCTAATCTGTTATCACTAAATTAAGGTGATCTTCATTTATTTAATGAACTGATTATTGGACTTCGTTCCTCAGTTTTTGGTAAGTAGTGAAATAACCTCTCATAGACATAACTTCTGAGATTAAAATATCACACACTAAGAGTTTCTTTGTTTTTATGATGGGGAGTGAATAGGTAAGTTACAAAAGATTGTTAAAATAACTAAAGACGATAAAAACTCTAAAACAGTGTTTCCTTATATATATATATATATATATATATATATATATATATATATATATATATATATATATATATATATATATATAACTATATAATAATATAGTTAAATATAATATATATATGTGTGTGTGTGTGGGTGTGTGTGTGTGTGTGTGTGTGTGTGTGTGTGTGTATTCACACTGTCCGTTTAATTTCAACATAATTTTGACCAACATTGATGCACTTCTCCAATCTTTTTATCAGTCCTCCCAAACCTATTGCATAGAACTGTGTGCTCTGTTTTTTAAACCGCATTTTCACTTTACACTCAGTTGTCTGGGATCCCAATTGCTATCAATAATGCATTATGTTTTATGCTAAACTATGTGAGCACCCTATTGCATCTGCTACAGAGTCACCCGTTACTCGCCTGTCACCTCTAATCTCCTCGACCCGGTGCGCTCATGCGTGTGCTGCAATATCAACAGGACTACCATATCATACTTCATCAACAATTTTAGAGAAAATTTGACAATAATTTCTGGTTCCCACCTATGCACAGTTTTATGAGATAAACAGTTGTCAGCATAAACAGGACGCATTTTCCTATGAATGTCTTTTGTACGCAAAGCTAGTCCTTATAGCCGGTGAGCGTTGAGAGGAAAGAAACGAGTATATGTGTATAATTGTATATATAATGTATGTGTGTGTGTGTGTGTGTGTGTGCGTGTGTGCGTATATATATATATATATATATATATATATATATATATATATATATATATATATATATATATATATTCTGCAAAATAAATAAAAGGAATCAAAGAAAATATGTTTTAGTGTTTTAATCATATAGTATGATAACTTTCAGCTTAAATCATACAATAAGAACGAGTTTTGTGTACTTTCAAATTTGTTATGTTCGATTTAATGAGAGAGGTGAAATGAAGGCACGTTAGAAAATAATGCTGGATCTGACAAAAAATGTATTGTTTGTTAATGTGTTAATTCGAGAAAGTTTGAAAAACACTGTGACCGGCAAAGCAAACCGACAGTGTTCTATTTAGTGCTCATTAAAAAATTCAGAGACAAGTTTACACATTATACTTGGTGTAACAAGATACAGATAAACTTAGTATCGATGATTTTAGGAGGAGAGTCAACACAGAACCAACAGTGAGCTTTATTGGTAGACAAGGATCAAAGGCTTTATCCGAATAACAGGATTTGCAGAGGACTACAACACACCGCTATATTATGAATGTACAGTTAGTTGCGTATCCTTTACAGATTGTTGTAGGACCGAACCCAGCATTTTTGCCTGTTGTGGTACTTTTAGGCAAATGTTACGTTTCGTAGTTCACCGTTGAATGCTAAACGGTCAGCTCTGGGTACCACGTTCAAAATCAACGCAAGATGTTTGTGCAATCTGAGGATTCACACTAGGACCAAGACCGTTTCTATCTGACCGGCCATGCTGCTGACCGGCTAGCCCCGTTTGATGACGTTAGCAGCAGGGTCCGTCAGTTATAGACGGTCTTGCTAGGACAGACAGCTAATAAACAAGAGATATGACAGGAAACACGAAGTCAATCGTCGACAAAAAGTGAACGGAAGACAGGGGGCATAAAAAGTGAGTAAATGGCATAGGCGTGTCTTGAAATGTTCTTGATGCCGCCGCTTGAGGAAGAGCAAAAGTTCTAACCTCCACATTAAAGTTAAAATGAATTATCCTGTCATCATAAAGTACGGTGATCGTAACACATTTATTTAATGGACACACATTTATCTGACTGACTGACTTTCTATCCCACCAGGACATCACACAAAGGATCAACACCCGATGACAATGTGCCACCATGTGGGTGAGGATCACCGTGGAGAGGTCCCAGAAATCACGTTTAGCATTTAGGTCATATTTATGGCCAGGCTATATTGCGGCATCTGGCAAAACCAGAGTAGAGCTTTAAAAAACGAAAAATGTCATCCTTAAAAGGGCGGAAAGATTATCACACACACACACACACACACACACACACACACACACATACACACACACACACACATTTAAATGTGGAGAGCTATTTAAAAAAAATGTATTGGACTTGCCGGTCAACTACATGTCGTCAAGTGTAGAACTTTCAACAGCTGACTTGGTTGATGTCGTTTTCTGCCTATCCTTGCAGTTAGCATGTTTTACCTCTCTAGAGTAAAAGGCTACTTGGGACGGCATTGGCCTCGGATGTACTTGAGCAATGATCGCCATACACAAGACACATTGTCCGCAGCTGGGATCGAACCCAGCTCATCGGCATTACAAAGCTTGTTATACATATATATACAGAGTCAGAAAACCAGAAAGGTTGACAACGGAAAAGTTGGACAGCAGAAATATCAGAGACACTGAAAAGTATTCTAAGCGACCAGAATAAACCGTTTTAGGGATCTCTTTATGCCTTGACAGTTCCGAGGCATTCTATGACTAGAGGAAAAATGGAAATTTTGATAGCTTCTTGTTGCGTTCTTTCTTTAGGTTTTAAATGTGATCATTTTATGAAAATTATTTATTTTATTCTGTAAATTATCTGTACACCTTTCTTTCTCAGAGTTTTGTAAGTGATGGCGTCTGGGTGTGTGTATATGTGTGTATGTGTGTGTGTGTGTATGTGTATGTGTGTGTGTGGTGTCCAGTTATCTCAATATTTCTAGAACTTCACTTAGTATTTTCAGTAGACCCTGTGTAACTGCAGGATATTTCGATGTTCAAGATATTGTTGTTGTCTATTTGAATGCTGTTTTAGATGTTGTTGTTGTCGTTGTTTTTGTTGTTGTCGATGTTGTTGGTGTTGTAAATTCTGTTGTCGTCGTTATGGATATTGCTGTTGTCGTTGTTTTTGTTTTTTGTGGTTGACGTTGTGGATAATGTTGTTGTGTTTTCGTTGTCAAAGTTGTAGCCGCTGCAATGTTGTTGCTGTATTGGCGTTGTTGTTGATATTGTTGTTGTCGTTGTCGCGGTTGTTGTCGATGTTGTTGTCGTTGCTGATGTAGTATTTGCTGTCTTTGTTGTTGATTATTTTGGTGTCAGAGTTGTTGCCATTGTTAATTTTCTAGTTGTCAATGTTGTGTACGTCGACTTGTTGTCATTGTTGATGTTATTGTTCATGCTTCCGCTTGATTTTGCTGTCGTGAACGTTGCGGTTTTCGAAGTTGCTGTTGTTGTAGGTGTCACTGGTGTCTGTGAATTTTTGGTCGATGATTTTTGTCGTTTTTGATGTTACTGCCGCTAAGGGTATTGTGTTTGCCGATATTCAAGTTGTCACTGTTGTTCTTGCTGTCGTCGATTCTGGTGTTGGAGGTATTGTAGTTGTTTTCATTGTAGTTGTAGGTTGTTGTTACCATCGTCGCTGTTTTTGTTGTTGTCTTTGTTGATGTTGTTGTCGTTGTTGATGTTGTTATCGTCGTCAATGTTATTGTAGATCCTGTACCTGTGGCCAGTGTTGTTGTTGTTCTCAATGTTGTTATCGTAGTCAATGTTCTATTATCGGTGTTGTCGATTACGATTGTATCCATATTAATGTTCTTGTCGTTATTGTTGTTGTTATCGTAGTCAATGTTCTATTATCGGTGTTGTCGATTACGATTGTATCCATATTAATGTTCTTGTCGTTATTGTTGTTGTTATCGTAGTCAATGTTCTATTATCGGTGTTGTCGATTACGATTGTATCCATATTAATGTTCTTGTCGTTATTGTTGTTGTTATCGTAGTCAATGTTCTATTATCGGTGTTGTCGATTACGATTGTATCCATATTAATGTTCTTGTCGTTATTGTTGTTGT
>CAJHNH020003303.1:15000-25000 GCA_905116865.2 Candidula unifasciata | reverse complement strand
ACTTTCATCTAGCTCCCAGTAAGACAGAAAAAGCGCAAAAAGGACACACTCAAGACTGCTCTCAATTCTGTTGGCATCAACACAGCGACGTGGAGGCTGCTGAGCAGGACCGTTCGTCTCTCAGGCATGGTGCATCGTCCGGCTAGGCAGCTGAGGTTGTCCAGGGAGAAAAACGGAGGCAGCATAGAAAGAATGGCCATGCTAATCCCACACTTACTGCAGCTTCCATCTGTTGTCCGCACAGCTCAATAACTTTCCAGATCCATATTGGACTAATCAGCCACCTTCGTACTCATAATCATTGATCATTTCTCCTTTGGATGAAAGTGGTCTTCATCACTCGTGATGGACAAACAGCACTCAAGAGGCAGAGCCTTGCGAGAACTCTCATGAAACTAAATGTGCCATACGGCTCCGCTACGACTGAGCGTTTTTAATGGATCTGCATATGACGTATTACCCTGAGGTACTAGCCAGGTCAAACGACGTATGTCTAAATACACTGCATGGCCCCTTTGGGGAGCGAGCACGTATGAAGCAGAGCCTTTTGTCACATGGAGACACAACAGTCTTGAAAGAGTTTGCCGACTCTGTGGACACAATCTTTCCCTCATGCACTTCCTCAAGGCTGAACAGATATCTAACGATAAATTCAACATCGTTGTATAAGATCTTTCTATCGTTGACTCTGCGCGGGATTGGCAGCTGGCAGTAGATGCAAGGGGCTTTGAGAAGTACCCCGACAGACTATGCTGAGACCAGAGATTGTATGGCACTTTGCAGGATAGCGCCAGCGTGCAATGGAACGAGTGTAAGTGGGCCCTGAAGTATTTGGTTGAGGCGGCAGAGCGAGTTTAATGGTGGCTCTTGACGTGGGAGATAGACCTTGGTAGATTGGCCGGAATCACTTGTGGAAGAAAAAGTCAGGTTGTCCGATGAACATCTGCCCAAGCGACCCTGCTAATTGTAGGTAGGTGGTTGATTTGCTATTTATATTATTTTTTACAAATATCCCATAAAAAAAATATGTTAAATGTAATTTCATTGTATTGTAGTTGTTTGAAATATATATTATAGTATATTTTTTACAAACATTTTTTTTTCAATATATAAGTATGTAATGTCTGTGTAATCTACTTGTCATATTTGTTTTTACAAATACACCTTTATTTCAGTACACTGAAATGTAATTTCATTGTGTTATTCTAAGATTTTTGTTGTTGGAGGGGGAGGGGTGGGGGGGGGGGGGACCTAATTCCCCTTTTTTTAAATACATATTAAATGCAGTTTTCTTGTAGTGTACTCGTATTATTTTTTCTATACAAGTACACCTTTTCTCAAATATTTGATTGTATTTTAGTCATATATATATATATATATATATATATATATATATATATATATATATATATATATATATATATATATATATATATATAAATATATATATATAATAGGAAATAGAAAGTGAAAAGGTGTACTGAATAACTGGTGGCTATGGCTAGGAGAAATGAATGTGAGAGGTGACAGAATAATAGCACAGGCTGAGACGCACAGCATGATAATAGGTAACACCTGGTTTAAACACCATTCTCAAAGATTGCGGACTTGGAAAAGTTCTAGCGATAATGTCCGCAACCAGATTGATTATATTTTGATTTCAAGAAGATTCAGAGCAGCTTAGTTGGAGCAAAAACTAGACTAGGAGCAGACTGTTTTAGTGACCATGTTCCAGTTGTAGGACAAATTAGAATAAAACTAAAGAACATTAGAAAAACACCAAAGAACATCAGGCTAAGTTCAGGAATTCTTAGAACGGATTACAAAATTAGGGAACAATACAATGCCACTGTACAAAACCGGTATAATGCAATGGAAATTATACAGACTATTGATGAACAGTGGGATATGTTACTTGAGTCAATACAGCAGACTTCAAAAGAGACAATCCCACCAACCCATAGAGTTGCAAAAATGAAATGGATGTCAACCGATATTCTGCAGTTTATGAATGAAAGAAGGAAGAAAAAGAATGATAAAGAGGAATACTCTAGAATACAAAAAGAAATAATGAACAAATGCAAAGTATCTAAAGAGGTCTGGCTGAATCAAATGTGTACAGAGATTGGGGAAAACGACACGAAAGCCTCACATTCCATGCACCAACAGATAAATATGTTAACAGGAAAGATGACACGTAACAGCACTGGATGTTTGAAATCAAAAGATGGGGACTTATTAATGGGACAAAGTGATATAATTAGCAGATGCACAGAGTATACAGGGGAATTGTATGATGATAATAGACCAGATGTAGAACTGCAGACCAACAATGATGGTCCACCAATAATGACTGCAAAAGTTGAGGATGCAATACATCATATGAATAAAGGAAAAGCACCGGGCCAGACAACATCTCACTGGAAGAAATCAAAGCACTGGGAGATTTTGGAACTGAAGTAATAACTAAACTTTTAAATGATATCTATAATAGTGGGTATATTCCAAATGACCTTCTGAAATCCATCTATATAGCTCTGCGAAAGAAACCAGGCACCTTAAAATGTGAAGACGATCGCACAATAAATCTAATGAGTCACACGACTAAGATTTTACTGAGAAGAATTATGAGAAGAAAATAGGGAACAAAATTAAACCAGAAATCAGCGATGAACAATGTGGATTTGTAGAAGAAAAATGTCCAAACAATGCCATATACATCCTAAGGACATTGTCAGAAAGAGCTTTAGAAGTAAAGACTGATTTGTACTTGTGCTTCATAGACTATACAAAAGCATTTGACTGTGTGAAGCATGAAGAAGTAATCACACTTTTAGAAAAATTAAACTTCGATGGAAAAGATCTACGAATAATAAAGAATATGTATTGGCACCAAACAGCAGCTATAAGAATTAACAACTGTTTAGGTACACACAAACACTGAAGAAGAAAAAAAAAAAACTGGTCGGCAGTCTAGTTATTTTGTGAGAAGAAGTTTTACCGAGACAAAATATCTGAACACTGAAGACAAGTGGCTCGTAAATAGCATCTGTTCTCATTCATTCATTCATTCAGTAGCATGTCCCTCGCGGAACCTCGCTGCCATAACAACCCTCCGGAAAACCTTCCTATCCTGAGCAAGATGTCCTGCGTCTGATACACCCATCTGGAGATCATCTGCCACATCCTGCACCCATCTTCTCCTTGGCCTTCCTCTTCCTCTCTTCCCAGGCATATACCCCTCCATTATTGTTCTCTCTAGACTTCCATGACGTTTCAAGTGACCAAAATATTTCAATTTTCTTTGTTTTATTGTCTTTACTAGCCAACCCTCTTCAATATTCATGTGTTCTCGGAAACTAAAATACTCCAGCTAAACCAGAAGACGGAGATTCATGGACCGTCCGCGACAAAACCGAGCACATGCATTAGAGATATCTTGGGCGGATACGTGATTAAGCCAAGAGGTCTGGCGGGGGACGAATGTATGTCATCATGTCTGTGTGATGGCGGCGACTTTCTGTAAAGTCCAAATACTTTATAACACTGGGATAAAACATATCGCTTGCTCTCTATCTCTCTCTCTCGCCCTCTCATCCTCCCTCTCTCTCTCCCCTCTTTCACCCTCTTACTATTCCTCTCACTCTCCCTCTCTCTCACTCTCTCCCTTACTCTCACTCTCCCTCTCTCTCACTCTCCCTCTCTCTCCCCTCTCTCACCCTCTTACTATTCCTCTCACTCTCCCTCTCTCTCACTCTCTCCCTTACTCTCACTCTCCCTCTCTCTCACTCTCCCCTTTCTCTCTCCATCGCTTACCCTCTCTTCTCCCTCTCACTCTACCTGTATCTCCCTCTTACACTCCTTCTTCCTCTCCGTTTCTTTCACTCTCTCCCTCTCACACTCTCCCTCTCTCTCCTTCGCCCTCTTCCGCCCTCTTTCTCCCTCTCTCTCTTCCCCTCTCTCTCCCTCTCTCTCTCCCTCTCACTCTGGCTCTAGCCCTCACTCTCCTTCTCACTCTTCATCTCTCTCTCTCTCTCTCTCTCTCTCTCTCTCTCTCTCTCTCTCTCTCTCTCTAACTCTTTCTGCAGAACGGCTAGCTTCCTGCAGAGAGCGTCGGAAAAAGCAGAAACTCCTTAGCTCCAACGACGACCCAATGATCCATGAAGCTTTCTGGCAAAACATTCTCCAGAAAGATATGGTTATTTGTCGACTTCTTGAATTTAGTCTTTCTCTTGAACTTGAGGTTTGCTTGTAAACCCGTTTTACAGATCAGACTTAATTGTATGCAAACTATTATTTCCTCACCTCTCAGTCAGTACACTCAGACTTCGAAGAGTCCGCGAAACGAACCCTCGACCTCCAGAGTCAGAGGAGGACAGCTTGACCCCCTCGCCACCTAGACTCCACTCCCCCCCCCCCACTCCAACGCTGAGTGGGATTTGTCCAGAAATAACCAGTAAGGACACTGCTATGGCCCACGATGAAACTATCCACAAGAGTACAAACAGCTCACCTACCTAACCTTTTTTTAGGATAATTGAAGTTACAATTTCCGACTTGCCTTCCAAGCCTTTTTTTTTTGGGGGGGGGGGTGGGGGGAGGTTGTATGGGCTTCCTTATGCAGACCAAAGGTGTGACACACCCTCTTTCCCAGTCACATTCAGTTGCAGTACTCATACAAGGTACTGGTTCCTTAAACGAGAACGATGAACGAATGCATGCAAAACTAAATGGATCCTCAAAATATCTGGCATGACAGGGTCATATACTTGCTGATTAGCCACAACCGGCATAAACGTTTAATAGAGAAACCGGCCTGCCATGAGGGATGTTTTCAGCATTGCAGCGGTCGCCTTTTACATGGTACCATTTTTGCATAGGTTGACTTGATAGCAAACGCCATTCCCCCCTCCCAACCCACCAAACACCCCCTCTCCCCCCCCCCCCCCCCAAATAAAACCTGACAAAATATAGATGTTACCACATGACAGTTAACAGTTCAAACACAAGAAGGCAATGTTTTCCACCGCTGCAAACTCGAGGATATCAGGTTTCTTTACTTGTTGATTCGTTTATTACGCACCGAATGCCAAACCACCACTGCCTTGTGGTAAGTTCCCGTAAGAACAAAGGCTAGGGCAACAAAGCCCGACAGAAAATGTGGGTAGGCAGAGCTCATAAGCCCTGGAAGGCAGTCAGCCTATGGGAGGGGAAATCCTGAAAATAAACCTCAACCGTCGAAGTCGGAAGATATCAGCCTACTTGGCACGGGACTAAAAATCTGGCATCTAAGCACTAGCGATATAGTCGTGCAAAAAACATTATTACGTTATGATGGTGTCATTCCTATGGGACGTGGACGGGTCGGGATGGCGCCGGGCCCCCTGCCTCAAAGGGGCCCACCCTAAGCTACTAGAGCAACAACCTCAGACACATTTTACTCTCGAGCTTGGAGGAAAACTAGCACACCAGACTTGGCTCAGTACTGGCCTTACCTCTCGCAGCAAAGACTCAGGATCTGGCCCAGGGGATCCACATTGCGAGAGAAGCTATGGGGGACCGGTGGCGACCTTAAACGCACAATCCTATTTATGACCCAGACGGGACTCAATGTGTAGCATGACTGATGTCGAACGCAGAAGAAGAACGTGACAGTCGAATGCACGAACTACCTACGTTTGTGCATTTACTAAAATACAATTTCAAAACACTGAAGAAAATGGTCTAGCACCCAGTGTAGGTTAGACTGAGTCGTTAGCTTGATTTGCTACCCAGTTTCCCTGGAGAATAGGGGCAGAGGGGGAAGGGGGTGGAACAACATTAGCTCTATTAATTTTGCTTCAAAATGCACAAAAGTCTACACTGATTCATGCTTAAATGTCTATATTTACTCAAATCCGGCCATGTTATCTGTTTTCACGAGTGTACCTTGATTTGTCAGCGTCTGTGGCTTAGGCGTTGCGAACGAGCTTCGTGATATAGAGGATATGCGAATTTTCGTGGCCTTTCTGAAAATTAGTCGCTTAAATTATATATGTTAAGTGTGTTTCCATCGTCACGTCATTAGTGTGCTCTTCTATTTACTTTTAATGATTTCTATTTTATGACAGGCTTGTGGTGTCAAGTTTATTTTTTCTGTTCGATTCTCTCAGCGTTGTCGTTTTGTACATTCGTTGCAGTAAATGATGTGTAGCGTTTTGTTTGCCAACCATTGTTTGTCTGATCTTTTTTCATTTATTATTATTTTACTTTTTCTGTATTGCAAAATACATTGATATACCATGGCTTCGTTTGCCGATTTTGTTGATCTAGAGTTCAGAAGGGTCAGAGTTGGTCAAATTTGCCGAAGCCAGATTTAAAGAAATCACGGAGAGAGAAGAAAGAGCGTTAGAAAGACAGCAGCAAAAAATTGACTCCGAATTTAATATACAACTAATTAATGCAGAAAAAGAAAAAGCAGAGGCAGAAAGACTAAAACTAAAAGAAGAGTCAGAAATGCTGATTTGTGTAAAGATAGAAAAGGCTAATCTACAAATTAGGTTAGAAAAATTAGAGGCAGAACGAATACTTAAGGAACATGAGATAGCGTTTAAAAGAGAGCAGATGTTGCAGCAGATGCAGGAAAATGACAGGCAGCAGCAATTTAAAGAACGAGATTTTGATTTGTCTCACAAGGAGCAACAACTTAGATTTGATACTGAGATAGAAATTGCTAGAGTAGAGAGAGATAAAATGATTGCTCTTAAGGAGAGCAAGAGAAGTGGAGAGGGGGATCAGATCCCCAACCGAGACAGGGATAATGGGTCATACAGACCGAAGTTGCCTTTTCTAACAACCAATGATTGTTTGCACTCTTTTTCG
The DNA here is from genome assembly GCA_905116865.2 of Candidula unifasciata. Lineage (NCBI taxonomy): Eukaryota > Metazoa > Mollusca > Gastropoda > Stylommatophora > Geomitridae > Candidula > Candidula unifasciata. Next base: position 18,139 of record CAJHNH020003303.1, on the reverse strand, counting down.
GACAGATTTGAGGAAACGATGTTTTCAGCCCAGATTCCTGAGACACAGTGGGTAGCTCGTCTAAGAGATCTTCTAACCGGAGCAGTGTTGCACACGATCACTAATTTGCCGTTGGAAGACCATGCATCATTCCAGACAGTGCGTCAGAAATTATTGTGTTCCCAAAATTTGACCGAGGAAAACTACCATCAGAAATTCAAAAACACAATGCCTTCCTCTGAAAAAAATTTTGGTCATTTTGTTGCCAATGTTAGGACCTTGTTTTTTAGATGGACGACTTTGGCGCAGATCGGTAATTCATATGATCGTCTAGCAGACCTGATAATTAGGGATAATATTATGTCCTGTTTTAGCACAGTGTTTGATTTCTTCTAAGAAAGAAAACCCCTATCTATTGAGGAAATGGTAAAACTCGGTGAGCAATAAATGAGGGCTCATCTTAGCAAGGCATTGCAAAAGGAAAGTTACACAGAACCTACTCCTGCTGCATCTAGCATGGGCACATCTAGCATGCGCGTGAACCACTCACATTATTCACAGAATAATGTCGCACAAAAACCTAATAATTTAGGCAGAGCAGGTCACTTTAGAAGTCACAGCTATGATCATTCCAGACGGCCAAATAGAGCCTTACAGAAGAAAGAACAGTCACATAGGTACTTTAGCCAGCCTATAGGTTGTCAGTACTGTTCTTCCTGGCGTCACCGATCGACCAATGTCATCACAAAAGTTTTAGACGGGATGATAACGAATCTCCGACACAAGACAGAAGGAGGCAATATGATAGCAACCTCAAATGATTTGTGTGTGTGGGGAATCATCTGAAACGATTCTGTCCTATAGTTACACCAAGACATGGCAATACACTTCAGGTACAGGACATAACACATGCCAACCACAGTGACACAGTACAGGTCATAGAACGACCTGACATCGTTTATCCTGCTATGTCCACTATGCCTACATAATGTGGACTACCTCTTCATTTTGGGTACATTGGCAAGGTTAGATGTACAGTTCTGAGGGACACAGGCGCGAATGTTATCGGAGTGGTAAAATACTTAGTTCCTTAATCTGCATATACAGGAAGATATGCCAAATGCCTCACATTCGGTGGGAATCTTGAAAAAATCCACTTGCGATTGTGAAAATTAGATGTCCCCATTTTACTGGAGCTGCAGATGTAGGTGTCGTTAACCGATGTTCACCAGACATCATTCTTGGTACAGTTCCAGGTGTGCAAGCTTGCACAACCGAAGAAATGGAAGCATGACAGCAACACAGTGGCCAATGCTGTTACACTAGCACAGCAGTAACGCTTAGACAAAGATAATCACCTTCAAAGGTTCAGATAGCATTTCATGAGCTAACATTTTTGGATCATGTCGTTGGAAATGGTCTCCTTAAACCAGAAGACAAAAGTGTGGGCACAATTCTAAGAATCCCTACCTTAAAGACCAAAAAGCTTGTTAGAGCTCTACTGGGTCTATGTAACTTCTACGCTAAATTTATTCCCCATTATTCCTCTATAACATCTGTGTTGTCTGAGTTGACACGAAAGACGATGCCTTGAGAGGTGGTTTGGGATGAATCCTGCGCACAAGCACTCAGCCAGATACAAGGAACATTTAACAATAAATCATTTTTGAGATTACCAAATCTATCACTTGATTTTATGTTTTCTCAGATGCTTCAAATGTCGCACTGGGAGCAGTCATTTCCCAAATGTATGGTGGGACTTTACACTCTTGCCTCTAAGCAAACCGCAAGCTAACTGACACTGAAACACGCTATTTTGTCAGAAAGAGAGAAGCACTTGGAATTCACTGGTCCATTACTAAATTCTACAGGTTTTTAATAGGGCTTAATTTTTTAATGTAATTACGGACCACAAGTCACTTGCTGTTTTAAACACAGGTTTTGTTTCAAATGCCCGGATTCTTCGTTGGACTTTGTTTCTACAGACTTTTAACTATACCATCATCTACCGGAGTGGTAAGGAGAACGTAACTGCTGACTATTTGTCAAGATTTCCTTGCACTTCATGAGACAATAAGTTCCCTTTACATTGCGATGTGTTATATTTTATTCCACGGCGATGGATGCCTATATATTGTTATTAACATACGTATTCCAAAAATGTATATACTAACTAACTAACTAACTAACTAACTAACTTACTTACTTACTTACTTACTAGCTAACTAACTAAATTACTTACTTACTAACCAACTAACCAACTAACTTACTAACTAACTTACCATCTAACTAAACTATCTAACTTATTATCTAACCTTTTAACCATCCAACCAAATCACTAACAATAACCACAATAACAATAACACCAGTAGCCACAATAACGACATGTTACCGTTTCCTATGACATGAAAGTTTGCACTGATTCAGTTGGAAAGTAGTCCCTGTATTTTAACTCTTTTAGTCATAAGGAACGCATATTACGTTCATACGATGTCACATGGAAGCCAAAAAAAAAAAAAAAATGCAGGAAGCGCTAATATTAAATTCCTCTTTATCACCCTTTGAGCCTCTGATGCCACACCCACCCCCTTTTTCCACGGGACGGAGAAAGGGAAAATAGTAGGCATTGATTGATCACCGGTGTGATCGGTTGCCTGGAAAGTCTAACCACGCCTATAGACAAGCGTCATTAAATTATAGATGTAGAGCAAATATAGAGCAAAGGACTCTTGTCCAATCCGGGTCTTCAGACTGTTGGACATATAGGGCTAGACCTATATTTTAGAGACCAATAGGCAATCGGCGGGTGATGTGCTCAACATCTGGCCGAATGCCTTTACTTTCCAGGACTATTCCTGGTATTGACACAAAGCTGGGTCGACCAAGGAGTCAAGATTGGAACCGTTTGATCCGTAGGTGAGCGTCTAGTCGCTGCACCAGAGCGGCTCCTTAATTTATAGATATACTGACAGTTAATTTATCGACGCCATTTAGTTTGACAAATTATCGATCCAAGCAGGTTTTTACTCTAATCGTCTGTGGCTTAGGCGATGCGAACGCGTGTCGTAATGCCGGCGTATCGCGTTCGATTCCAACTGCAGGCCATAGATGCGACACCATACCATCTTATTTGAGAATGGAGCTGGATGTAGCCATCGCT
>CAJHNH020003303.1:0-7500 GCA_905116865.2 Candidula unifasciata | reverse complement strand
TTCCATATTAACCACATTATCTATCAATCTGATATATACAGTGATGTGTACTAAACCACATCATCTATCAATCTGACATATACAGTAATGTGTAAACCACATCATCTATCAATCTGACATATACAGTGATGTGTACTAAACCACATCATCTATCAATCTGACATATACAGTGATGTGTACTAAACCACATCATCTATCAATCTGACATTTTCAAGACTCCGTACTTATCTACATCATCTATCAATCTGACACATAAATAACTCTATACTTAACCACTTCAGTTTGACCAATGCAGGACTCCATACTTATTTACTACTTCATCTAGCAATCTGACACATACGGGACTCTTTCCGTATTAACCACATCATCTATCAAACTGACACATACAGTGATCTGCACTAAACCACATCATCTATCAATCTGACACATACAGATCTCTGTACTTAACCACATCCTCTATCAATCTGACATATACATGACTCTCTACTTAATCACATCATCTATCAATCTGACACATACGGAACTCTTTCCCTATTAACCACATCATCTATCAATCTGACACATACAGTGATCTGCACTAAACCACATCTATCAATCTGACATATACATGACTCTCTACTTAACCACATCATCTATCAATCTGACACATACGGGACTCTTTCCGTATTAACCACATCATCTATCAATCTGACATATGCATGACTCTCTACTTAATCACATCATCTAGCAATCTGACACATACGGGACTCTTTCCGTATTAACCACATCATCTATCAATCTGACACATACAGATCTCTGTACTTAACCACATCCTCTATCAATCTGACATATATATGACTCTCTACTTAATCACATCATCTATCAATCTGACATATTTAAGACTGTATTTAACCACATCTTCTATCAATCTGACATATACAAGACTCTGTACTTAACCACATCATCTATCAATCTCACATATATAGGACTCTGTACTTAACCACTTCGTCTATCAATCTGACACATACAGAACTTTGTACTCAACCACATCATCTATCAATCTGACATATACAGGACTCTGTACTGATTAACTACATCATCGATCAATCTGACTCAGACAGGACCCTGCACTTATGAACCATTGCATCTATTAGTCTGACGTATACATGACTCTTTCCATATAAACCACATCATATATCAATCTTACATATACAGAACTCTTTTCATATTAACCACATCATCTATCAATCTTACAAAAATAGGACTGTACTTATTAACCCTATCATATATCCATCTGACACATACAGATCTATGTACTTATTAAACACATCATCTATCAATTTGACACAAACAATGATCTGTACGTAACCACATCATGTATCAATCTGACACATACAGGACTCGGTACTTAACCACACTATCTATCAATCCTACACATACAGTGATCTGTACTTAACCACATTATCTATCAATCTTACACATACAGTGATCTTAACTTAACCACATCATCTATTAATCTGACATACATAGGACTGTACTTATTAACCACATCGTTTATCAATCTGACATGTACAGTGATCTGTACTTATTAAACAAACCATCTATAAATCTGACACATACAGGATCCTGTACTTAAAAACCACATCATCTATCAATCTTACATATGTATGTATGTATGTAGTTTGTGTGTGTATGTGTGTATTATGTTTATAAATGTTTATATTTTTTGTATGTAGGTATGTGTGTCTATATGTTTGTATGCATATATGTAACTTTGTGTGTCTGTTCTGTATGTGTATGCATTATTGTGTTTGTTTGTGCATAAATGTTGGGTCTATGGCTAGGTCGATGCGAACGCTTTGTAATGCCGGAATGCCGGGTTCGATCCCAGCTGTGGGCCATACGCCTTGTGTTGGTTTCGACAATGGTATCAAGAAAGACGACCGTCCTGGAAGCAATGGCAAACTACTGGATGCAAATTTGCCTAGAAAAACCACATAACACAACATCAAGGTGCTGCTGGGGTTGGTTCTTTAACGTCATGTAAAGGATACGCAACTGTTATGCATACATGTGTGTGATGTATGCTTGTCGTATATATTCCATACGCTTGCATGAAAAGAAAGGTTATTTTTATCACAGATGAATAATGAATTCTGTAAATTATGAGAAAGCGTGACACGGTTTGCAGAAAGAATGACTTCATTACTTACGGAAAACTGAGGAATTAAGTTTATATTTAATTCCTAAACAAAAGAAATATCGTTTTAATATATTATTTACAGTGAACAGAAACAGCAAGCAGTTGGTATGTTCCTACTAACTATGCTGTTTTCTCTAAAACAGCTCTTTCTGTAAGTTAAATATACAGAGCTTAGAGTCTACGATATCAGACATAGCGTATGATTTAAGTTTTTTGTACCCATAATGTGAAGATAAAGAGTGTCCTCTTTTTCAATACAACATATATCCTTCTAAATATGGTATGGTGTCCATCATGCATCACTATTCTGTTTAGGAACATTACCATTATTGAGACCCAAATCTCTTCATCGGTGCAACTCTCGTGCTACAGACTGAAAGCCACAGTAACATTTTTGTAACACTTTTGCTTCTGCAGAAGATCTATAACACTCTAACATCATAAAACTGTGCATCGCAGTGACCAACATCTTAACAACATATCCTCACATTATGGCATAGATTCTTGAATTTCTTTATCAAAGTATACACATACATCCAGTTTTAACATATTGCTGTGAATCCTGCACAATCGGTAGGCAGGCCAAACAATTTCTTGAGGCCTCAGAGATGTGGTTTTACAAAAGAATGCCTAGAATACCTTGGACAGCCAAAAAGAGCAACCAAGAGGTTTTGAAAGAAATCAGAAGGGGACAGTCGTCATTTTTCGGCCATGTTATGAGAAGACGGAAAACAGAACATGTTGTGACCACTGGTAAGATCTGTGGAAGGAGGGATTGAGGATGACAATGAGAGACGATTCTTGACAGTCTTGTTGCATGGAGGTGTGTCGACACACAAACTAATACATGCTGCAGGAGATTCTGGATTATGGATTGGCATGATCGCCCACGCCAGTCGGCAATGACACATATCTCTGTAATTTGAGTCGCACAAATATATATAGTTTGGATTGCCTCAGTAATCGAACATTTCGATGGGCTGTACCAGTCGATTGTCAGCTGAAAACATTTGACATTACAAAGTTGTTTCTAAAACTACTTGACATTAAGCAACGCCAGCAGCTGTCGATTAGTCAAGGTTTTATGGTCACTACATATGCGTAACCTTATACCTGTCCCGTTCCTGTAACTGTGGACAGACTACAAAATATCTTACACTGTTAAATTTGAAAAACCACTTTGAAAAAAAAAAAATTTTTTTTTAAACAATTTAAAAAAGAAGAAGAAGAAGAAGAAGAAGAAGAAGAAGAAGAAGAAGAAGAAGAAGAGAAGAAGAAGAAGAAGAAGAAGAAGAAGAAGAAGAAGAAGAAGAAGAAGAAGAAGAAGAAGAAGAAGAAGAAGAAGAAGAAGAAGAAGAAGAAGAAGAAGAAGAAGAAGAAGAAGAAAATGATCATTCAAGAAATTCTTTTAATTATGATATGACAAGATATTGCACAAGAGAAAAGAAAATTTTTCTTTACTTACGAAAAACTGCAGAACAAAGTTATATTTCAATTCGTAGAATAAAGAAAGAACACATTTATAAGTTAATTACAGATTTAAATAAAAACACAGTGCGGACGCACTTAAGATATGGCCACGCTTGGAACAAAACACAAATACTGAATTCTCTAAATCATGAAGATTAAGTTATTCCTTTCAGTTATAAAACGAGAATTCAAAATATACAAAAATACCAGACTCATGATGTAATAGCAGCTCACCGTCACCATTATTATTTTTTTTTTTTGTTATCGTTTCGTTTTCTGATTCAGGAAGTTCAGACGAGATATGTTAATAAAAATGACTATTTATGAAGTCCCGCTTTAGTTTCATTTATCTTAAAGTATGAAATGGATTCATTGTGTCAGTCTTCAATGCTTGATCCACTGTCAGATTGTGTGTATGTATGTATGCTAGTAAGTATGTGTATGTACATGCATGTATTTATGTGTGTGAGTATGTGCATGTAAGAATGAATTAATATGTGTCTGGCATGTACATAGAATCATTATCTAAGTATTGTATATGTGTGTGTGTTTTTATGTGACAGTGTGAATCTTCTATATTGATAAAAATCTTAATTTTTCCGATGTCGTTGGCTCTAAACTCGGAAACTAGTGAACAGATTGCTTTTAAATTTGCCCACAACATTGCCTCTGACTCAAAGCGTAATTTTTTATCATAAAATCGCACAAATCACAAACGACATAGCTCCAGCAACATTCAAAACATTTTTTGTTTCTTTGCCCGCCCGGATTTATTTTTAATCAATTGGCCACCTTTGACTGTGTAACGATGAACTTCACATTATTACTATATACTTTCATTTCTACAAAATGCTTGTGTGTTTAGTAGCATAATGTAAGCATTTCTCATTTTATTCGGGTGATAGGGATTCGATTCCCCGCTGAGTAATATAATTATTTTAGGGAGGGGGGGGGGGAAGCTAACTGGGTGGCTGCCACGTTTTGTTGTGGTTTAGAGCTAGGCTACAATATCTAAGCTTTTTTCCGTTCGATTTTAGGGTTTACAGCTAGACTGCGATGGGGGCGACTTGATGCTCAATGTTCATGTCACGGGTAATATTCGTTCGCCCTTGAGAGGGCGGTTGGCACCTTGTGTTGTGGTTTAAAGCTAGCCTGCGATATCTAACCTAAAGTCTCTGCTGGGTGCTCATTTTTCTTTTTCCTCCTAAGGCACATTGTGTTGTGGTTTACAGCTAAGCAGCGACATCTGCGCCTTACGCCCAAAGACATCCGATTTCAGAACAGTCCAAATTAACCTCCCCCCGACGCTTCACTCGATCAACAACTATTCGTTGATGACAGAAACTGTTAACTAAGAAGGCTTACGGTCCAGATTGGTTTGGGTCGACACGGATGCCAAGGTTAGTTGAACATCGTCCCTTCGGAGAGGGAGATATGACGAGTGCGGGTTTTTATTTCTGAGTATAGTGTACTTTTATTTTTCTATTCACGGAATTTTGTGTCGGGGACACATTTAAACTAAACAGTCCGTGGCGACAGCATGCGGCGCCACCTCCTCTGGCTTCAACGACCTGTACAGACAGTAGTGACCATTTTGTGTTGTTGTTGTTGTGAATGTGGTGGTGGTAGTGGTAGCAGTAGTACTGGTACTCGATGGGTGATGTGGTAGCTGTTACACTGGCCACATTTACTTCTCAGTACAGATTAATGCTACCCATTTTTGTCTGGGTGGAGACGGATGCAAAGCTCAATTTAACAACAATATTTCATCAGGCGATGTCTTTCCCATAATTCGTAGAGGATGATATGATTGTCGGGGGGGGGGGGGGAGAAGGGGGGGGGGGTTGACGGGGGTTGATGCCAGACACTGTTAACTGAGAGAGCTTAAAACATGTTTGTACAGTTCTCAGTTCTTAACTATTTCTATTTTAATATTAATAATTAATTACATATTAATGTTTCAATCATTCGGTGAGGGAGATGTAACTGTGAAGATGTTTGAGTCCATGGTAGCGTAGTTGTATATATTGCTTGTTAAGCGGGTGACCGGCGATCAATGCCAAGCTGGGTGATTAAATATTTGTTTTGGCCCTCAACTAGGCGGCTGGCACGTTGTCTTGTGGTTTAAAGCTAGGCTGCGATATCTACTTTTTCGCTCGGTTTGGGGGTTTACAGCTAGCCTGCGATAGCGGCGACGTGATGTTGGTCATGTCACGGGTAATCTTCGTTCGCCCTTGAGAGGGCGGTTGGGACGTTGTGTTGTTGTTTACAGCTAGGCTGCGACATCAGGTCAAAATTCTTCAGTCTTAGGTAGTATAGTTGTAAGTATTCCGCCCTTCTCGCGGTTGACCGATGTTCGAATACCCACTGGGTGCTAATTTTTCTTTTTCCCTCAAGAGGGCCCAAAGACATCCAATTTAAGTAAGGTCCAATTTTTTCTCCCAGTGACGCTTCACTCGATCATAAACTATTCGTTGATGACAGAAGCTGTTAACTAAGACTGCTTTCAGTCCAGTTTACTTTAGGTAGACACGAATGCTAAGGTCATTTAACATTCGTCCCTTCGGAGAGGGGAGATTACGGGTGTTTTTATTTTTTTTTTATTTCCGCTATTTGTGAGTACAGAACGGACTATTACTGTAGGTTCCATCACTGGTTAGGTGATGGATTTTTTTTTTTGGGGGGGGGGGTGGGGGGGGGGAGCTCAATTACGCTAAACAGTCCGTGGCGACAACATGCGGCGCTACCTCCTCTGGCTACACCGACCTGCACAGACAGTAGTGACTGTTTTTTGTTCTGTAAGTGGTGGTTGTAGTGGTAGTAGTAGTACTGGTACTGGATGGGTGATGTGGTAGCTGTTACAATGGCCACATTTACAGCTCAGTACACATTAATGCTATCCATTTATTTCGGGTGGACACATATGCAAAGCTCAATTTAGTACAACATTTCTCCAGATGATGACTTTCCCATCCTTCAGAGAGGATGATATGATTAGTGGGACGAGGGAGAGGGAGAGGGTTGATGCCAGACACTGTTAACTGAGAGATCTTAAAACATTTCTTTAAAGTTATCATTTCTTAACTATTTCTATTGTAATATTTTCGCCAAGCAATGATTTTTTATTCCTTCTGTATGGCAAATATTATTGGGGTGGGGTGGGGGGGGGGGGGGGGAGTTATGCCAGACACTGTAAGCTAAGAGAGCTTAAGACATTATTTTCAAGTTCTCATTTCTTAACAATTTTATTTTTACTACTTTCGCCAGGGATGATTTTTCAATCCTTCGGAGAGGGAGATATGACTGGGTGGAATAAAGAGGGAAGGGCAGTGAGGGGTTATTGACAGATATGTATGTATGTATGTATGTATGTATGTATGTATGTATATGTATGTATGTATGTATGTATGTATGTGTATGTATGTATGTATGTATGTATGTATGTATGTATGTATGTATGTATGTGTATGTATGTATGTATGTATGTATGTATGTATGTATGTATGTATGTATGTATGTATGTATGTATGTATGTATGTATGTATGTATGTATGTATGTATGTATGTATGTATGTATGTATGTATGTATGTATTGGTATGTATGTATGTATGTATGTATGTATGTATGTATTGTATGAAGTATGTATGTATGTATGTATGTATGTATGTATGTATGTATGTATGTATGTATGTGTATGTATGTATGTATGTATGTATGTATGTATGTATGTATGTAGGTATGTATGTATGTGTATGTATGTATGTATGTATGTATGTATGTATGATGTATGTATGTATGTATGTATTATGTATGTATGTATGTATGTATGTATGTATGTATGATGATG
>CAJHNH020003302.1:70000-74014 GCA_905116865.2 Candidula unifasciata | reverse complement strand
GGGGGTTTAGAAGCAGAAGAGCAGTAGTAGAAGTAGTAGTAGCAGTAGCAGCAGCAGTAACAGTAGCCGCAACAGTACTAGTAGTAGCCGTACTAGTAGCAGTAGCAGAAGAAGCAGCAGTAGTAGCAGTAGTAATACCAGTAGTGGTAGTAGTAGTAGCGGCAGCAGTAGGAGTAGCAGTAGCACTAGTAGAAGCAGCAGTAGCAGCAGCAGTAGTTGTAGTAGCAGTAGTAGTGGAAATAGTAGTAGTAGTAAGAGCACTAGTAGCAGCAGCAGTAGTGGTAGTAGTAGCAGCAGCAGCAGTAGTAGTAGTAAGGATAGTAGTAATAGTAGTAGTAGTAGTGGTAGTAGTAGTAGTAGCAGCAGCAGCAGCAGTAGTAGTAGTCACAATTTGTTTAGATTTTTGAACTTGTGCCAGACAGACAGACAGACAGACAGACAGACAGACAGACAGACAGACAGACAGACAGACAGACAGACAGAACAACAGACTGATAAGTTTCAGATAAGACACTGCGTGTTCTCCGTATGAAGCCAGCAGTGATCACACCCACATGTGTGTAAACGCTCAAGAAGACGCTGCCAGCACAGTTCACACCAACATACAGGCAAACAAACACCCACATGTGTGTAAACGCTCAAGAAGACGCTGCCAGCACAGTTCACACCAACATACAGGTAAACACACAGGTAGGCAAATATTTATTCAAGAAAAACCCAACAGAAAGACAAGCATAAATCACCGACAAACGCAATGTTTGACTTTATACAACACGACCCATCATAAACACCGCTCCTGAACCTCTAAACTGAGAGACAGATCAAGGAGCCTTACTTGTTAAGTGCAACAGACATATCAGATTGTGTGGGTTCCGAGGTCCCATTGTAGGGGAAAACAAAGAATAGACCCACTGCCTCCAAGTCCCCAAAGCATGTCGTAAGAGTCGACTAATTCGGGAGCTTCCTTTGAAGTCGGAGTGCATCTGCCGGAAAGGCAAGGAACAACAGTCTGTATTCAGAGAATGAGATCTGTAAACTGATGCTCACGCAACAGCTCAGGTTCTGGAGCAGGACTGCAGTTCAGTAGTGGACGAGCAACCAGAACTTTCCGCCAGAGTTTACAGCTGGTGAACGCGAAGAAGAAGAAGAAGAAGAAGAAGAGGATTACCAATAATTTCTTTACTGAAAACGTTTGAGTATCAGTGTGTGAGAGTGAAAACATTCTGTGCGGAAATGTATTCAATCACATTCATAAAATATATCACCAGGAGAAAAAATGTTCACATTGTCTCGTGTCATACTTTTTTCAACGGTCATTTTTGTATATTTCCCTGTGTACCTTTAGATCCCGGCTTTAACTACTCATCGAGTTGGATATTTTGAACAATTTTTTTGGGCTCCCAGGTCGACGCAGCCTAAAAATGGTACGAGGTAATGTCCTGGGAAGTAAAGGCGACCGACGTGATGCTGACCACATCCTCCATCGAGTGCCGACTGTTCTATTCAAATATGTTCTAGTATCAAATTGTCGCGACTTGAAGGTGTGGAAACTGGTTCTTCACAATGCTCAAACTGTTAACAGATTCATAACAAATGTCTCAAAACTCAAACTGTTAACAGATTCATAACAAATGTCTCAACACTCAAACTGTTAACAGATTCATAACAAATGTCTCAACACTCAAAATGTTCACAATGTCACAACAAATGTCTCAACACTCAAACTGTTAACAGATTCATAACAAATGTCTCAACACTCAAAATGTTCACAATGTCACAACAAATGTCTCAACACTCAAAATGTTAACTATTTCACAACAAATGTCTCAACACTCAAAATGTTAACTATTTCACAACAAATGTCTCAACACTCAAAATGTTAACTATTTCACAACAAATGTCTCAAAACTCAAAATGTTAACAATTTCATAACAAATGTCTCAACCCTTAACAGATTAGACATTCTTGACTAACATAGTAACACACAGCTGTTAACATATTCATAACAAATGTTACCCGTGTGGGTTCCGGGGCCCTATTATAGGGAAAACAAGAATAGACCCACTGCCAACCCAAAAGCATGTCGTAAGAGTCGACTAATTGGGAGCTTCCTTCGAAGTCGGAGTGCATCTGCCTGAAAGGCAAGAAACCAACAGTCTGCATGCCAATGAGTCAGATCTGTAAAACGGATGCACACGCAAAACTCAGGTTCTGGAACAGGATTGCAGTCCAGAAGAGGACAAACAATCAGAACTTTCCGCCGGAGTTTACAGCTGGTGAAAGCGAAGAAGAATATAACAAATATATCAACTATGTAAACATTTAGCAGCTTCATAACAAAATAATTGCCTCAATACTGAAAATATTGACAAATTTCTCAAGACTGAAATGTTAATATAGATTCAGTGACAAATGTCTCAACATCAAATTGTTAACAGATTTAAGTCGAAAACCGAAACATTCAAATGTACCAACCAAACTCCAAAACAGCCACAGATGAAAGTGAACACGATGGCTAGTGACGTGTGTTCACCAACCACTGGCCAATGATTCGAACTCCACACACAAAAGATCACACACAAAACACTGAGGTTACATAGACAACTAGAACAGTGTTGTCCAAATGTGCAGGGTCACCAAACATTCACCCAGTTCTCACAGACATCCCCTCCAGTGTTGCCTAATTATATCAGCAGACCTTACATCTAATACTGCCCACTTGTAGACTATCAACAAACAGTCATTAAATTTGTATAGACATGTATAGCTCATTTCTATATCGTCATTAGTAATTTACAGAGATTCATGTAGTCAGTTAATGGTCTCTATTTGGTTTTCATATTTCCTATACTCCATCAAAAACGGTTCTATAGTAGTGTATTTCTGGCATACATTACAGATCCCTTCCTGTATAGTAAAGCAAACCCATTCAAGTTGTATTCTAAGCAGTTTACGGTTGCATGGTATTTTAAGTTTATCTGTTATATGTCTTTAAAGATAATTTAACAGTTTATTTGAATGTCTACCCTTCCGGCTATGTCTCAGTTTAAAAACCATTCATCTGACAGACATTTGTTTAAACTAGTGATGTAAAGTCCCCAGTGCTCATACTTATAGTAACAATATTTTTAGTGGATTTACCTTAGTTCTACAACTGTTTCGGCTTCTTTATTATGGTCCTGAACAATATCTTATCAGCTGGTACTGCAAAATGATTATTTGGAATCATAGACATGGTTTTCTAGAATAATGAGCGTCTGTGTAGATATATATGTAAAAATACAATTTATAAGCCTCCTCTCTCTCTATATATATAAAATATGTGTATATATATATATGTGTGTGTGTATATACATGTGTGTGTGAGAGAGATATACAGAGAGAGAGAGAGAGAGAGAGACAGACAGAAAGAGAGAGAGAGAGAGAGAGAGACAGAAAGAGAGAGAGAGAGAGAGAGACAGAAAGAGAGAGAGAGAGAGAGAGAGAGAGAGACAGAAAGAGAGAGAGACAGAAAGAGAGAGAGAGAGAGAGAGAGAGAGAGAGAGAGAGAGAGAGAGAGAGAGAGAGAGAGGGAAGCTAAATCAGAGGCACACCTTCAACCCAACTTACTTGTCTGGAAGGAAGAGCTTCAGAATAGAGGGATGACCATCAATGCCTCTAAAACTAAAACCACGGGGATCTCAAGAGAGGAGAAGAAACACCAGATCATGTTGGGGCAGTATGCTTTGGACCAGTTCAAATACCTTGGAGTTGTAAAAGACCGAAGCAGAGGCATTAAAACCTAGCTGGCTACGCGAAAAGCAGCTGCTGGGAAACTTTTCCAGGCCACTAACCAAGGGTTTCTTAGCAAAAAAAGAAATTGGCAAGAGGACAAAAATGGTTGTCTACAGCTCTAGCTATGTGACAGTCCTGCCTTACGGGTGTGAGTCATAGGTTATGACAACAGCGCACAGAAGCCAGCTTCACTCCTCAGAAATGAAATATCTGAGAAAAGGTGGTCCAAGTGACAAGAAT
>CAJHNH020003302.1:0-65000 GCA_905116865.2 Candidula unifasciata | reverse complement strand
GGCCAATGATTCGAACTCCACACAAAAAAAGTCACACACAAAACACTGAGGTTACATAGACAACTAGACCAGTATTGTCCAAATGTGCAGGGTCACCAAACAATCACCCAGTTCTCACAGACATCCCCTCCAGTGTTGCCTAATTATATCAGCAGACCTTACATCTAATATTGCCCACTTGTAGACTATCAACAAACAGTCATTACATTTTTATAGACATACAATCAATGTTGCCCACCTGTACACTATCAGCAGTCACTTAGTTTTCATATACAACTCATTCTATGTTGCCCACTTATACATTATCAACAAACAGCTCTTAGGGATCATTTATCCTATGGTGTCCAACTGTAAACTTTTAACAAACATTTATGCCCAGCTAAACCGTAGTTGGCTAAACCGGACTGCGCGGTGACCGGGTGACGAACTCCTTGTGGTCCGGGTTCACGCCCGGGGGTAGGCAGAAAAGCCACATTTATCCGAGATTTACGGTATTTATCATGGAATTTACACGGTTCTTATAGAAACCACAGCCAGTATTGTCCAACAGTAAACTGTTTAACCAATAGTCACACAGTTACATCAACATCACGTCCCATACCGCCCAGCTGTACACTATCAACAGATGGTCACTTTGTTTTCTGAGACATCACGTACAGTGTTGTCCAACAGTAAACTGTTCAACCAATAGTCACACAGTTACATCAACATCACGTCCCATACCGCCCAGCTGTACACTATCAACAGATGGTCACTTTGTTTTCTGAGACATCACGTACAGTGTTGTCCAACTCTGCGCTATCAACAACAACCACAACAACAAACAAAACAAAAACAAAAGAAAAAAAAATTGGGGGTGGGGCTATTTTATTGTTGGGGCGGGGAAGGGCAATTTGAAAAATGGACTCGTCCAGAATTTAAGTTGTATGGTGACATTAAGTCTCTATTCGAGCTAGGCTAAAGTCTAGTAAAGGGAACTTCTGACCGCCACTAAATGTATGTGCTTAGGAAAAACCGCAACATCCACAAAATGCTGGGGTTGGTTCTGCAACGTCATGAAAAGGATGCGCGACTAACTTTCTTGTTACTGTGCAGTTAAAGAATGTTTCAGGCCCGATCCCATCTCTAGAAATTTCTTGGATGGGGGGAGGGGCGTGGAATTCCACCCCTCCCCCCCCCCCCCCCCGCCCCCCCTACGTTTTCTATCTGGAAACCGTACGGCCTCACTCCACAACCCTACTCCCAGCGAGCTCCGAATTTGTGGAGGTGATTATCGCCTCTGTTAAATAAACAGAGGGGGGAACCATTTGAGGCCGTTAAATATTATGAATTAATCAAGTAACAGAAAGTATTGTGAACGGCACTCATAGAAAGAAGTAGAAAGAACTTACCAGGTCCTGAGTCAAATTCAAGTCCGTCATACATAATTCAGTTTCCCTTAAGCAGTCATTCTACATCTACGAAGTCATCACTCTATTCCAAGTGCACCTGACTTGACTTTCAGTAAGCCACACATGACCTTGCAGCGAGCCACTCTCGAGGAATGGTCTCGACTGCAGAGCTGTGAGTAAAGCCAAGGACCCTTTTCCACGCCTTTAGTCGTTTTCGGAATATGGGGCTAGTCCTATATTTGTATAGACTAATTGGCACTTGGTAGGTGATGTGAATATACAGTGAAGTTTGGTCACGAATGTACCCACTACTGTTTCAGGAATATTACGTAATGAGACCCCGATCTCTTTCACGGTGCAACTCTTGCACTACTGTCTGGAAATGACACGGTGTTAAAAAGGAAAAATGACACGGTGTTAAAAAGGAAAATGTCCCCGTATGAGGCTGGAACGTACATACTTCCGTCGCCCAGCTAGAGAGTTGAGTGCGTGGCGCGACACCATGAGCTTTAGGTTTCATTTGGAATTTCTGACAGCTACCTTATGCAATTAATGCTTGTGTATGCTACTTACTGGCTTTGCTAACACTGCTGTCTGTTTCAATTTTGTCGTAAGGACAGCGATGTTCGTTCTGTTTGGTGTTTGCTGGCAAACGAACGAAGCAACTTTGGATTACCAGTCTGTCAGGAAACTGCAACTGTGAATAACTAACTGAACAGGTAATACAGCTGTAGAAAATATACCCAGATAAAGAAACTTGTAAAAACACAGATGTAAAAAGTCTACCCAGGTGTAGAAAAGGGACATACAGAGGTAAAAGGTATTATACAGCTGTAGAAAATATACCCAGATGTAGAAAGTATACCCAGATGTAAAAAGTATACCAAGGTGTAGAAAAGGGACATACAGAGGTAAAAAGTGTTATACAGCTGTATAAAATATACCCAGATGTAGAAAGTATACCCAGATGTAAAAAGTATACCCAGGTGTAGAAAAGGGACATACAGAGGTAAAAGGTGTTATACATCAGCATCACCATCATCATAAACCACTTCTGCCGTTAAACGTCGTGGGGAGGAATAATTTGCGATCCAGTGCATGTTGACTGCCACTGGCTATTGTCATGCCGTGAAGGCGTATAGTGTCTTTAATGTTGTCGATCTATGTTTCCGCGGCCGTCCTCTTGCTCTTGTAGTTGATCTTCTGAGATGTAGTGCTTGTGATGGTATTTGATCTTGCTGCATTCTAACGAGATGGCCAAACCACTTGATCTGCTATTTCTCGATGAATCTAGTACAAGGTGTTGTTCCCACAATTTGCCTGATAGTTTTATTATTCACTCGATCTCGGATGGTTAGTTGGCTGCTTTTCTCAGGCACCTCATCTCGCAGGTGGTAATTTTGCGTATATGGGCTTTAGATAGTGTCCATGTTGGGCACTGGTAGCTTAATGTTGGAATAAATATGCTATTAATAATCTGTCTCTTTGCACTCATAGTTATGCTTGGATGTCTTAATGGTGACAATTGGTATATAAGTGCACTTGCTTCATCTGGTTTCTATTTTTCTGTCAATTCTACCATCTTCTGTGATCATACTTCCTAGATATTTAAACTCCATAACTTGATTCAGGGCAGAACCATTCAGCTGTATGTGTAGTGGGACAGAATGTCTACTAACTTGCATTGTTTCGGTTTTGTTTACATTGATCTTCATGTTGTATTTACTACATGTTGAGTTTAACCTGTTAATGTGGTCTTGCAGTCTGTATGTTCTTCAGGGTAGAACAAGCACTGGTCGTCAGCAAACAGTAGTTCGTTTAATGTGGGTGAATCGATTACTTCTCCTGATGTATGTACTTTCTCGTGATTATAAAGGTCTATGTTGTCTGTATCATAACTTGCTTCTTTAGATATTCTGTCTATATAGATGTTAAATAAAAGTGGGGAGAGCACACATCCCTGTCTCACACCTGTGTTGACTGTGAACATATCTTATATGCCTTCTTGTGATTTTACTGCACTTTGGCTTGTGTGGTACATGGCTATGATGTTCTCTAGTAACTGTCCTTGTACCCCGTAGTTCTCAAGAACAGACCACAGTTTGTTTCTTTCCACTCTATGAAAAGCTTTTTCCTGATCTATAAACAATATTCTGTTTGTTATTATACTCAATGGCTTTCTCACACACTTGCCTCAGAGTGTTATTCAGCTGTAGAAAATATACCCAGATGTAGAAAGTATACCCAGATGTAGAAAGTATACCCAGATGTAGAAGGGATATACAGAGGCAAAAGGGGTATAAAAATTAATTAGGAAGGGATTTACAGATTAGAAAGGATGTACAGATGTAGAAGGGATACACAGATTAATAAAAGATATACAGTTGTGAAAGGAATATACAGATTAGAAAGGATATACAGAGGTAGAAGGGATATACAGATTAATAAAAGATGTAAAGGTGTAGAAGGGATATACAGATTAGAAGGGATATATCAATGCACAAAGGATCTATAGAAGTAGAATGAATATATAGATGTATAAAGCTATGTAGATATAGAAATCATTAATGTAGATGGGATACATAGATGTGAAGATTGGCACCTTTCCGTCTTTTCAGACGACAGTGTTATATTGCGCTATGAGGAGGCATGAGACCACAGCCCATGGGTGATGACGAGTGTGGCTAGCAAGACCCGCCCGTGTCAAGGAAAGTCTTCCACAATGATAACATGGGATTTCAGGACCATTGTTATCGACATTTGTGTTTAATCCGTTTCTTTTCAGACGCTCAGCTCTCATCCTTTCTGCAATCATTTCTTCCTTCACTCTCATTCACTTCCTGGTATGACCTTTCCACACAACACGGTCCATGGCATTTTGTTCCCATGAGTCCACCTCAATATCTGTATCATTCATGTCCCGATTGCACACATCTTTATACCGTAGTAGAAGTCAGCTTCGACATCTTCTCCCTGTCTTTAATTCACCATAAAGCATGTCCTTATATGATGAAAGGATACAAATATGTAGAATTGATAGACTGGATGCATGAATCTAGACAGGAAACATGCAATGAGATACAAACAGGTAGAAGGGATCTATAGTTCTGAAGGGTATGTATAGATATAGAAGGTATGTGTAGACGCAGAGTGGGGGTTGGGGGGGGGGGGAGTGAACAGATGTAGAATGGATACATAGATGCAGAAGAGATTTACAGATGTAAATGTTATCTAACACCAACTACGGCTTTCCCTAAACCACAACAAATGAGCCAACAGATATTTTAACAGCAAACACAGAAGACAACTATGCCTGAATTCCCTCTGCTATCTACAATCCTCTGAGAACAACAGGAACTACCATAGGAAACTTGTGGGCAACTAAATGGATGTAATTTCTCTGGAAATCAGGCTTTTTGAAAACAGCTCTCTCTGACCTTGTGTTATTACCCAGTTTCGGGCCAGATTCTCTTGACAATTCATCATCATTATCATCGTAATCCACTTCTGTCGTTAAGCGGCGTGGGGAGGGATAATTTGTAATCCAGTGCAGAGCTGTGAATAAAGTCAAGGACCCTTTTCCATGCCTTTAGGCTATTGCGTGAAGGCGTTGAGTGTCTTCAATGCTGTTGATCCTTGTTTTTCGTGGGCGTCCTCTTGCTCTTGTAGCTGATCTTCTGAGATGTGCTTGTGATGGTATTTGATCTTGCTGCATTCTAAAGAGATGGCCAAAGGATTGTATCTACTGTTTCTCTGTGAATCTCTTACAAGGTGTCGTCCCCACAGTTTGTCTGATAGTATCATTGTTCAATAGTTCACGGTTGGTAATGTGATCAGCATTACGCCGGTCGTCTTTACTTCCCCATCCTGGTACCCACTTTAGGCTGGGGCGACCTGCGACGCCCCGTACCATGAACACTCATTATAAAAAGGAACAAAAGAACAAAAAGCACATCAATGATATAGAAGTTCTAAAGATTTTAATAAAATTATACAATTCTGACACTGCATATGTAGCAGAGACTGAGTAAGCTAACAACAGCTGTACTACAAATACTGCTGTCATTTTACAGATGTTTTACTGTACAAAGAGAATGCCTCTTCCACTTCTCCTTCAGTCCCAAGCAATGTATGACGATCTCGTTCTCCTGAGTCCCAACCACCATGTAATGTGTCATTTCATTTTTACAAAACAAATTAAAGAAATCTGACTTCCTTGGGGACAGTGTCCATTTTGCTAGGCCAGTAATGAACATAGTGGTTATTCCTCCCCTTGTTCATCTGCTACAAAAACCCTTCCATGGTGGAAGAGATACAAACAAGTGTTGGAGACACTGCTTGTGTTATGTGTTGATTATAGATATTTACAAACTGTACATTATTCATTCACATAGTATACATACATACATACATACATACATACATACATACATACATACATACATACATACATACATACATACATACATACATACATACATACATACATACATTCATACATACATACACACACACACACACACACACACACACACACACACAGTAAACATCATATGTGTATGTGTGTGTGAGAAAGATGCCTGGACATGTCTCTGGTTTAAAGTAAAATGTACAATCTGGCATTTGGGTAATTCATTAATTAAAAATGAAATATAAGAAAACACTGATATAAAATAATCAGTATTTTTTTACGGCCCTCTGATTTAAAATAATCAGTATTTACGTATATCCAGTGACTACACAATGAATTCATTCTACCCCAAGCATATGTATGCTGTGACATTCTCACTGCCATCAAATCTGACTCTGCTGATCACATCACTCTTCTCTTCTCACAGTCTGATAAAAAAAAATGATTGTCTTGTTTAATGTGGGTAATCATTTCTATTTCAATTTGTTTCCAGTACTTGGATGTCTTGTTTTCTGTTTAATGGATTCAAACATTCTATCAAGGAAGAGTATCTTTGTTGACTTTTTTCAGTCTAATCTTTATATTTACGATCCATGATTCAAGCATACAGAGTTTTGCAGCATCTCATTTTCAAACTTAAAATAGGTAAACTCATTTTCTAGTTTAGTATAAGATGAGCTAATGGAAAAACATGCCCAAAAACATTCATTTCCTGCTAAATACTGAAACTAACCTAAAACTTCTAGTCTGTGAAAACACACAGTGATATGAATGTACACAAAGGTTGCAGAACTTTTTCGAAAAATAAGCATACGCAGTGTCTACAAGAACTCTGGGTAAAACTAATGATGGTCACCCCAAACAAAGTAGGTCACGTTTCATTCATAAGTTTGTTGAACTGGTCTACTTTCCTGCAGGTTACGGGGTGCCGCTCTGTTATTTGCTTTCTGCATTGCCTTGCATTTACGTTTTTATTCCGAGAAAGAGAATGCCAATGACATAGGTTGGAGCACTCTCTAGGGGAGTTGTGTTAGACCCAGTTTGTCCATGTTTTTGGAGTGTTAAAAGTGCTGGCATACTGAAATATACAATATGCGATATCAACGGCATTGCAGGGGAAACCTCCGTAACCTTGTGCCAATGTAACTGGGCTCAAGGTCGACGAATCAGAAGTGAGCTAGTGTGTAACCCTGTGTAATTGGGGAGACCAACATTAGTTTTACCGAACTTTGTACATCATGCATTCACAAAACTAATAATATGGCAGTGGGCTGCTGTTCAATAAAAGAGGTCTATAAACTTACACATACAGCTTGTCATTTTGGCAAAACTTCAGGGCTGAAATTTGGTACACATTCAGCACTGCAAACATTAGCAGAGGGACTCTTGTCACGTCTTTTAATTCCAATTGCTATCTCAGGGTCAAACATCACAGTGACTCACAGAGCCACTTTTCCAATGTCAAGTTAGCAGGAATAAACCCAGATACTCAGTTCAACCTTACAAAATGGATATACTGAGGCGCCCTACGGTCACACCATGACCTTGGTATACTTGGTTTTTCTAGTGGGTGAAAATATAGACTGAAACTCTCTCTCTCTCTCTGACATCCCTGAGCTAATGCTGACCGTACAACAGCCGTGGTGCACATAATATGCAGAACTTACCACCTCCTCTCATATGCCTCACTTGTGACACCGTAGTACATGCTTCATAGCCATACGTATTGTACTCACTACTTCTATATGTACAGTCCTATGTCTATCCAGCAGTTTTGGATGTTTTCAAATGATCTGGCAGACGCTCAACACTCAGAGAGGGGCAAGACGGATATACAGTAAGACAGTTACTGGTGCCATCGGAACTTGAGCTCTTCGCTTGCTGCTGGATATGGGGATGGAGCACTTATGTGAGTGTCCCGAGTGCTCTCAAGTCTATTCTTAATTCAACATATCCTTCTTAAACCCTGGCTTTTGAGAAGGGAGTCAATGCTAATATGCTTGTCCTGAAAGCTGTGGTGTAAAATGTTTAACAAGATGAACTCAAAACTGTTAAAGACAAGTCAAAATGAAACTAATAAGTGCCTGCAATGGGCTTTCTGTATAAAGTAAGCCTCTAGCACCGTATAACTAAATATATAAATATATGCTATAAATGCAGTCACATTCACAATATGTCTTCACAATGAAGTTGGCTATAATGGATCTCCTAAAACTTGCACACTTTGACTGCTTGTTCTTCCATCCCTCTATATTATTGTCTAGTATCAGAACTACAGACTATGATGGTATAAATATTTGTAGAAGCTAATACACACCTACTTTACACAAAACTGCCCACTGTGGTTCAAAAGTGCTATTATTAACTTACATCCAGAGAACTGTTTTTCTTCTACTACCAATAAAAATGACATTAAGAGAGAAAAATTTCTAATTTTTTTTAGTATATTTGAAATGAACAGAAATCAACCCAACCGTTGGAATTTATGTCTCTCATTTCAATAACTCAGATTATTTTGCACTGATTTTAATGGTATGATATGGAGCGCCAACAGTTCAGTGAGCAAAGGCAAACTACTGATTGTAAAATTGCTGAGAAAAATCAAACAGCCAGAAATTGCTGCAGTTGGTTCTGGAACATCCTCTAAAGGAAGTGCACCATAACTTATTCATAATTTAGAATTAACAAACCCTGGACACATTCTCATTTCTCTCTTCTCTTTCCTGATACTAATTTTTGATGATAAACCAAGAAGAGACATAGGGAGCAAGCTTTCATTTGTACTTTATATTGCAGTACTGACAGCTTCAGGTAAAGTATTAATCCCACCCATCAGCTAAAGGTGGAAACTTCCAGCCCTGTTTCTAATCTATGTTTAGAGCTCTAAATGGGCTAGTGATTTCAAATAATTAGGTTACATGACTGAACCATTTGACTTGCTGTTCATAACGTAGCCAAACATGGGTGTTAACAAGATTTAAGAGAAGGCAGCATACCAGAAGTTTCTGCTGAGAATTTGTTGAATTATTTGTGTGCATTGTAATGCATGCAATTTCAGACCCTGTCATTTTGATAGTGAGTACTGATCCTTCAGATATACTGGGAAAGCCATCAGCTTTTCAGAGAAATACCAAGCATTTTAGGATAACAACAAACATTTGAGTAGAGTTGAGTCATGAATTGACATCACATCACTCGGGGCATTCCCATGCGTGCCCTGTCCTCATATTCAGCAGCCAGCGCAGAGTTCCAACACTGATGGTACCGGTCACAATCTGGTTATATGTTCGTCTTGCCTTTCCTCTGAGTGTAGGGAGCCGGCCAGACCCTCTGGTTACACCCAGGTGACTTATTCTCTCCAGGCCAAAACAATATTCCATCTCTACTGATTCCATTGCTTATTCCCAAAGGGCCTTGACCACATCTGCCTTATCATGTATCAATTCAGATTGATGCAACAAACATTTGTACATCCCTACCTTCCCCCATGATTCTCTGGACACTTTCATCAATAACCCTGTTTTCATACATTAAGAATTTGTGCTCTTTGTTGGCAAAGAAAACATAAATCATGCACCTACACCACATAGTTGACAGACACAGATATTTCTCTTATTTGTGTTCCCATCTCATTTTCTTCACATTAACTTACATCTTAACTAAACTTCCTTGCTAAACTTCTCAAAGCATATATTCTTTTCCTTTCACGTAAATTACGTCTTCAATAAGCTTCTCACTGTACATATAACATACCTCCTCGCTAAACTGCTCAAAGCATTTATTCTTCTCCTTTTATGTTGACTACGTCTTCACTAAACTTATCATTGAACATATAATATACCTTCACAAAAACATCTTCAGTAAACTTATCACTGAATATATAATATACCTTCACAAAAACATCTTCACTAAACTCATCGCTGAACATATAATATACTTTCACAAAAACATCTTCACTAAACTTATCACTGAACATATACCTTCACAAAAACATATTCAGTAAACTTATCACTGAACATATACCTTCACAAAAACATATTCAGTAAACTTATCACTGAACATATACCTTCACAAAAACATATTCAGTAAACTTATCACTGAACATATAATATACCTTCACAAAAACATATGTCCTCACTAAGCTTAGCTGCACAAACAACATCTTTTCATTAAACATAATTTTTCACTAAACTTGTCACTATTTATAGGACGTACCTCTTTGCTAAACGTCTCACGGCAAATATAACATATAACACAAGAATCAGAGCAATGTTTTAAAATCATGACTATTTTTGAAAAATGTGGTTAAAAAATGCCATTTTCCGTTATTGATGGTTCAATGTACTAAACAAAAAAACCACAACAGTTTAAAAACATGTCTGTTGTATATTAACAAAACAAAACCTGATACAATCTATGCATTACGAGCTGGGTTTAAAAAAAAACACAACATATCTGTCACATATTCACAAGAAAAAGCAAGTTTCCATAACTGGTACAATCTACAGATTACGAGCAGGTTGGCTTTACGGCACCCCAAACATGTTTCTAGATGCTCAAACTCCCCCTGCTCTGGAAATAAAACATCAGCCAGCCTCGTGTGACTATTAAATTCCAGGTCCTAGGAGCCCCTAAAAGGGTAACACTTACTGGAAAACTTAAACATCTCTTTTTGGGGGGGAGGGACGGGGGTGCATCTGATTTTCCTAAAGCCAAAAATACTTGAAAATTTTGCGACTCAGACAAATAAAAAGTTTGCCAATATAACGTATGGACACTTCAACAAAAGAAAAACCTGTATAAACATTGTCATTTTAAACTGATAAAAACAACGAATCTTTGACTTCTACAAAGGAGCTCAAAGTGGTCACAATTAGCACCCTGATACTTATTATTATGGCAAACTACCATTCTATCCAATGTCTCCCCCCAAACAGACAGTTGAATATTTTAGGGGGTGGTAGATAGGCTGCATGCAGTCATGGGACCTAGGCTGCACTCTCTCGTGGGATGTAGGTGGGTTGGGGTTAGGCCCAGTTCTAGATGTTTTGGGGTAGTTACAGGCATCAGAAAACTGGGCAACCCGCTCTAACCACCCTAAAAAATATTGGACTGTCCTGGCTGGGACGTCATCCTGGGGGGAGATATTGGGAAAGCACCCAAACTACTGCTGGGGTAATGTTGGCCCAAGTGCCCAGCAAGACCTCTATGAACACCACTTCAATTTTGTTCCACCAGTGCAGCAGGGATTTTCTGAAACATGACAGAACCCCTGTAGGTATAACATCTTCTGTGACCCTAGATAAAGCATGGTGAAGTACATCTCTGACGACTTCAAGATGGAGATAAGAAAAATATCTACTTCTTCTTCTTTGCTTTCACCAGCAAAAAGTACTGGGTGTTCGTCCACCTTAGGACTCCAGTCTTTCTCCAGAACCCGAGCGTTGCATGTGCATTAATTTCACATATCTGGCTTATCTGTATGCAGACTTGGTTCCTTGCCTCTCAGGCAGATGTACTCTGACTCTGAAGGAAGCCATCAGTTAGTTCAATCCTATGACATGCTTGTTGGGGGAGGGGGGGGGGGGGCAGTGGGTGTACTCTTGTTTACCCATGAGGCCCCAGAACCCACACGGGGAGGAGACACTGTAAAATAACTTACAACTCATGTAAACAATCACACAAGGTAGACTGGAGTGGCTACTGCACTGGACAAGGGAGAACTGAGCATGCACAGAAATGCCCAATGCGCAAAGATGTTAATAAAATATGAAACCAACAGGTATTGACTACCTGTCGGCGTCTGTGGCTTAAGCGTTATGAACGTGCTTTGTAATGTCGGGGTGCCTTGCGCTGGTTTCGACAGTGGTATCAAGAAGCCGACCACACAGAAAGCAATGGTATACTACTGGACGTAAACTTGCCTAGAAAAACCACAACAGCCAAAAAATGCTGGGGTTGGTTCTGCAACATCCTGTAAAGGATACGCAACTAACTAACTGTCTGTTTTTACCATCGTGAGGGTGGTGTCGAATGCAGAAGGGAAAGAAAGGCTTTGAGCTGGACAATTTAGGTGCACAAGGACCATGAACGGTGCAGACCAGGACCTTTTACTTTTGTGATGGATCAGCTCACGTGTTCATACATTATTTTGGCAGACTGTATAACTAACTCATGGCGGAAACATGGAGAACAACTAAGGCAATTACTAATAAATTACTGACATTCATTAACTGGTGCCTGCGTAGAATAGAGGGAATAAAATAGTATGATAGAATAACTAATGTAGAGTTTTGGGAGAGAACTAAACAGGCTCCAGTGGACCAAGAGGTGAGGAAAAGACGCTGGCGTTTGATAGGACACAAACTGAGAAAACAGGAGAACAGTATAACTAGAATGTCTTTGCGTTGGAACCCACAGGGGCATAGGAATAAAGGAAGACCCAAAAAACCACACGGAGAAGAGAGCTGGAGAATGAAGTTAGAAAGATGGGGAGGACATGGGGAGAGCTCCATGTAATGGGGAAGGATAGAATGACTTGGCTTGAGTTGGTTGAGGGCCTATGCTCCATTGGGGAATAGAAAGGTAGAAGAAGAATAACTAACTCAAGTTAAAATAAATGTCAGCTGTTGGCAAGGGCTGTATACAAAAATGTGACAGTAAAACCATAAAACCACCCTAAAGTAACTTACTTATTTTTGTTTAAAAATGCTTTCAATACTATATCTGAAATTTGGCGGTGCTCTCTAAAAACAGAGCCAGGGTCACACAATTTAAAAAGTGCGAGGAATATACTGACAAAATACAAACTTGCCCTATATTTGCTAGTCAACCCAGCAGCTGGAACATGAAAACATGACACAATATCCTGTACAAACTGCTGGCCAGAACATGTGATACCTCCCAGCTAAATGAACACATCTCTTGGTTTGGCCAAAAAAATATGACTCACCCCACCTGGCCAACTGTTAGCTAACATAGAACTGATGATATGGTTATAATATCAGATTTGATCTAGAATGTGTTATGATGCATGCATGTGTGGTCAAATGAGAAGAGTCTAGAATAACTCTTGGAAGACACATTTAAAAAAAAAAGGGGGGGGGGGATGAAGCTTTAAAAAAAATTAAAAGTAAATAAACCTGCTTTCATAAAATTCAATAAAGCTGTAAATCTCACACTGATCTTCACACACAAACTACAGGAGGCCTTGAACAAACTGCATCTCTCTCATACTGTTAACATTTACTCTATCATACTTGGGAGCTGCGCGTCCAATGTGCATGACTGCTCTGGCCAATTGTCACAGATCAAAATCTCCATCAAGGAAAACTGTTTAAACTTTCAAGATCCACCTGGCTCTAAAAATGGCTTACAAGACTATTAGATTAATGAGCTAAAGAATTAAGATACTATTCCAGATCATTCAAGATAACATTCAGAATAAAACTGGCACACAAGTAAATGAATAACAGGTTAGGAGTGTAGCAGAAACAGACAATAATTCATTTTAAAATGGCGACTAACAAAATGTTTAGAAGTTCATATACATGTTTATGTATGTTTTATAGAAGTTCAGATACATACTTATTATGTTTTGTAGAAGTTCAGATAGATATTTATGTATGTTTTATAGAAGTTCAGATAATACTTTTGTCTGTTTTATAGACAACAAGACAAAAATGTCTCTGTGGGTGTTATATGAACAAGAAATGCTAAATATAACACACAAAATGTGACTAAAAAGCTCAACAGAGAGAATGGAAAAGACTCACACAAACACAGCCAAATGTTTTGACCGAAGTCTTTATCAAGGAAGTACTAAATACAGCAAAGTGTGAACAACTAAGATCAGTTAGTTCCCCTAACCAAATCTCAAGTAATTACAATTATGTCTTTCTTCTTCTTCTTCTTCATGTTCACCAGCTGTGAATTCCAGCGGTAAGTCGCGGTTGTTCGTCCAAATGGACTTTTGGCTTTTACCTTGACCTGAGTTTTGCGTGTACATCCTTTCTGTCACTGGTATTTGTTATTTCAAGCTGACAAGTGTCTTGCTCAGAAATTAAGTCTGGAAATGAAATAGTAGCAAAAGTAGCAGAGTTCTTCAGAGCAATAACAGCCTAGAAAAACAAGATTTATAGCTAGGGTTCACATAGTGCAGGTTAGAGAAGTGTTATACACAGCAGTTGAAACCAACTACACTCAAACTACTATGCTAAAGTCATCCATACATTTATGGAACAATCACACATCATAGTCATCCATAAAGTGGTATATTAAGAAACATTAATACACTATACTGATGTTACCCATACAGTGGTATATTATGAAACACTCACACATCACACTGGTCATCCATAAAGTGGTACGAAACATTCATACATCACACTGATGTCATCCATACAGTGGTATATTATGAAACACTCACACATCACACTGGTCATCCATAAAGTGATATGAAACATTCATACATCACACTGATGTCATTCATACAGTGGTATATTATGAAACACTCACACATCACACTGGTCATCCAAAAAGTGATATGAAACATTTACACATCACACTGATGTTATCCGTATAGTGGTATATTATGAAACAACTATACATCACACTGAAAAAACCATATTGTGGTATATTATGATACAAATACCCATCAAACTACCTCTCAAATCATCCATACAGCGGTTTATTATGAAACAACCGCAGAAGACAATACCACACATCATCCAGACAGTGGCATATATGAAAGGACTAGTACTTTCAATTCATCATTTGAAAACTTCAACGAGAAACAAAACAAAAGATACACAAGCAAGCAAACCTAGCAGCATTAGAAGTGGAAGTCAATGTTGATTACATGCTAAGTTGCCCTATTGAGTGCTATGTTGGAGAAAGAACGTCCAAACTGAATGCTGGAATCATAAATTCTGTTTGAATCAAAGCGGAAAATGCAGCTGTTTGGGGATATTTTAACACAAACAAAAACATATATACACAA
Source organism: Candidula unifasciata (assembly GCA_905116865.2). Taxonomy (NCBI): domain Eukaryota; kingdom Metazoa; phylum Mollusca; class Gastropoda; order Stylommatophora; family Geomitridae; genus Candidula; species Candidula unifasciata. The sequence continues at coordinate 50,197 of CAJHNH020003302.1, read as the reverse complement.
TACATTTCATGTTTTGGAAACATAATAAATACAGTATCATCCAGTCAGTGTAACAGCACTGTTGTGCATCACAAAGCACTAATGCGTGCAACATATTTATACATGACCACAAACAGAGCAGCAATTTTTTTAAACATATTTTATATTTGAAAACATGAGTTCCTCCCCCACGATGCTCAATGGCAAAAATGGAAATTGAATTTGATGATAATGATGAAATATGAGTTGTCCTCTAAAACTACTTTGAAACTGCCAAGATGAGCCCTCTGTTTAATACGGTGAGAGGAACACATGTTCCCTTGAATGATATATACAGAATATAATCAACAATACACATACGTATTAGTTCAACCATGGTTGCCAGTGTGGTTAAACAATGCTCACGGACACCACAAAATTTCTGACTGGGTTGACGACTACAACCACCTAACATTCTGCAGTGATGACGGAAATAAACACCCATTAATTCTGTCGTTATGGCAAATACCACCGCAGCGGTAGACGCAAATTAAACTGGAGACTGTACATCTAGTTACACACGTGAAACATGACCGAAAATTAACACGATAAAAATAAACACTGTTCTGTACAAACTCTGTAAAAGAAATATTTTTAAAACATAACAAGAGACATCTAAAAAAAATCTGATTTAAATCCCACAGCCATTGTCATTTGTCACGCGGACAGCATTAACATGATGAAAAGTGACGATAATCAAAATAACAACCGTTAACATTTTAAATATGGCAGTGTGAGCCATGTTCTCTCTAAGATGTGCCAGTGAAAACTTGCAAACACACTTTTAGGTCTGCACGGGCGCAAACATATTTAAACTTGCACTGTTGTAAATATTGTTAGACGTGCACTGCGGCACATATATCAGGCTTGCACTGGCGCAACAATTTTTAGACGTGCACTGGCGCAACAATTTTTAGACGTGCACTGGGGCACAACAATTTTTAGACGTGCACTGGGGCACAACAATTTTTAGATGTGCACTGGGGCACATATTTTTTAGCTCTTATGAACATATTTAGTCTCAAGAAGATGATATATTGACGAAACTGATGCAATGTCTTGCTCACAACTTAAATTTTAGTATCTTGGAGCAGAATAAGTTTGTTCACAACACTCTACAACTTAGAGGGAGCACTGTTTGTGAGTACTAATGTCAGCTTCACAGTTACATTTATTGACAAGGAGTTGAATCTTATAATGTATGGTCAAGTGCCAATAGACATCAAGTCCAGCAGCACAGGAGATGACCGCACACATTTCGCTGATTACATTAAACACAAGAATGCAATCCATGTAAATCTGATAAACTAGCACTCAGCGCAAACACCGAAGGTAATTATGATCTACCACTATTATGGTAATAAAGTGGCAAGGAAAGGAGTGGGTGGCAAGGAAAAGGAGTAGGGATTAAGGAAAGGAGTGGTGACAAGGAAGAGAGGTCAAGAATTGAGTGGGGGGGAGGAAGGGAGTAGGGGGTAAGGAAGCAAGTGTGGCAAGAAAGGAAGCAGGGCAAGGAGGGATTGAGGGCAAGCAAGGCCGAGGGGTGGGTGGGGGCGTGGATGGGGGTGGGACAAAGAAGGAACTGAGGGCAAGGATGGAAGAGGTGGGGCAAGAAGGAGGGGTGTGGGGGCGCAATCACAAGCTGATCATGATGAAAGATGACACATATTTAACACAAATGATGTTAGCTGCAAGTTTCATTCGACACAGCAGAAACATTTTCTCATCACAGATCGATAGGTCTACTGGGCTCAACAAAATTCTACTACTGGTTGGCCTCTAGTCCACAGTAATATCCCTTTCCCTTTTTATCTCCAAGCTCAAGGGCTGCTTCTGGCTTGTCGTGCCCGCTTCTCTGCTGGGTGAGGTGCCCAACGTCATCCTCAAACAGGGTGATTTCACAGTTTTGCCAACACCATTTGAATATTTGGAAGATTTTGACTTTTCTGACATGCTTGCTAATTCTAGGCGAAGGGCTCTGTTCTCACTGTAGGCTTCCTGGTAAAGAGACTCCATGCTCCGCAGCTGTTTCTCCAGCTCCATGTCAATCTGTGAATAGAAGACACATGGCTCTCAGAAATATTAACCAAACAAAACAAAAAAAAAACTGCCTGTGTGCTTATTGTGAACAATGATAGTTAAATAGGGGGCTGCGTGGTCCCGAGGTATGGTGTCTGCCTCAAGTGCTAGAGGTTCCGAGTTCAATTTCCGGCAAGGGCTGGGATTTTTTCACGCATACTTAGACTTCTAGTAATTCCCCCTGGTCTCTGGGTAGTGGGATCAGATGCCCGTGTCCTTTGCTGCATACGTTAAAAAAATAAAAATCCCTTGGCAGTTGGAAATCGAAAATAGTAGTCTAATGGCGCTGCCGGGGCATAAATTTGGAGTTTAAAATCTGTCCAAAGTATTTCAGCATCCTCGCCAGTGATACAGAGCCTGTGAACTGTACTGAGGTTCTTCGGACTCAGACTTGAGTTAGAAGAAGAACGAAGCACTTATGGGTTACTACCCATGTGCCATGTTGAACCATTGTTCTAACAACAATGACAGTTAAATATTCTTCTTCTTTCATCTTTAGACATGGGCAGGTTTTTTTCTCTTCTTATATTTTACAGTTGTCCCACATGACCTCCTGATCTTTTCTCATAAATCTTAGTCTTTCTGAGACACTTCATTGTTAATCACCTTCTTCTTCATTCACCGGCTGGTAAGTTCTGGTTGTTCATCTCTGGACTGTAGTCTTGTTACAGAACCTGAGTGTTGCATGTACATCTGCTTAAAAAATCTGGCTTATTTGTAGAGACTCTTGGTTCCTTGCCATCTGGGCAGATGCACTCCGACTTCTAAGAATGCCCCCAATTAGTTTGACTTCGACAACATGCTTGTTGGGGAGGCAATGGGTCTATTTTTGTTTTCCTAACATATGTCCAGTCTATTCTTTGCTTCTATTAGAGGCACTGCATACAGACGGTTGAACTACTGTAGATATATATTTATATTTATGACGGTAATCCTGGGAAGAGGGGAAGAGGAAGGCCAAAGAGAAGATGGGTGAAGGATGTGGAAGATGATCTCTAGATGGGTGTATTGACATGGGAAATCTTGCTTGTGATCGAGAAGTTTTCCGGAGGGTTGTTATGGGAGTAAGGTTCTACAAAGGACTGCTACTGACTGACTGACTGAATCAACTCACCTTTCTATGAATCTGTGACTGACTGACTGACTGAATCAACTCACCTTTCTATGAATCTGTGACTGACTGACTGACTGAATCAACTCATCTTTCTATGAATCTGTGACTGACTGACTGAATCAACTCACCTTGTTATGAATCTGTGACTGACTGACTGAATCAACTCACCTTGTTATGAATCTGCGACTGACTGACTGACTGAATCAACTCACCTTGTTATGAATCTGTGACTGACTGACTGACTGAATTAACTCACCTTGTTATGAATCTGTGACTGCTGCTTCTGGGAAGTAACCTCTTTCAGGGCGTACTCCTTTTCCAAAGTCAAATTCCTTCTTTCCAATTCTGATTTGGAAACTAATTCGCCCAACTCCAAGTTCTGCCTCCGAACTGCTTCAAGTTCCTAAAGAAATCAGGTGGAAATCTAATTACACAGTGTTTTTTTATTAAGTGTATCTAATAATAATTATCCTCTAAAGTTTTTGTTTTTTTTAAATCAGTGTATGCAAGAACTTCTGTATTTGAATATTCTGTTCCCATGAAGTTAAAACATGTTTTTTTTTCTATCTACACATATCTCACAGACCATTTAAGAATCAGTAAAAAGCAAATGGTGGCTGAACTCACATTTGCCCGGTAAATTCTTAAAATCTGCACATCAAGGAGAGGGAAATTGTGCAAGATTAGAACATGGGAACAGAAACACAAAAATGTGTTACTTAAAACTATCTTGCCTTTGAAGCTATAATACTCTATCTAGCCACATCAGATGCTACAGACAGGCAGACAGATAAGGAAAGACAGAGGGAGAGACCATGATGGAGGAAGATGGAGAGAGTGAAGGAAGGAGGCAGTGAGCTAGGAAGGGGACAGGGGAGGAAAGGAAGGGGGAGGGAGGGAGGGATGGAGAGAGAGAGAGAGAGAGAGAGAGAGGGGGAGGGAGGGAGAGAGAGAGAGAGAGAGAGAGAGAGAGAGAGATTATAAATGGCATTTCTTACATTCTTGAGTGTTCCAATTTCCCGCAGCAACCACTGCACTGTCTCTTCCGTCTTGGCTCTCATTTTGGAGTAATCCTGAAGAAAGCGGGTTTGAGCCTCTGGGGCCGGATCCACTTTACCTTCAAGTACAGTGCGTATCATGTCCATCTCCTGCTCTAGTGTGCTCTCATATATGGGCAGGTCCGAGAGATGTGTGTCTCGACAACCTGCAGCATCAAAAGATCACATGTAATGACATCAATTTATAGCTGTCTATCACATGACTGTTCTAAAATGTTATTCACCATCATCAAGTGCCATGCATGGGCCAGCATGAATCTCCACAACCTGCGATTATCACGTCATGCTTCTATACCATTCTATTCTTTTGTCTATCTCTCGACAAATCTTTCTAGTGGTCACATGTTCCAGTTTCCTCTTTGCTCATAACATAGCCAAACAATCATGACTATCTTCTTCTGATGTTTGTCTTTAAGCATCAGGTTACTTATTCTGCCTGTCAAAAGAATTTAAGGCATTGTTCTGGTGAATATTTGACACACAAAAACAAAAACACATACAGTATAATGGCTCCCTGTGTGGGTTCCGGGACCCCATTGTGGAAGAGTTGACGAATTGGGTGCTTCATTTGAAGTCAGAGTGCCTGAGGGGTAAAGAACCAACAATCTGCATAAAATTAAGTCAGATCTATAAAACAGATGTGCACACAATAGTTAAGTTTTGGAACAAGACTAATGACCAGAGGTGGGCGAACAACCAGAACTTTCTGCCAGAGTTCACAGCCGTTGAGCGTGAAGATGAAGAAGAATACAATGGCTAGCAAACTCAACAACTGTACGTCTGCCTTATTCTCTTCTCTCCAGCCTACTACCTGATGATCTGACCACCTTTGCGACTTCAAGACCTACATTCTGGGTGGCAAACAAACATAGCTTTACTTATGCTTAAGGACTGTAAACACTTTCACAATCCTCACCTACCCAGGTTTTATAGTGAGCCGCAGGAAATTTGCTTACAGACCATTTTGCCTTAATTCTGATAAGGAGGTGGGCATCATACCAGTCAGAAAGCAATGGCAAACAACTAAAAGTAAAAATTGCTTAGAAAACCCCAAACAGCCAATAAATGCTGGGGTTGGTTTCTTTGTGACATTTTAAAAAGGAGAGACAATAATTTTCGGTAATCATAAATTATTATTCTAGATGTCTTTACCAGTTTTATTTTTTTTTAAATAGGATCTATATCCTGGTCTTTTATGATCTGTACTTTTTCTTTTCTTTACTTAAAATCGATTGTCTTATCTACAATGTAAATTTTTTTTAAAATATGAATTTTGACATACTTGTTCAGGAGGCAGTCAGTCTATTTTTGTTTCCCCCACCATAGGGCCCCATAACCTACATGGTGATGTCTGAAAAACCATGAGAATGATTTTTTTAAACCGCCCACCATGAAGATGAACACAAGTACTCGCAAAAATCACACAAAGATGAATGGAAATAGATGATTTCTGCAGCAATGAACCTCAAAGAAAAGGCTTAGGAGGATCTTCAAACAGTAAGATAGTTAGGTGTGAATCCTTTATAGGACGTTGCAGAACCGACCCAGCATTTTTTGGCTGTGGTGGTTTGTCTAGGCAAATTTTACATTCAGTAGTTTGCCACCGCCCTTCTGAACGGTCAGCTTTTGGTAAAGTAAGTCCCAAAAAAAAGTTAACAGATTCAGCTGAAAACAAATACAAGCAAACTCACTCTCTGTTGGAGAAGCCATGCTAGAATCATCGGTGTCTGTGGCTATATCATATTCTATTGTCTCCCTATGGTCTGCTTCAAACTTGGATATCCCAGGCAAAGGTTTCCGAACTGGTGTTTCTGAACTGAAGCATTCATCAGCACTCATTACAGATGATGGCACTGCTTTCACATCAGTGTCTTCAATTTCATCGTCAGGAGATCCCTTTTGGCTGAATGAGGGTGCCAAAGAAACATTTGGGGTAAAGTGCCGCTCGTATCTGAAAATATAAAATTATAACCATACATTAACACTCTATGACTTATAACTGTAGATAATTTAACACTCTTTCTGACCAAGAAGTTGTCCAATGGAACAAAAACCACAGCGAAAAAGAATGACTTTCAAACTAGAAACATATGTGCTGCCTATTTAAAACTTCTAACCAGAATGCTTTAGCATGCTCAAAGCAAATGTAAAAGATACAACTATGCAACATCAGCTGATACACATGAGAGGTTTCTTGGGCCAGAAAAAGGTTAATTATTATACAGTTCATGATTCTGCTAATTAAAAAAAAAACATTTGCCTGAGGAAGAATGAATTATGAATAATAAACAACGAACACCATGGCTTATTTAAAACATGAGAGAAAGTTGCATTTGTATAAATAAATAAAAGTTAATTCATTGTCTCCAAAACAATGAAATCATCATTGGTGTTAGTTACCTGAAAAGGGGTCACTATGACAGCACTTGAAGTGCTCCAGTATTGAGTGATTCTGGTCACTATGACAGCACTTGAAGTGCTCCAGTATTGAGTGGATTCTGTGGCAGTTTGTGTTTATGGCTACTGAGGTCAGCCTGAATGTGAGATATATACAAGTATCAACCACTATCATAACTTCAGCTGGCCAAGGAAGGTATATGATTTGTGTTGTGAGTGATTCTTACGATACTTATTTCCTCCCCCCACATTCTGTCTCTCTTTCTGAGAGGGAAGGAAGGAAAGAGAGGGGACAGGCAGAGAGCAAGACACAGAAAAGTTAGTTAGATGGACAGCTACATCAAGTGCCGCATGCAACAATCAAACAATGAGAAAAATACAACAGGAAAAGGAGAGGGAACATGAGAAGTTGGAGTAACAAAGCGGATAAAAAGTACAATAAACAAGAATAAATGAACTGGAAGGAAAAGGGGCCAGATGATAAAGAGGCGAAAGATAACACAAACAAAACCAGATAAAACACACATTCATTTATTGTCCTGTTGTGCGAATATCATGGTACATAGGGCTCGCAGTCTCTTCCGTAAAATCCTGTTAATCAGTTCAATATCTTGCATGGAATCCACTCCAGCAGCTTTGGCCTCTCTTATCAATGTTCGTTTGAGGGTTTCTTATAGGCGTCCTCCACTTCCTAATCCGTTTATTTCCCATTCCAATGCCTGTTTGGAGATTCTCTACTGGCTTCTTCTCAGGATGTGTCCAATACAGTCACACATTCACTAGCATATATTTATTTCACAATATACAGGGTCTTATAAAATGTACACTGATGATATATAACTCGGGTATCCTTTTAAACATTATATAAAGTAATGACTACTCGGTAAGAGCAAGATACAAAGACATTTCAACAGTTATCTCCCACAAATTTCTAGAAAACAGACACATGTGCAATTGCCATCTTTTCCCCCCTCCCCTCTCATTCCAAAACGCTTGCCAACTTTTAACAGACTCGCTACACTCAATGATTGTGCCACTCCGTTTTGGCCTGCATTCGGTTCTAACCTTCACATGCAAAACTCATTACACACTGCTGCAATGTGTGAATTATATCCCAAACGTGAGCCAGAACGTCCACCATCTTCGTGTTTGACTTGAGTTTGTGTACATATCTTGTCATCCCTTTGTGGGATTCAATTTTTATTTAATTTTGAAGCACTACCCTGGGTCTTGCCAGGAGCTGCAATATAGCACGGCCATAAATATGGTCTAAAGGCTGAACGCGGTTTCTGGGACCTCTTCATGGGTGATCTTCATCCACATGGTGGCACTTTGTGTCATAGGGTGTTTATCGCTTGTGTTATGTCCTGGTGGGGTAAAAGAAGATAAGAGTTTGTGTACAGTAGTCGTCGTCATGTAGAAAGCAATTTTCTTGAAGCCGCCTCACCCCCCTCCCACCATCTCCGGCTTAAGCCGGGGGCGCTGATAAGGCCGAAAGTGGTTTTGGGGACCTCTCCACGGGTGATCCTCGCCCACATGGTGGCACTTTGTGTCACCGGGTGTTTATCGCTTGTGATTCCTGGTGGGGTACCCACAAAAAAAGTTTGTGTATGCACAAATAGTGAAAATAAAATATAAAACAGATTGCGCCAGTTGCATCAGGTATATAGTGCGTGACCCATATCTTTATAAATTGGCTGCGACTGGATAGGTATGTGGCCTTTATTTCCTACGACATTTTCAGGTATCTATGTTAGGGTGGGTCGGCCTGGCAGCCTATGCAATTTTTATAAACTCAGGGTGTCCATGGGGGGGGGGGGGGGGGGGGGGGGGGGGGGGGTCGAATTTTTTCATGTCAAAATTGTGCATGCAGGGCCGTCTTGCATTCGGCCCTATAAGAGACTTATCTTTTACACACATCAATTGCATTTTCATCTACGAGGCATTCTATGTTCACATAGCAAAATAATACTACAGGCATAATATGTTCACATAGCAAAATAATTATTTGTTGCTTTCGTTTTTATTCACCCCAAACAGACAATTCAATATTTCAGGGGGTGGTAGATAGGCTGCATGCAGTCGTGGAACCTAGGCTTCACTCTCTCGTGTGACGTAGGTGGGTTGGGGTTAGGGCCAGTTCTATGTGTTTTGGAGTAGTTAAAAGCACCACTAAGCCGGGAACCCCGTTCTTACCACCCTATGAAATATTAGACTGCCCCCGTGACGTCTTCTGGGGGAGACATTACGAAATAATACTCCAGGCATGCTATGTTCACTTAACAAAATAATGGAGGGACGGAAAGAGAGAACGACTATATAAAAGAATGACATCAACATCCTGAACACATACACACTTTAAAGATATTAACCCTCAACTCACAACCAAAAGATGACAACCTATATTCTTTCGACACGTTTTGAGTGGAGGAAACATGACAGTTTTAGGACAAGAGATGCAGACGGAGACCAAGCCCGGTGTTGCCGTTTTGGATGTTTTACATTTAGATTTAGATATTTTCCCTTGCATTTAGATGGCGTTTAGATTCTAGATGTTTTCATATAGAGTAAGTTTATCGTATCTAACCTAAGAAACAGGATGAAATTTTACCTGTTAAATGCTATCTTGACAATACAATTTGGCCTAATAAGAGTAAGAAAAGGCTGTTCGACTTATGCCCTGATGGGGTATTAGAAGAAATTGGAACAGTTAAAGCATACCAGTAATTTTAGATCTGAAGCTTCTACTTCATCATGCAAGCTAAGTTTATCCTGTGGATCCTGTAAGGCAGACTTCGGTAAAGGTGAGGACATGGTTCTTTAGGGTAAGTCATATCAATTGCTATGTAATTTGTGACTTTTTCTATTTAGATGTTTTTTCTAGATGTTTTCCCCCCACGCAATTTTAGATGTTTTTAGATTTTTTTTGGCTCCGTTTTGGACGTTTTTGTCAAAGAAAAGTGGAAACACTGACCAAGCCAGCTCACCATAACAGATGGAAGATCATCACACGTTCGATGCGCTAAAAGGTGAACATGGTCCTTTATTTAAATTATTTTTTTTCAAAAGAAATTTACATTTAATTACTATCGTTTTTGTGAGACACGAACCAGATACACTGACACGACGACGCCCGTGTGTACAAGTGAGAAGATACCAAGACATAGACCATCAACGTAGGTCAGAGTGTATACAACGGAGGAGAAATGGGGTGGGAGAGTGTATGTGTGCTGGAGATCCATTGCCGCTAACCTTCACTGTGGAGACGACATATTGATTGGGCGTGCAGTTTCACCAACGGCACCATACCCACACCCAAACGCACAACAGAATCCAGGACAGCTAGCAGACGAAAGTAGGTCGCGTTCGGCCCCAGCTCTGTCCCTGGCTCCATCCTGCATTACTGATGTCAAGCTGTTCGGAATTCCCTCAACTAAGATGCTCAAATCTCGTTAGAGGATACACGAGACTGACAAATGGCACGGTTTAAGTGGCCAGTCAATGCGGCCGAGTTTAGCAGTTATGTGCCAACTTTGTTTTTCTTTCTTTCTTTTCTTGCTGTGTTAAATTCAACGACGTCGAATGTCGCACTTCAAGAATTCGTTGTTAATGGATTTGGAACAATGCGGGCAAAGGGATGTGGGGAGTGTGTGTGTGTGTAAGAGGTAGGAATTGGGAATAAGTACATAAAGGATCCATTCAGAGACTAGTTACTCTGTACAGTGCATTATACCTGCATGCATTACCTAGCTACGGTGTGCGTGGCTTAGGCATTGCGAGTCCGACTCGTAATTCCAGCGTACCGCGAAGGACACCCACTGCTGTCTGCGTGGATTTTGTATCGTGTTATGAGGCGTTGCAGGTCGACCCAGCCTAAAATGGGTACCAGAATATACGTCCTGGGGAAGTAAAAACGGCCGGCGTGCTGTTGACCACATTACCCACCGAATGCAGATGGACTGTAAAAAATATGTGCGCTCTTCCCATATACCCGATACGCGTGAAAGGGGATCTTTACTTTACATTTATGACATTATCTAGCTGGCACGCCAACCCATTATATCCGAATGTCTAAAATAACTTACTCTGATTTACTGCTGTGTTATTCATTCCTACTGGGACCCACGGGCATCTCACTTTTAGCAACAAATGTTTAGAACACAACAGACTGAATTAATGCCTGGACGCGACTGAAAGAGTTAACGCCCGTGCTCTCAGAACGGAGAGTTAGAATTCGGACTCCATCCTTGACTTCGCGAGCACACGTGTTTGGGATCATCCTTGGGGGTTGTTGTAGCTACCGGTGTCTACTGTATGCACGTTGTCGAGGCAACCGCCCGCCTAACAGAGAGAATAAGTCGAATAGGATAAAACCCGGCGCAATAAGGCCGATCCTCTCGCCTTTCAACACCCCTTAAGTGCATTTTGGCACATTGGGTTAGCCCTGTGTAGCTAGCCAACTAGTGAGCCGCGAAAAAGGTTATGCTTAATTATGCATCGAGGTAGGGGTAGGTGGTTCTTCTCTCCTAATTTGTAGGATTTCCATCTCAAGAACTACCAAATAGCGTGAAAAAGACTAAAACCAAACAGACAAATCGAATGAATGCTATTGTAACGCTTCGCATAACAGAAACAACTCTTCAACCATATATCTCCTCTATATATTTAACCTATAAGTTGCAAAATATGTCGCATTAGCATAAAATTGTATTTTTTTTCACACTGGATTTAACCAGTTAGGACAAGAATTGAAATCACAGCACTCGGGGCATTCACGCATGCTCCGTCCTTATATCCAGCAGCCAGCGCAGAGTTCCAATACCGATGGTACCGGTCACAATCTGGTTAAAAGTCCGTCTTGGCTTTCCTCTGAGTGAAGGACCCTATCCAGTTTCGTCCTTTTTAGGACGAAATTTTTTATTTGAAGCCCCACCCTGGCTTTTGCCAGGGGCCGCAAAATAGGCAGGCCATAAATATGGCCAATTGTCTGAACGCGGTTTCTGGGACCTCTCCACGGCGATCCTCATCCACATGGTGACACTTTGTGTCATCGGGTGTTTATCGCTTGTGTGATGTCCTGGTTGGGTTGAAAGTCAGTCAGTCAGTTCCTCTGAGTGTAGTGAGCCGGCCAAACCCTCTAGTTACACCCAGGTGCCTCACTCTATCCAGGCATCGGGTTTAACAAACAAACGGCTATCTGTCTACGTGTGTTTTTGTTCCCTGTTTGGTTTAGCCGTCTGCTGGGCCGCGACACAATTTCCCCTGCCTGGGGAAAGAGGGGGGGGGGGGAGAGAAGATAATGCAATACAGTACCCCGGTACCAAGTAGTTTTTTTTTTCAATTCACACGCTCATTGTGTCACGTAAGACTTGGCCTAGGCCCCAGTTTTATCTAGATAGTAATTTCACTTTGGCTCACCCCAAACACAGGGATCCCCCGTAGTAATACCCGGGAAAGTCCAATATAAGGGTATTGCGGTTTGGAATGAACACCGACTAACACTACTGCGCCTATAAAAGTTGACTTCCCCGGGGGTTCTCTGTGCTTGGTGTGAGCTAAAGTGAAAGTGCCGTGCCGTCTAGGCCCCACCCTTTCTTGACACCGTGACATGACAGTCTAAGCATGTGAAACTTCCTATCCTTCAAGTTAAGATATTTGCGTCTCTTTACAAATTAATCAAGTAACATAAAGTGTATTGATAGGCATTCATAGAAAGAAGTAAAAAGATAGAACACACTACACAACATACAAATCGAAAGCTATAGAATTGAACCTGTCACCTCCAGACGGCGTGTGCGCTTCGCCATGGATACAAGCGCATTAAGAACATGTTGCAGAACCAACGCCAGCATTTTTTGGCTGTGGTGGTTTTACTAGGCAAATTTACGTCCAGTAGTTTGCCTTGCTTTCTGGGCGGTGGGCTACTACCCTCAGAATGGCCATTATAGTAAATTATGTGCCGTCTCTGCAATAAATGATGGTTACAGTTTACCTATTGCAGTCTCTGGGAATATTATTTGGTGATGCCCCCCCCCCCCCCCCCTGGGCCGCCCTCTTCCATATCGCCATTTTTGATTCTTTTGTGTAGAAAACTACGAGAACGGGGTCCACTACGGAAAGTATACTGTAATATTCTATGATCCTGAAATTGTTCTTTTCTTTTATTTCACCGCATTACGAGGACTCCAAGATTTCGGAAACTCATAGAAAGTTTCCGGGAAAATCCAATATTACGGGAAGTTTAGGGTCAGTCGGTGTTCATTTCATACCCTAACACACTATTTGACTTTCCCAGTACTATCAATGAGTCCCTAAGATAAGGTAAAATAAAATAAAAGAACCCCTGAAACTGTTGACCACATTTACTAATCTCTAAGCCTTACAGACACATGGTTTGGAGGTACCAGACTTTGTCTAGACCAGCCACTCCCTGTCTAGACACACCGACACGCCGGTCTAGACACGTCAAATACGCCGCCCTTGCTATTGACCCCCGTCAGACATTGTCTAGACGTGTTCGTCTGGACACAGGCGGCGATTAAAATACCGGAGTTAGAATACAAAAGCGGGGTGACCTGAATATTACTATAGGCTACTTTGTAACGGTAGGGGGGTGACCCAAAATAACTGTTGCACGGTTGAACGACGTTTCCTGGATCTGCTTCTGTTTGAGGTGTTAAATCCCCAGGGCAGCAACCTAGGAGGAGAACGATGACGAGCGAACAAACACCGATCGAATACACGACTCCTGGCGACCGCCACATAATAGCTGGACACAGAGACTCGCAGACCGATCGATTGGTTTGAACAACGGACCAAAATCTTGTCACGCGAGTAATAACCATAACCGCTCCGGTCTACTTCTAGCTCAAGTCTTGAGACTGAAGAATCTCAGTGCAGTGCATGAACTCCGTAGCACCAGTGAGGATTCTTGAATATTTTGGGTAATTTTTAAACTTCAAATATTGCCCGGGCAGCGCCGTTAGGCTACTCTTTTCAATTTCCAACTGCCAATGGATTTTTTGAGTGCGCAACAATGCACACGGGCGTCCGATCTCACTACCCAGAGACCAGGGGAAATTACTAGAAGTCCATGTGAAAAAATCGCAGCCAGCACGGGGGCCTGAACCCGGGACCTCTAGCACTAGAGACAGACGCCATGCCTAGAGACCACGCAGCTCCCAGATCGATCGATGTGAAGGCCTAGTCATATGAAAGCAACTCCTACATGACACCAGCACACGTCGTAACCCGGTTAAAGTTACAACGACTACACACCATCAGAAAACTACACACTTCGTGCACAACTAAACACAACACACATCAGCACAAAACAACACACCTCCTACACAACTTTTATCGTGACATCACAAAACAGCACACTTTGGGCACAACTCAAGTCGTACGTAATACACAACACATCGCCTGAAAACATCATACATCGTAGCCCAATACACAGCACATCACATGACAACAACAACAACATACACACAACCAGAGTCCCGTACAGACAACAAAACTATTATACACCCCGACAAATGCTAATGCTCATAGGGGAACACGATACCATTAGCAACCAAACAACTAGGGAATGATGACAAATCGACAGGCCACTAACGCGTGGGGTATGTTTTTCTAGTATCCAGTCTTCACTGTTGGAAATCGTGGTTTGGTAATTGAAAATTCGGGAACGAGAATTACCCAGCACGCCTACTGTTAAAATCAAGTCTAAATACAGACATCAAAAATGGCAAATGACATGATAATTACAGTTTGTGTAAGACACATGTCGCCGAAGCACAACTCAAAATGACGCCTTGACATTAGAAAACCCCAAGCCAACACAACAAATTCACAGATTAGGAATTTCCCGGCGTTTTGTTTAACAAACAGTAGCTGTCTATTCTGTGCGATGATGTACTAAAGAATTGTGTGTCGATCATGAGGATTTCACAAGACAATACCGAGAAACTGGGACATGGCTTGGAGGAGGCCGTCAAAGTGACAAATCAAAATCAAGAAACAAGATGGCGAGACAAAGCACTCACAAAAGTCGTATTATTCTTCGTTTTCGCGTTTAAAACGGCTGAAAACTCTTTTCAGATGCATTGTAAACACGTTAACCGCTGAAAAAGAAACACTTCCAACCACATGGAATAAATATGTTGTCGAGTGTGTCCTTTTATCTTTCTATGAGTACAGATCAATACACTGTTTGTTATAAATATGGTGAAATGAAGAACTACATAAATCCTACACTGATACTGTAAACGAAAATGAATCATTGACAGCTGGAGTTAGTGAGAACAACAAATTGAAGCTTGCTTGCTCATTGTACCCCACCAGGACATCACATAAGCGATAAACACCCGGTAACACAAAGTGCCACCATGCGGATGAGGATCACCCGTGAAGAGGTCCCAGAAATCCCTTTCATCCGTTATGGCCACAAATGTGGCCCCAGCTATATTCAGGGCAAAAGCCAGGGTGGGGCTTCAAATAACGAAAAATTGCCTCCCACAAGGGGGCTGAGTTTTTTTCATAAAACTGAAGCCGCTGAGATGTGTGTTTATAGACGAATGATGAGAATATGCTGGCAAGTTACAAAGAGTATTGAAGATGAAAGAAACTGACTTACGAAGAGAACTGACTATTCACGTCAGAAGGAGACACTACATTCTTTGGTCATGTCATGAGAAGGAGACAACTGGGGTACATGGTGAAGGTGGGGAAGTTGAAGCGGGAAAGAGGCACTGGGCACGACCGGCTCCAGCAACTGGGAGACCGAGGGTTAAAAAAAATCCTGGACACTTTGACATCATGGCATGCAAGATCATCGGTGCCAGTACTGACTGAAAGTACACGAGACTGAATGTTGTGGGCAGACAGATATGACTATCAACGCCACACGGTCGTAATCAGTTTCTGAGTCTGGACCCTCGCATGTATTCTTCTACAGTGGGTTCACCCCCTGCTGTCCTATCTCGTTGAATGTCACAGAATGGTGTTCCTAGGACTTGATGTACTGTGTACAGTCTTTGGGGTTCCAGGGCCCCATTTGATGGGGGGGGGGGATAGACTGCCTGCCTCTTAACCAGCATTGCATAGAATGCGAATAATTAAGGGTTTGCTGCAATCAGATTTGTTAGGTCGTAAGGCGCAGATATCGCAGCCTGGCTGTGAACAACACAGCTTGCCAAATCCCTGTTTAAGAGCGACCTTAGGATAAGGAGGAGTGTACGGCCATATGTGGGTACGCTTTTCATTGTCACGGTGAGAAAAAAAAGTAGAAGAAACACCAATGTTCACTCCGATTTACAACTTAACCACGTTACTGTGCATGCCAACGGGATCGTAGATACAGACACCAGACGATGACTTGCTCAACGCTATGTCTACATTGCCGTGATAGCGGGAAACTTCGATGGCTCTTCAGACCAACCCTTCCCGGAGATAACACAAACCTCCGGTTAAACACAGCAGAGTCGCGACTCCCCAACATTTTGTTCCTAGTCTGTTCGCAACCGCATGGCTGCTGTACCTTGACATACATTCGACTCCCTGTACAGGATTGCCTGGGAGTGGGTAGGCCCGTGTTCAAGCGCGATGTGAAGAAGGGACATGTGTTAGGCATAGGGGAAACTGTGGTCAAGGCAAGGGGCTAAGGCAGCGGAAAGAAATTAAAACTACAACAGGCAGCGGAAGTTTAAGCGATAAGAAACATGCCAGCCGTAGTGAACACCCCGCCCGACCGCTGCTATTTATTGCACAATTTAGTGAGGTCGCGGATACGACTGGCAGCCATTTTTTATTTGGTCAGACGGGGCTGGTTTCATCTTAACAAAAACATTCCACAGTAGCACGGGCGCCAACACAAAGAAAACATGTGGGGGTGGGGGGAGGAGCTCAGCTCTGTCTGAGTACAAGGTAATAATCAAAATGATAATAATTATTATCATTATTGATATTTTGTGATTGAAAAAGACGTCTTTACGTTGAGTTGGGGAGAGGGGGGGGGGGGGATATCAGCGTTTTTAAGAATTACGTGGGGGACCTCAAGGTGTATCAAACCCCAGGTTACCGCCTTCTTGGACGGCGGGGTGTGTCATTTCCCGTTTACGTACACGAATCTTGGTTAACTGTTCACCTAGAAAAGCTGGTCCAGTCGTGACAAAAGATGTTATGCAAGTGTAGTCTCTTCTCCAACTTGAGTATGGCACTGTTTTTAAGTTCACTGTCGCGCTGTTGTCATCTGTGACATAGCTGTCAGTCAGATGTAACACTGTTGCCATTTAGTTGTGACACTGCTATCAGTCAGCTGTGACACTGCTATCAGTCAGATGTGACAATGCTATCAGCCAGATTTAACACTGCTATCAGTCAGACGTGAAACTGCTATCAGTCAGATGTGACACTGCTATCAGTTAGATGCGACACTGCTATCAGTCAGATGCGACACTGCTATCAGTCAGATGTGACACTGCTATCAGTCAGATGCGACACTGCTATCAGAGTTATGTGACACTGCTATCAGTCAGATGCGACACTGCTATCAGAGTTATGACACCGCTGTCAGGTGTGTCACTGCTGTAGTTAGTTATGACACCGCTGTCAGGTGTGTCACTGCTGTAAGTTAGTTATGACACCGCTGTCAGGTGTGTCACTGCTGTAAGTTAGTTATGACATTGCTGTCAGGTGTGTCACTGCTGTAAGTTAGTTATGACATCGCTGTCAGGTGTGTCACTGCTGTAAGTTAGTTATGACATTGCTGTCAGGTGTGTCACTGACGTCAATTAATCCACATATGGCTGTGCACTCCTTATTAAACAGGTATTTGGCAAGCTGTGTTGTTAACAGCCAGGCTGCGATATATGCGCCTTACGGCCTAACAAATTCGACTGCAGCAAATCTTTAATTATTCACATTCTATGCACTGCTGGTTAAATGGCAGCAAGTCTATTTTACACCCCCTACCCTAAATGGGGCCCCAGAACCCCAAAATTCGTACACAGTACATCAAGTCCTCGGAACGGCAGTCTGTGACATTCAAAGAGATAGGACAGCAGGGGGTTGAAGCACACCACAGAAGAATGAATGCGAGAGTCGGGAATCAGAAACTGGCTACATTTTATGGGGCGCCAGAGAGATGAATACGAGTTATTCATTTAAGTTATTTAGAAAAACAACACAGAACATGCCCCCCCCCCTTTTCCCGCCGATGTAAACGCGATGGGACGAGAACAAGAAAACGAAGAAAGAGCAAATCAACATTACTGAATATCAACGTGAACAAGTTGCCCGTGTGGGTTCCGGGGCCCTATTATAGGGGAAACAAGAATAGATCCACTGCCTACCCAGAAGCATGTCGTAAGAGAAAACTAATTGGGAGCTTCCTTCGAAGTCGGAGTGCATCTGCTTGAGAGGCAAGGAACCAGCAGTCTGCATACAAATGAGTCAGATCTGTAAAACGGATGCACATGCAACACTCAGGTTCTGGAACAGGACTGCAGTCCAGAAGTGGACGAAAAACAAGAACTCTCCGCCGGAGTTTACAGCTGGTGATCGCGAAGAAGAACGAGAACAAGTGATACCGATACGTGACCAGCTGCTGATAATCAGAACAACCCGGATGCACAACTCTGCGGCACAAAGATAACTTTCGTTCCGTTGCTTTGCTAAAAAAAATTCGTCACGTTTAACTAGCATCTCTGAAGGAGGAGCTATAGGTTATAATTGTGACTAGGATATGTGCGCCATACAAAATGGCTTAGCACTGCACACCACCAAGAGCCATAAAAAGGACTCTTGTAGTCTTTACACGATCAAAGGAGACAGACCCAAATACTGTCCCGACCGGCGACGAAGTCGTCTATTGGCGAGTCAATGGGCGACACGGTCGCCGGTGTGACAGATATAACTTTCCTACACATGTGTGCATTTGTTAACACACCGGACCAAATTCTTCTATCGAGGCATGACAACATGAAAACTCGGGAGTGACAATACGATACGAGATGTGAGGACACGCACAACAACCTATTGACTAGCGTGCCATCACGTCATGGAACGTGGTCTTGCAGAACTGATGTTGGCTATTAAAGCTACGACACAGGAGACGCGCTGGGTTACAGTTGCCCTTCAAAATGGGCCCTTAAATCTCCCCAAGTTGAGAGAGAGAGAGAGAGAGAGAGAGAGAGAGAGAGAGAGAGAGAGAGAGAGAGAGAGAGAGAGAGAGAGAGAGAGGGAGGGAGGGAGAGAGAGAGAGAGTTATGGGAGAAAAAGAAAGGCGGCAGACCCAGACACATTCTGTTACAAGGGGTTGGCGTGAGACCTCAAATCAATAGGGGATTTCGTGCAGGGGTCGGGAAAACTTGGGGGGGGGGGGGGGGGGGGTCTCAGCCAGCTTAGACATTTTCTAGGCGCCAAAAGGCCTACGCTTTGCTTTAAGTACACAATAATAATGATGACGATGATTAACGACACATTGTATGGCAAATATGCGTATTCGAAATAACATGAACTGTGTAAAATGCCTAAGCGAACTTCAAAACATGGTTATGGGGTGTTAAGACCAAACCACACACAATCTGATACAGTAATGATATGGTAAAAAGTTGAACAAATCCATCCCTAAAGCCACACGAGAAGCGCAAGACAAATACAGAAAACAACGACACAGGGTTTAGTTGCGTATCCTTTACAGGACGTTGTAGAACCAACTCCAACAGCTCCTGGCTGTTATGTGATTTTTCTAGACAAATTTACGTCCAGTAGTTTGCCTTTGCCTCTGGAGGTCGGCTTCTTTGATACCACTGTCGAAACCAACGCAAGGCGCATGGCCCGCAGCTGGGATCGAATTCGGCATCCCGGCATTACGAAGCGTTCGCATCGACTTAGCCACAGAGCTGACGACACTGGGTTACAACATGGTAACTGTGAGACGACAAAAGAAAAACGAAAAGGAATGGGGGGGGGGGGGGGAGAGAAAGCTACTCGTCTTCAGGTTAAGGCGCCAATGGTCTGGCGTAAGCTGGTTCAAGACCAGACCTCTGTTATAAGAGGTTATGAAAGGACCACCATTTCCACTACTGCTGCAGCTGCTGCTACTACTACTACTACTGTTACTATTACTATTACTACTACTACTACTACTACTACTACTACTACTACTACTACTACTACTACTACTACTACTACTACTACTACTACTTCTACTACTAATACTACTACTACTACTGCTGCTGCTGCTGCTGCTACTACTACTAATAATAATAATAATAATCTAAGGAACAAATAAAAAAGACATCCAGCAGCAACAACAGAAGAAGAAAAAAAAAAGAGGAAAGAGGAGGAGGAAGAAGAAGATGTAGATGAAGAAAACAAGCAGTGGCAGAAAAAGACGACGGAGACGAAGAAGCAGACAACGACAACTGTTATCTTCAACCAACCCGGTTATTTCTTTAATCCCTTTAATTTCAGCTTTTACAAAACTCCCCCTGAACCAGAAGCCTCTTTAATAAACCAACAACACTTCCGGCCAGAAAAGAAAGAAGAAAGAAAAACTGGCCTCAGCATTAACACCATCAGGCGCCAGTGTGTGTTGAAACCAAACCTGTGAAATGTCAAGTAAATTATTCTCCACAACTGACAAGTTGCACATCTGTTTGTTTTCCTAAAGCAAGAATTTTATCATCCGTTCTCAAACCCAGGAATCTCCCAGCAGCTTCTAAATATATATATGCCAGCAGACTGCACAGCTGGCGGGTGGGTACAAGACAAAGAATATACACTGTTTCTGTTTATACTTTTCTGCTTTTATACGCATACTATGAGTATGTATCTGTCAGTGTATGCAGATATGTATGTAGGTGCATATGTGTCTGTTGTGCATGTATGTGGGTTAAGAATGTGTATGTATACTTATTTATGTGTGTGTAGGAGTTTTCTTTTTCTTAGAATTCAACGGATGAAAACTGGTTCACAGGATGTAAACTGCAGTGGAAAGTTCTGGCTGTTCGTCCATTTCTGGCTTCCGTCGTTTCAGAACTTTAGTTTTGCATCCACATCAATTTTACAGATCTGACATATCTGTGTGTATACTGATGCTTCTGTGCCTCTCAGACCGATGCGCTCCGACAGAAGCACCCCTAACTAGTCGCCTTTTACGACATAACTATTGGGTGGTGGCGTGGTGCTGACCACATCACCCATCAAGTGCCGTTTGGTGTATAAAAATATAGGTCATGCCCTATGTGTCTAAAGGCGTGGAAAAGGGCCCTTTGCTACTTTATTACTATCGGGTAGTGGGGGACAGTAGGTCTACCCCCCCCCCCCCCCACCCCCAATGGGGCAGTGAAACCCACAAGATGATGTACCTATATATGTATGAGTGCATCTGTGTCTGTTCTCACATGCTTATATGGCTGTATTAACATATCTGTACGTACATGCCTATCTCCGTACATACACGTGCATGTATTGCTCCCATTATACTCTTAGCTGTGCATCAGTGATCTTTAGTAAGAGAAGCATTCATATCTAAACCACAGACTCAGGAGACCCTACAGAAAAATACAGTGAACACGTTCACAATACAGCCATGTAAGGTAGCTAGGTGCTTTGCTAACAAATCGCCAAATTCAACCAGCATCCCTAAGGAGGTGCTTTAGGTTATAATTGTGACTCGGTTATGTGAGCCATATAAAATGGCTTAGCCTTGCACGCCACCAAGAGCCCTGAAAAGGACTCCTGCAGTGTTGTTGCGATCAAAGCAGACAGACCCAAACACTGTCCTAACTTGTGACAAAGTCGTCTACCGGCGAGCCAATGGGTGACGCAGCCATGGGAGTCTGCTGACAACCTAGTCATTGAGAGAACACGCTGCCAGCGAAACTAACAATACCAGTAGGAGCTACTCTGAAGGGAAACAATGGCAGTGATATCGTGATGACAGTTTATGAGGTAAGAACCGGCATCACAGCACTGGGAACATTCCCATAAGCGTCTCATCCCCATCTCCAGCAGCAAGTGCAGAGTTCCAATTCTGACGGTACCAAGGTGAAGATAAAACACACCAAAAATATGCTTACCTCTCTGATTCTGAGTAAGGTATCACTCTCTCTGGATTCAATAATACTGGTGGTCCAGTATGTAGGTAGGATGGCAATATCCCTGACAGCCTGAAATAAAAGAAAAGGTATGATGCAGACCATATAAAAACATTAATGTACTACCAAAGTCCAAAATCTTTGGTTCGAATCCGTCTGCATTTTTGATGGGTCCAAACATTCGTCGTGAGTAATTATTTTCAAAAATCTGTTATAAGACCTTATTTCTTTAAGTTGTGCTTCTAGTTTCAGAGCCATATAAAACTGGTCGTATCAACGTTTTCTATATTTTGATCTTGGTGTTTAGCTTACTGGTCTTATCAACTTTTTCTATATTTTCATCTTGGTGTTTAGGTTACTAATGTCAGACTTAAACACTGAGAGAAGAAAACGAAAGAAAACTAACTACCTGTGAGAGGAGATGTCTGAGAATGGCTGTGAGAAACGACGTGATTACAAGAACTGTTCGAACAACACTGATCGTTAAATTTATTGAGAAACAAAAGAATGAAATGGTTTGGCCATCTAATGAGAATGAAACCAACGGTGCCAGCAGCAAGAGCGGCGTACAACCTGAAAAAAGAAACACTATGAGGCAGGGGAAGACCGAGAAGAAATGGATTGAAGAAGTCACTGACACCTTGTGACTGCATAACATCAGGGCATATCAAACGACTGAGCGGGCTCTGGCTCGGCTGGCAGCCGCCAGATGAACTGCGACGCCTAGCGGCACTGCGACATAAGCAGATATTGACAAAATAAGAAAGAAGAAGTTGAGGGTGAAACGGACTCTGACTTTAGCAGATGTTGAAGGGCATAGTATACTTGATTTCAAGACTGTATTCTACATTGAATAAACTAACAGTTCACATTAATAATAAATAGTAAAATAATGCTAATTTCGTTGACAATGGAAGGTGTAAACTAATTACAGCAGTTATATGTATGCCTCACAACTGCATAAGAAGCAACTAAGGAAGGTTTGGATTTGACTTTTCCCTTAGAAAACTGTAGCTTCAAAATTCAACTAGCCATGAAGAAAGAAAGAAAAAACAAGAAAGAAATAGAATGATGACCTCACTGTACCAGGTTTTTACTGCATGCGGCCAAGTCTCTCTCTCTGCTGCGTGTCTAGCCTCCTGCCGAGCACGTCGCTCAAAGCATGAAAACAGCTAAACCACTTCTCAGTATCTTAACTCTTTTATGCCAAGGAAACACAATGCATTGTTTGCTAACTCCATTAACTCCATACACTGAGTCGGTTTCGTTAACTTCCTCTGCCATAGTCCTTTGTTATGTTAACTCACTGTATCCTTTGTAATTATGATTTGCTCTATTACACAATTATACCATTTTAACTAGGGCTGTACCAAATATTCGCTTCGTATTCGCTTCGGGACCGAATAGTGGACCTATTGACTATTCGGTATTCGGCCGAATAGTTGCGGTCGGGCCGAATACGAATAGTAGTTACCTTACACCCGCTTCTGCATACACGGCTTTAATACTGACAACATGAAACGATTGGTTTTGTTAAAAGCTAATGCAGCTTTCATGCATTAACTAAGATGTCAGTGACAATTTGCAAGTTTAGTTACTTGTTATAATACTTACGATTCTTTCATTCCTAGTTATTAGTTTTCACAGACTGACTGAAGGATGCAAAACATAAAATGTTTTTAAATGTTTACTATTCTGTACGAATACTAACTAGACATGGAAAGAATATCAACTCCGACAATATCCAGGTCGATAATAAGAAAATCAAACGAACGGAAACATATAAGTACTTGGGTGCAAACTTCAACTGCTCCAACATGCTAAGAGAAGAAATACAATCTAAAATACAATCTAGAAATAAAGTATACTATGCCCTTCAACATCTGCTAAAGTCAAAGTGTCTGTCTTTCAACACCAAGATCAAAATATATAAAACGTTGATAAGACCAGTCGTTTTATATGGCCCTGAAACTTTAAGCAGAAATAAAAGAGGTGAGGCCTTATTACATATTTTCAAAAACAGTCTTACGACAAATCTTTGGACCCATCTAAGATGCTAACAGCGGGGAATGGAGAGTGAGAAGCAACAACGTTAACAACGTCCATTGCAAAACATCACTCATATCTCAGTCGGGCTGGGGGGGGGGGAGGGGGGTGTTACTCATAATCTTTGGCTAGCTCTCCCATCCCGCACCTTTCTACACAAGATGTCCTTTATATGTTGTGCTGGTTAACCTCTGCCCCTATCTCCTGGTACCAGGCCTTCTGCTATGATTGTTTTCTAAGCCCCCGTGGCCTGACTTCAAGAAAAGAAAAATAAATCACAAGAGGTAGAGCAATATGTAGAAAACAAAAACAAATGAACAACACAGAACTGATATAGCCTTATGTACATGTATACTGAGAGGGGGGTCTGAACGCTTATGGACAGAATGGTTAAAGTGAGGACTACTAGTAACTGTGTCTAAGAATTTGGACTGCCTCTGTTATACTTCAAGTCTTACTAGAAGAATAGAAGAATGCTACTCCCTCCAAGACCAGACAAGTGGAACACCTTGTACGAAGGAAAAGTACAGTTTGTGAAAACATGCAAATTCCACTACATGGCTTTGGGCCAGAGGGCGAAAGCTTATGCGCCACTGGTTCAATAACAACAAGTCTTACTAACACACTCATCAGCGGATAGTTATCTGCTAGTGCAATGTGACACACTCTAAATATAACTGCACTGATAAAAGTTATCAAATAGAGACTACGGTTATGTGTAAGAGCAAGCAGCTATGCATGTCACATAAACTAGGTCATCCCATCATGATGTTAGATGAGCAGCAACCACAAACTAGGTCATCACATGGTGATATTGGATGAGCAGCAAGCACAAAAACTAGATCATCACATTATGATGTTGGATGAGCAGCATCCCACACATACTAGGTTATCACATTATGATGATGGATAAGCAGCAACCCTCATAAACTAGGTCATCAAATTATGATGTTGGATGAGCAGCAACCACACAAACTAGGTCATCAAATTATGATGCTACACGAGCAGCAACCACACAAACTAGGTCATCAAATTATGATGCTACACGAGCAGCAACCACACAAACTAGGTCATCACATTATGATGTTGGATGAGCAGCAACCACACAAACTAGGTCATCAAATTATGATGTTGGACGAGCAGCAACCACACAAACTAGGTCATCACATTATAATGTTGGACGAGCAGCAACCACACAAACTAGGTCATCACATTATGATGTTGGATGAGCTGCAACCACACAAACTAGGTCCTCACATTATGATGTTGGACGAGCAGCAACCACACAAACTAGGTCATCACATTATGATGTTGGATGAGCAGCAACCACACAAACTAGGTCATCAAATTATGATGTTGGACGAGCAGCAACCACACAAACTAGGTCATCACATTATGATGTTGGACGAGCAGCAACCACACAAACTAGGTCATCACATTAGGATGTTGGATGAGCTGCAACCACACTCAGTCTGCTTTCCAAACTTACAGACAGCCTACTTGATGTTGGGTAGGTTGAGAGTGATGCTAAACTTGCTTTTCAACTGTCACAGCAACTATCATCATCTTCTTCTTCTGAGTTTGTCGTTACATGGCGGTTGGCACACTGTGGTGTACAGCTAGGGTGCCTTTCAGCCCAAGACATCAAAGTTATGCAAACCCCTATTCAGCTGCAGTTTTAGAGCGAGTTCATTTTTTTATGCCCCATATTTTTTTTTCCTTAGCGATCCCCATGTGAAAACTCCAGTGGAAAGCTCTAGTAATTCTTCAACTTCCGGACATCGGTTAAAAACCTGTTCCCTAACTTTGAGTTAGACATTTTTTTTACTATAGACCAATCAGAATTCAGCTGAGGAAAAGACACTGTCGTTGGCTAAGAAACACACTGTAAAAACCTAAACAGTATAATGTGAAATGTGTTTCTTTTGGCACCGGACTACACAGTGTCAAAGACAGTGGGCAAAAACACAGAGAGAAAGGAATTGAAAAGTGAAAAGAGATGCGAGATGGTGAGCTGCCAAGAATGGGATGATATGGTGTGAGTTGTCTGAAGGTCTATGCTCCACTGATGAATACACAGCAGGAACACATACTGGAGTGGAAGAATCAGCACACAGAAACAGAGGCAGACCAAAGAAAACTTGGAGAAATAAATGTGAAACAGATGTGAAAGAAACAGGGAGGACAGGTGGAGAACTGCATGTAACAGCATGGCTGTCTCAAGTCCTTGTTGTTTTTTTTTTTTGTATGGACGCCATCAGAAAAAAAAAAAAAAAAAAAAAAAAAGGCGCCGTGACTAAGAAAAGTTGAGGAAACAGATTCAATCTTCACTCGTTTTGAACTGCTTGACTCAGCCAAGGACTGATCAGGGATCTAGGATGACAGGAGAAATCAATACTTTAGCTGACACTATATCTGGGTAAAACTGATATATTAACTGACACGCCACCAAGAGCCTTGAAAAGGACTCCTGCAGTGTTGATCCGATCAAAGGAGACAGGCCCAAATACTGTCCTGACCGGCGACTAAGTCGTCTACCGGCGAGCCAATTAGCGACACATTCGCCGGTGTGTCAAATATAACTTTCCCATACATGTGTATATATGTTAACACACCGGACCAAATTCTTCTATGGCGGCATGACAACATAAAACACGGGAGTGACTATACGAGATGTGAAGACATGCGCAACAAGCCATTGAATAGCGTGCCATCACGTCATGGAACGTGGTCTTGCAGAACTGATGTTCGGTATTAAAGCTATGAATGTGAAGTGGCGTGAATGTATACATGTATGCAAATATGAGTATTTATATGTTCTTTTTGAACGAGTATTATGTATGTCTGTACGCGTGTCTATGATTATTGCATATCTGAATGTCATTTACTAGCTACGTGTTTGTGTATTTTACTTGATACGCTTAGTATGCGTACAGTTATGTAAATTCTAACCTGCTTTAAAAGATAAAATAATAGAACTGCAGTATGAAACATGACTGTTTCGAGGGACGAATGTATGACTGGCCTGCGTGCTCAATTTGTGACCCTTTTTAACATATAAATGTTTCGTTCAGACAGATCTCTCGCGCTTTAAAAAAATCCGTAATTAATCGTCTTTTATGACATGCTTGCTAGATAGAGGTCAGTGGGTCTATCCCCCCCCCCTTCTGTCCTCTTTTCCCCAATGGAGCATAGGCCCTCAAACAACTCATGCTGTCGTCCTATTCTTCGCTATTGCACGCAGGTCACCTCGTCATTTGTTTTTTAAACATCACTTTCTAGCTCCCTTCTCCATGTCTGTTTGTTTGTTTGGTCTGCCTTTATTTTTATGCCTCTCTGTTCCAGCGCAAATACATTCTAGTTATACTGTTCTCAGGTTTTCTCGGCGTGTGTCCTATCCAACGCCAGCGTCTTTTCTTCACCTTTTTTTGGCAACTGCTAGGAAGTTGGAAATAGAAACGATGTTTTCTAACACTGCAGCAACTACCAGGAAGCTGGAAATAGAAACGATGTTTTCTAACACTACAGCAACTACCAGGAAGCTGGAAATAGAAACGATGTTTTCTAACACTACAGCAACTGCTAAGAAGCTGGAAATAGAAACGATGTTTTCTAACACTGCAATAAATGCACTGAAACTAAAGCTGATGGTAACACCGGACATGATGACACAATTCTGCTGTGACAGACGGATCACCGGAAAACGTTGTAGTGACAGGTTACCAGGTCAGCAGAATGTTTGGGCAAAATTACCGTGATGAGGAAACTGCCAGCCAAGCAATTCCCACTCCCCCCCCCCCCCTCATTTTTTTTTAGCCACGGCACTGTGTATTATTTTGTTCACTTAATTACATCTCGTCAGGTGCATACTACTGAAACAATTGATTAAAATGAAACAAATAAATGAATCCTTTAAATTGAAACTCAAAATCGAGTACAATTAAAACTTGCTTGTTTAAATTTTAATCAATTGTTACTGTAGTTATCACCTGACGATACGATATACAGCAAAACATGGCAAGCAATAAAATATACAGTCTGTTGTCTGAACCTTTCTTTTCCAAATTCAAAACAAGGAAACATTGCTTTAATCATATGCGTTGACATTTGTGTAATACAGCTGGCAATTTACATAGGATATATACTGCAGCCAACTTTCCCTGTCTCCCTGAAATTTTGGTGGTGGTAGGGGGAGGGAGGAGGGAAGCGTAAGCTCCAAATTGCCGCCACCTATCTTAAGGCCACTTGGGTATAAGGTCACCCTCATAAATTTCCAGTTCTGTCGTTAGGCGTCGTGGGAAGGAATATTTTGCGATCAATTTCTTGATGGATAGCAATGACTATTATCACTGCGTGTCGATGCAGAAGCTCTTTAATGGTCTTCTCCCAGAGCGGCCTCTTTTCTCATTTGAGATCTTTTTATGTGTAGCGTCTAACTATCTTGTAGGTGTTCTGGCTGCATTCTTACTAGATGACCAAACCATCTGATCTTGTTTCTCAATGAATTTGCTGCATGGTGTTGTTCCTACAGTCTGTCTGTCATAATATCACTTCTAACTTTGCCTCGGACGGTTAAGTTGCCGGCTTTTCTCTGGCATCTCATTCCGCAGGTGTTAACCTTACCTAGGTTAGCCTTTGATAATGTCCAAGTCTGACACTGGTAGCACAGTATTGGTTCGAATGTGCTGTATATAATTTGTTTCTTGTCGCTCATGCTTATGTCTGGATTTCATAATAACTGTGTTTGTTTGTATATAAAGTGCACTAGCTCATTGGCATCTTCTCTGGAGTAGATGACATTATCAGGCTATCTAGAGATAGACCCAAGCTTTTCTTTTTAAATAGATCAAATCGATATTCGATGGGTGATGTGTTCAACATCATGCCGACCGCATTTATTTCCCAGAACATTTTCAAATATTTTAACGTCTGATTTTGAAAATCAACCCGAATGAAGATTCGCACACACAACCACTAGGCCAGCTGGTAAGCGTTCTGACCACTGCGCCACAGCTAGCCCAGTGCCTTTTCTGGGTGTTGCAACCGCAGTAGGTAAATAAGAAGAAAAAATCCACGTCGGTCGACGGTATTAAGTACAGCTCAGTTTGTGCTCTTAGTAACGTAGGCTTCCCTTCTCAATCAGAAGTTTGGGCGGGATGCAACTCCCAAAAACACTCTTTCGAGCAAAGACACGTCGTTTCACCTGCTTCATACACTTGCAGGGTGGTGCATTCGTACACGCAAGCTTACGTGTGTGTGCACGCACGCACGCATCGCATCGCAGCACGTGCACCTGAGAGCGCGAGGTGCAACCCAGAGCTGCGGTTCTGTGAATGGTGTGGGCAACAAACTGGAAGCCCGGGTGTGGAGGGGATGAGGAGAGTGCAGTTACTGCACTTTAGGCAGTCGCTGACAACCAATCCCACACAAACACGCTCGGTATTTTGCACGCCACGTCTAATGCCACAGACAATTAATGGCCGAGACACTCTGCACAGAAACTACTTCAAATAACTTATATCATCTTTTTCTGATTGATATCTCTTGCCTATGAAGCCATGCGCTCAACCAACTGACGTCATTCCCTTAGTAGACGATATCTCGACTAGCTTTACTGCCCTTGTGGGTTCCGGGGGCACATGGACAAAAGACAGGCACACACACACACACACAGAGAGAGAGACAGAGAGAGAGAGAGAGAGAGAGAGAGGTGAAAATAATAGGTCATATTTCATGGAAACAAAAACAGTCCAATGTAAAGGTTATGGAAAGACTACAGATAAAATAGAAAAATACTAAAAGAAATTGTTTAAAAGAGACAATCGAAATACTTTGGCCACATTAAAAGACAAAATGCTTTTAAAAAGCATTCGAAATACTTTGGCCACATTTAAAAAGCATACTCGCGGAAAAGGTCGAAGGCAAGATAGCAAGAGATGGGCAACGATACAAGTGGGAGGACATCAAGAGATGGACGCGAAGAAGCCTGAGAGAGTGTACAACCAGGACAAGAGACAATGCGTGTTAGAGATAGACTGCAGCCAACCTTCACTGGGGAGACGGCACCTGACTGAACTATTGTTTGAAAGAATGGATTCACTGTTCCCAACAAACGCCCCTCTTTTGGTTGGTACACACATCTGCACACCTCTCTCTTCCTATACATATCTTCACATCCCTCCCTTAGACCACACCTTCACACTCTCTCTCCTGGTATACACATCCACACGCCACCCCCAGCCTTTGCATTCATCCCTATATACAAGTGTATTTACACCATTCTCCTTATACCACATTCCCTAACACTTCTCCTCTCTCTACTCATGTATTCACAACTTTTTGGTGACAAGCGTTTTCACAGCCTACTCTCTGGACTCCGAAATCCCGGTATATCGTGACAGTGTGTGAATAACTCAAACAACAGCCTGCTACCAACAACACGTTAAAATGCACTGGCGAATTTCACTTCAAAGGATGACACAAACTCGATACACAATTACTACTGCCTGAGAGATCAGAGGCAGGTCACATTGCCATATCCCACAAAACAAGCAAACAACACCAGCAGGACTAAGTAACAGGTTGATACGGATGTTGGCACCTTTCCATCTGCCCAGACGATAATGTTCAGTTGTGTTAGAGACAGGCATAGTAATCACTATCCAGGGCGACGGCGAGTATGACTAGCAAGATCAACAACTAGCGATAGGAGGCAACTTGGACAATTAAGTGCATCAGTTTCAGAGACTACTGCCGCCATTACATGTACTGGCTATTTTTCGTGTTACACGCTGGAGGTCTCCGTGGCGAAGTGGTCAAGCCGTTTGCCTCGCGCTCTGAAGGTCGTTGGTTAGTTTTACAGCGGCGCTGTACAGTTCACGGAGATCCATATGGGTCGTCGCCGGAACTTCAGAGGTCGCGCTCGGTGCGACGCTCTCGTGAGGCAGCTAACTGTTCTACGAAGAGAGACCGAGCCATGTGGCGCAATGACGTCGATCCTCCCACCTTTACCTTGACGTGTTACATGCTTAGCTCTTAAGCTATCGGCAATAATTATCTCCTTGTGTCCCTGCTCGCTTAAGTGCTGACATCGGCACCATCTACACACCTGTAATTTCACAATAGAAAATGCCATTAGGGACTCTACCATCCTCTATCCCCCGAATGTGTCCTATCCAACTGAGTCTTAGAAGACTGCATTTAAAAAATAATAAAAATTTCAAGCACAAATCTTGCCGCTGTATCAGTTTCATAATTTTTTGCTTGTAAATCTAATGTCAGGTATTCTTCGTATGCAGGGGAGGTGAAAGTATTTAGCCGTTTCTCCTGGTCTTTAATTATCATAGCCCTTCATCCAAAAAAAAAAAAATTAATTCAATAATACATGTTGCAAACTAATTAACTGTCGTTCAATTTGTGTATAAATCCAGCCTCACAAAAACGGTAATTCCCATGTGAGCCGTATGGCCTTATATCTAGAGTTGGCCGTGGCTAGTTATATGTTTATTTATCACGTGTCATGCCAATAAAACAAGGGAGTCGTCCCGACAGGTAGCGTCAAAGAGCACAGAAATACAAAAGAGTCTACTACTAAAATTACTAAATAAGCGAATGAGTAAATGAATAAACTCTTAACTTAATTAACTTACCTACTCTACAACAATTAACGTCCCCTGTTCCGCCTACTATAAGCAAACTTTCGTTCTGTCCACCCAATAAAACTGCAACCTCTCTTACCTACATAACCCCCCCCCCCCCCCCCCCCCCCCAAAAAAAAAGTTAGTTTCTCATCCTTTACAAGACGTTGCAGAGCCGCCATGTTTTGGCGGTTGTAGTTCCTACCTCACGTTCAAGTTTCATTACGTATTTTTCGTGAACAATCGAATCCCTGGTTAAATGTAACTGCTTGAATATGGAAACAACAGTCCTCCTTCAAATAAGAGTTTAAAGGCGTTAAGCGGCGAAAGGACTAGCTTTAGGGCACATGCATGAATAGCTAGGGAACTCTTGGGGGTAGAAAAGATATAAACCCGAACGCGAAAAGTATATTAGCAAGCTTCACAATATAACAAATACAAACAAAACGTGAACGCTGCGGCTATTGAGCCTTCATCAGCACATACAAATTAAACAATACTACAGAGATACAGAAAATCACTTAGCTGGTATCTCGATGCGGCCAGGTCGGTTGTTACTCAGCAGAATGACCACACGTGTCATTGGGGGTAGAAGAAACAGTATGATAAACAAACTAACATGCACTGATTGGCACTCATAGAAAGAAGTAGCAGAGATAGCAGGACACAGTTAAGACATCAGTTACCATACCAGGACTCGAACCTCTCGTTGTCTTCACCCAGGAGGCAACATGTTTGTCCAGTTGTATAATGTATCCTTCAATCTCTGATTATATCTATGAGTGTCAATCAATGCATGTTAATTCGTTCAATGCAGCAGGTTTTATCCTACAGAGTCGCACAAAGCAGGAAACCCTATAGCTCCGGCGACGATTTCCGCAGGGTTCTCCTAAATGTCTGCACTCGCCAACCTAAGAACACAGTCGTCTTCTTCTGAACATTGTGGTATGGTTTGTATCTAGATTGCGACATCTGTGCCTTTCACAACGGATTTTAGCAAACCCGATAATTAGTCGTCTTTTACGACACAGGTTGGGTGTCTGTCTTTTGCAGCGAGTCCCCCCTCCCCTCAAAGGGTCCCCAAAACCCACATCTGGAGGGGTGGGGGGGGGGTCCAAAATCGCATGCACGACCTTCGAAGCAACAGGCCCAAAAAAAATTCACAAAACTAACCACTTTACCACGAAGATCCTACTTAAACAAAACAAACAATACATGCTGCGTAGTTGCATTGAATTTACAGCTGACTGCGAAGGACCATCGATAACTCTGTGCACAGGAGAATGCTAGGCTTTGTATTCAAAATGGGTGGAAACCATTAAAATTTATTTTACTGCACTGGGCCTGAATAAGGTAGAATTCACACATAAACACGTGTGATTATAGTCAGATCACGGTGCCTAGTCTGGGCAATGAGATGTAATTAGACAGCCGAATTAAGGCTCCGCCCCTAAGAAGTGGTTATAATGGGAAAAAAACTATATGTCGCAGTTCATTTTTAATTAAACAGATTAAAGCTAGGCTCTAGACCTCAATCTATTTCTTCCTAAAACCACTTCTCCGCTAACGCTGATATGATACCGTGTCCTACAACAATTTACTTTATTAGTTAGCCTAGGGCAGAAGTCATAACTCTCAGTGTCTGGCGATTCGCTGCCACCTGTTGTAGGTCTCGTATGTTTATTAGGTAAATGGTTGATCCTTTCCTTGATGATGGTTCTACACAGGGTCTGTATTGGTATTTCCTGTTTTCTTTTCCCTTCCGGTGTCCACATGAGAGCTTGATGGGAGAGCGGTTTTATCCATTCTGAGAGCATGGTCGGTGTAGTTCCAGTGGCGCTTTAAAATTGGATACATTATCATGCTTGGTCTCTTGTCTTATTTGTTAGATACAATATTATAAACTACTGTACCTTTATATACACTCACTGAAATCTAGTTTGCCTACACGGAGAATTCGTCTCCCTACATCAGTGTTTCCTAAAATTTTCTTGATGGCGGCGCCTTTTTTTCTTCTTTAAATAAAACATTTCCACGGCGCCTTAACCTAAGTAAAATTATGACTATTCGTGTCTTGGTTAAATTATTATGAAGCTTTTACAATACTTCGCGGCGCCCCTGTAAAGAGGTCAGGGCTCACCGGGGCACCGCGGCGCACCGTTTGGGAATCACTGGCCTACATGAAGAATCTTCCCCAATACAGAAGAAAACTCGTTTCCCAGACGAAAACGTGTTTCCCTAAATAAAGAATCCTTTCGCCGCAGAAATAATGTTTTTCCTACATTAAGAATCCGTTGTGTTTTCCTAAACGAAGAATCCTTTAGCTACAGAAGGAATATTTTTCACTACATTAAGAATCCGTTTCTATACATGCAGATTCAGTTTCACTAAAGAAAAGAAGAAAGGCATTTCCACAAATGAAGAATTCTTTTCACCGACGTCATTCTTTGAACCACAAGGTCTTGATCACAAAAATTTTGGTTTCGGGCTCAATCTGAAAGTTCTACAAATACGGTACCAGGAAGGAGAAGAACAGACGGTAAAAGGACTTGTTTTCAGAGGTGAATACATTGCCGTATAACAGTCCCATAAATGTATAGCCTATACTATAGGTATGTATCTTGATTCTTTCATGCTAAAACGCAAAACTGTTAGAGTGAATTTTCGTGTTTTATTTTTTCGAAATATCCAGAAACCATTAGTTCTTAACACTTTGGCTCGGTACTATGGATATCGCAACCCTTCGGCCTTGATTTCATGATAAATACCTTAAATCTGAGAGAATTGTTGTTTTTCTGCCTACCCCCGGGCGTGAACCCGGACCACAAGGAGTTCGTCACCCGGTCGTCGCGAAGTCAGGTTTAGTCAACTGCACTAGCGAGCCGGGCAATTTTCGTATTGCAGACTGAATTAGCGTATTTAATTTCGGAGTCACATTAGTGTTAATCTCTCTCTCTTCCTCTTTCCCGCCCTCACATCCAAACACACCACACTGGCATTTTAAATTACTTTCAGTATTATACTATTCCCATAGACATTTTGAACTACCGTATATATAAATAGCTACAATCTTGGATAGGTCAAGTGGTTTCTATCCAGTCTGATTATGTCATGGGGCAGTGTATCCATCTACCAGGGCATCGTGTCCACTTACCAGGACAATGCGTCCTAGTATCAGGAAAATGTGTCCATCTAGTGGGACGGAGCATATACTTCCCACAGAGCTGTCTACTTAGTGGGACAGAGCGTCTACCTGGTGGGACAGAGCGTCTACCTAGTGGGACAGAACGTCTGCCTACCAGAAATATGGCTCTACCTACTGAAGCAGCAATTCTACCAACCGGAAAATGTATCTACTTAGTGGAACAGAACGTTCAACTACTGGGACAATGTGTAAACATATAAAACATTCTGCAAACCTACATATCAGTACATCTGAGAAATGCATGACTACAGTAAAATCTTTGGTCTACAATGATACAGCTGTTGTCAACATACAGATAACTCAAAACTGCTCGGCTGCAGTGCTTTCAACTTTTCCATAACATAGTCTACCTCTTTATGAAACACTGTTTTACTTACCTACCATAAATAATCGGTCTACCTCTTTATGAAACACTGTTTTACATACCTACCATAAATAATCGGTCTACCTCTTTATGAAACACTGTTTTACATATCTACCATAAATAATCGGTCTAACTATATATTCTAATCACTAACGTTATCTACCTACCTTTCCTACCACAATAAACATAACCAAACTTTCGTTATGTCCACCTTATAAAACTGTACCTCCTCTCACCTACCTATATAAAAAGTTAGTTGTGTATCCTTTACAGGACACTGCAGAACCAACTTCGGTATTTTTTTTTGGCTGTTGTGGTTTTTTCTTTGGCAAATTTACATTTAGTAATTTGCCACTGTTTTCTGAACAGTCAACTCTCGGTTTCATTATCGAAACCAACACAAGATGGTCTGCCAAAAAAGCTGCAGCTGGGATCGAACCTGGCACCCCAGCATTACGAAGCACGTTCGCAACGTCTAAGCCACGAAGCTATATAATTTATCCTATTTTCCTGCATACACAACTTGTACTATTTTCCTGCCTACACAACTTGTACTATTTTTCTACCTAAAAACCTATCACATTTTCTTATCTAAAAACTTATCATATGTCATATTTTCCTACATACATAATTTATACTATTTTACCAACCTACATAATTTTTTTTTAACCTACCCACATAAAACTATATATATATACTGAGGATACATATCCAGATACTTGTCCCTCTCTTAAACACATCAACGTTATTTAAAACTCTCCACCCCCACATACAAACACAATAACACTATTGGAAGTGCCATACCAGTAGCAGATACAAGTTGTTAAAAATAAATAAACAATAAACTATGTTGTGAGGAAAGTAAATACAAAATAAACTGTTATTAGAAAAAATATACATAATGTAAGCGTTTTTAGAAGAACAAATATATAACAAACTGTAAGCGTTATTTGATAAATAATTATACAATAAACTTTTTACGTGTGCATCAATGGCCGTCCCATCTCACTACCCAGAGACCAGGAGGAATCATTATAAGTCCTAGTCCACATGAAAAAATCCCATCTCTTACTGGGGATTGAACAGGAAACCTCTAGCATTCGAGGTGGACATCATGCCTCAAGACCACGCAGCCCCCTTATAAACTGTAAGTTGTGAGAAAAAGTAATTTATAATTAAGTTGGAATAAAAAAATACATAACGCCTCAACACCCCCTCCCCAATTTCTGCACATTTCTTCCACACACACGCAGGCATCCACATACCCTGAACAATTATGGAAACCTTATGCGGCAAATCTCTATCCTCCGAGATAAAAAAAAAAGCCTTTGAATGATGCATAAATCGAGTTTTAACTTGCAGCTGCGAATCCTGGACATGAAAAAACAGGAGAAACTGCATTTATAAACTGTAAGAACATAAGCTATAAATCCCTATGATGCAGGCGAGAAAATTAATTTTGGAATGTTACCTAGAATTAATCTAAACAGATGGTTGGGAATCTTCCAAACCAATCAGCCCTGTGCAATCTTTTCAATATCATGGAAGAAATCCCCTGCAGCACCCTTGTCCTCTCTCAACAATGCTGGTCTTAGGGTTTCTCATGTTTATTAGGCTGGAAGTCGATATATCCCCCCTCCCATACACACACAAACACTAGGACCCTGAAATCCGCAGAGAGAGGAAGTGCTGAATACAATATAAAATGTGACTAAAAAGTCGGTGGAGGCAATGGAAAAGATACAATCAAAGGTTTTGACAAAACGTTCCTTTTGTTTGTTTCAGGGCCCTATTGTGGGGAAAACAATAACAGACCCATTGCCTACCCAAAAGTATGTCGTAGGAGTCAACTAATTTGGAGCTTACTTCGAAGCTGGAGTTCATCTGCCTGAGAGGCAAAGTACCAACAGGCTGCATACAAATGTGTCAGATCAGGAACAGCACTGCAGTCCAGAAGTTGAGAAACAACCAGAACTTTCCACCTGAGCTTAAAGCTGGTAAACATGAAGAAGAAGAGGAAAAAGACCACATCTTTATCAACTGAGTAATAAACACAACACATACTGTGACAGAAATATTCAACAGACTAGGCAACAGAGTTAACAACAAAGATCAACATGAAACATTGACACACATAATAGGAGAAAAATATGGACATGAAGAACATATCACAAAACAAAACAAAAATATGATGGCTTTTGAAAGAAAAATGGGGAGAAATATAAAAAAAAACTTCAATTTGATTATTAAATTACATAAAATAAAGGAAAGGAGACAGGAACTGACAAGAATGTGAGAAATATAAACGTAATTGAAATTTATATAAAATGAAATTAACAATTTAAAAAAATTAGATAGGATACAATGAAGACAAAACTGTATGGTACACGAGAGGATATGGATTGCACAATAGCTTTCATAAAGGCTACCGGCCTCCTGGTATAAGTTTTCTGACAGAAGGATCGAAGAAAAAAAAAAGACTGACAAGAAGAATGTGAGAGGCTTTTTGGTGAGTACTCAAAGGTGATGCCTAGATGATGTATGAAATGTGAACGGTTCAACCGATCTAAATGACTTACATATCTTCTCTTCTGCTTGTGTGACTGGTCAAACCTAGACTTGACCTCATCAATAGCATCCTGCAGTTTCCCATTGTCATTCAAGTTTTGATCTATTGCTAACAGCAGGTAGGATCTCCAATTTGCCGAATCAAATCCCCAATGGCAAGTGCGGTTTTCAATGGACTTATGAGAATGGCAGACAAACTTGGGAGGGCTAAACATTCCATAACAGTCAACACAGCGAATACATTTGGAGTCTGGAGACACGTATGCTTCTGGATTCAACAGCCCTTTGCCTTTCCCAAAGCACTCATGGTACACCTTAAAACTACTACGAGAAGGGGGTTCCATGCTTTTCTCTGGATTGACATGAAGCAAAGCATTGCAAAGCCGTTCAGCGTCTGTTTTGGTGATGAGTCCGCAACTTGGCGCCGGAGATGGCAGGATATTGAGAAGTTTTAGTGTTTCCAACTGGGTCTGGTTGCAGCGCGAGCAGAAGATGTTTAGCTCATCACAAACGGCGTTGATTTGTTGCAAACTGAAATCCTGCAAAACTGTATTGAGAATCTGAGGCAAGCATAAACGCTTCTCGCCTCCAACTGTAAAACAAGCGATTGTTTCTCCTTCCAAAATCGTGTCTGAACGTTCGCTTCTCGTAGTATCCACGGGCGTAAATACGGGCATTTGCTGAATGGGAAACGGTGGAGGTGCGAGGAAGGGATTTTCATATTCAACATTCTTTTCTTCAGCTAGTTTCTTGGAGGCAACTAAAGCTTTATGATATTCCTCCACTTCCATAACAGTTATCTTGGGTAGGTGGCCAAGGACACCCCCAGTCCGAAGCGGCAACCCGTTAGGCCCGCTCAAACTACGAACGGCTGCGTTTTGGAAACTCTGGATAACCCTTTTGACATGCGGGTTCACATGGGCGCTATAGTCATCCATGAATCACAGTCAGTACTTCACAACATATCCACGAAAAAAATAAGGTTCAGTGTCTTAAAACCAACTACGTCTGTATATTCTCCGATGAATTAAGCACAGCGTTGGGGCCATTTCACGTGCGGGGAGTGGAGAGAAAGCTGTCTGTCCGTGCCCGACGACCAGCAGACAACACACTGCATGGAGAACGAGCGAGGCGAGCAGACGTCGAGGGCTCTTCAGCCGCAAATACTTTCAGCTCTTCCCGCAGTCCTTCTCACTCCCTCCGATAATCAGAATACAACAGCACTAAACGCCTTAAATCGTGCGCAAACAATCACCAACAAGATAAATTATATTCGTCTTTTCGTATAATTCCTACAATTATTGCCAGGAATAACACAAGTTGTAAGCAAAGTAAACAAAAGCCTTATATAAACAGACGTTAACGGTTGAAGATTCGAATGATGTAATCAGTTACCTCCTTCTATCTATAGAATATATTTCACGGCGGCCACGTTTGCGCCTACATCAAATTGTTCTTCTAAGAAAAGAAAGAAGTTAATGTTAGTTGTCATAAATGCGATGAACAAGCTACAGGAAAACCACAAGTCCCGGATCTGCATCAAATCGACCAGCACAGAAGAGTCCTAGTTGCTCAAGATTGCGTTTTGTTATGGCGGCTGATCCCTGA
The DNA here is from genome assembly GCA_905116865.2 of Candidula unifasciata. Lineage (NCBI taxonomy): Eukaryota > Metazoa > Mollusca > Gastropoda > Stylommatophora > Geomitridae > Candidula > Candidula unifasciata. The sequence goes on along the minus strand of CAJHNH020003302.1, from coordinate 10,996 downwards.
AGGTTGTCTCGTGATGACGTCGGCGCTGACGTCTCGACGTCTGTCGAGGGTTGTTTGTCAGCCGTGTTCTGTGTGCCTACATAGATCCCCGGACTAGAAATAGCATCGTCCCTAGACACCAGGCAGCCGCAACACACCACGCCACCACTGCAGGGTGACCTCGGGCGAGGTCGAAGCGGACACAACGGCTTGGGGTGTGACAGTCTATCAACGGATTTACCACGGCGTTGGTACGGTTGTATTAGGTCATGTTAGTCTTTCATGCTTTCACCAGGTTATCTTTTCCGTCTTGTACTGTAACTGGGTTTGTCCAGGTGAATGTGAGATAAGTCAAAGTGGGCCTGTTTTACCGCGAGTTAGGCATGGTTGCGTGCATGCGCCAGATTTTTAGGCTGCCTTGGTTAAATCTTTAAGCGTAGGCGTGCGATCGTTATTTCTTTGCATTCAATTTTTTCAACCATTTCTACCATTTTGGTAAAAGGCTATTTTATTTACTTGAACTTCAAATCGAATCACTTCCTGCATGATGATTGGAAAAAAAAATTAAGATGAATAAAGGTTTGAACATTAGACCAACGCCATTGCACACAGGTAGTAACCCACAAGTGCTCCGTTCTTCTTCTAACTCAAATCTGAGTCCGAAGAAGCTCCGCACAGTGCACAAGCTCTTTAGCACCGGTGAGGATCCTGAAATACTTTAGGGAGATTTTTTACTCCAATTTCTACTCTTTTCGATTTTCAACTGCCAAGGGAATTTTTTTTTACATGCGCAACAGTGCACACTGGCGTCCGATCTCACTACCCAGAGGTTAGTTGCATATCCTGTACAGGACGTTGCAGAACCAACCCGAACAGCCGCTGGCTGCTGTGTGGTCCTTTTAGGCAATTTACGTCCAGTAGTTTGCCATTGCCTTCTGGACGGTCGGCTTTCTTGATACCACTCTTAAAACCAACGCAAGGCGCATGGCAGCCCGCAGCTGGGATCGAACCCGGCATCCCGGCATTACGAAGCGTTCGCATCGACTTAGCCACAGAGCCGACCACTACTCAGAGACCAGGGGGAATTACTAGAAGTCTCATTCCACGTGAAAACATCCCAGCCCTTACCGGGGACTGAACCCGGAACCTCTAGCAGTCGAGGCGGACATCATGCCTCGAGACCAGGCAACCCCCTTTAAGACGAATAACGGTTTGGGGTGTTTATTACTACCTTGTTATTTGTGTAGAGTCTACCGAGTGAAAAATAGCTGTCAAGCAAGCATGGATGGCCTAAGCAGTTTATGCATGATTAGTTTCATGCAAAGTAGGTATTTATAGGAATGCAAAGTTGGTAAGAGGAGCCGTGACAGTGTGGTGGCGAGACGCTCGACTGCCGGTCCGAAAGTTTTGAGCTCGAATCCGCACATCCCGGGGCCCCATTGTGGACAAAACAAGGAAAGATCAACAGCCTCCCCAACATGCATGTCGTAGGAGTCGACTAATTGGGGGCATCCTTCGAAGTCAGAGGGTTTCTGACGGAGAGCCAAGGAACCAGTAGTCTGCATACAAATAAGCCAGATTTGTAAAACATATGTACTCGTTAATACAGGTTCTACAAGAAGACTGTAGTCCGGAGGTGGACGAACAACCAGAACTTTCCGCCGGAGATTACAACCAGTGAAAACGAAGAAGAAGAAGAAGAAAAATCCACACTGACGGATTTGGTTTAATAAAAAAAAAAATGACATTGGATCCCAGCTCAACCCAGCCTAAGATGGGTCCCAGTCATTGTCCTGAGAAGCAAAGGCGGCTATGTCAGCGGGATTTATCACATCATCCTCCGAGAACTACAGGCTGCACCTGTACCCGTTACAAAAAATAAGTTAGTTGAATATCCTGTACATGACGTTTCAGAACAAACCCCAAGCCTTTTTTTATGGTTGTTGTGGGTTTTTTTTTTTTTTTTGTAAACAAATTTTAAATTCAATAATTTGCCAATGCTCCTAAACAGCCAGCTCTCTGTGCCGCTGTCGAAACCAAGGCAAGACAAACCGCCCGCAGCTGGATTTGAAGCGGCACCCCGGCATTACGAGGCGCCTAAGCCACAGACGCAGACCCTCTACAGATGTCCTACTTACACAACTTCTGCGAAGTATCTGAGATCTGTCTTGGCGGTCCTCCATCCAGATTTAGATTCTTTAACTCACTGAGTCCCAGACATGGAGGCCTTTGACTCATCTTTGCTCAGGTTCTTCTTCTTCTCCTTCTGCGTTCGACATCAGTCATGCTAAACATTGAGTCCCGTCTGGGTCACAAATAGGATTGTGCGTTTAAAGTCGCCACCGGTCCCCCATAGCTTCTCTTTCAATGTGGCTCCCTTGGGCCAGATCCACAGTCTTTGCTGGGAGAGGTTAGGGCAGTGCTGTAGTATGTGCCCAGGTGTCTGTCATTCTGCTCCACAATCACAGGCAGCAGATTATTTTATGCCTATCCTGTACATGTGTGCTCGAAGACCACAGTGTCCAGTCTGAAGTCTAAAAATTGATGTTTGTTCTTTCCTGTTGAGTTTGTTTATGCTGTCACTCTCTGGTCTGTAATCTCCATTCTGCCTTCTCGACTCCCGCTTGAAAGTCTGCTTTAGCGCTGTTTTCGGTTTCCTTGTAGCTGTGTGGTGGATGAGGTTGTGGAAGATTACTCCCAGCTTTTGCTTTGCTCAGGTAACTGATGCTTAATGTATTTTACATGCATGGGTACGAAGGGGTACTAAAACAAGTCAAACTGTGGAGCAGGAGGAGGTGCAGTAACAATAGGAAAGAGTGGGTTATAGCTAGTGTCATGACGTACAGGCAGCCCAGAAAAGCCTAGCATGCTAGGCAACTCCAGTAAACGCATGGTGTGTTGCTTGGTACTCAACAACAGTTAATGTCGGGTGGTATACCGAGCCCTTGGATAGCAGCCTTGAAGGGACAACCCTGTCGATTGATCGATCTAACCTAAGCAAGATGCGCCCATGTTGAATAAAAGATCTATGACTGTGTTCACGTAGATAACGAAGATATGGTAGAGCCAGTGCTGGATTCTTTTCATTTAGTTCACATCATCTTGGAGACTACGAGACTTCATGGGGAGTTCCCGGGAAAGTCCAGTAGTATAGGGGTGTTATGGTGTGAAATCAACAACAACAACACCAACCCGAGCCCGAACCACCCTACAATACTTGACTTTCCTGGGAACTCCCCACGAAATCCCCGAGATGGGGTGAACTAAAAGAAAATAACCTAGTGCTGGATTTAGGTATAAGCTAAATGAGCCATAGCTTAGGGATTAGAGCCTTGCAATCTTAAAGGGACCGAAAAAAGAGTTCTAATTTATTAATTTCTCTAAAGTGAGAACAATTATGTCTCTAGAAAAACTTGTTTGCATTTCATATGTATATAGTTTTGTGGCCCTCCATATTTGTGCTTCAAGCAGCAATGCTACTGACAATCTCTGCTTTCATACTGACTCAGCAATGCTACTGACAATCTCTGCTTTAATACTGACTCAGCAATGCTACTGACAATCTCTGCTTTAATACTGACTCAGCAATGCTACTGACAATCTCTGCTTTCATACTGACTCAGCAATGCTACTGACAATCTCTGCTTTAATACTGACTCAGCAATGCTACTGACAATCTCTGCTTTAATACTGACTCAGCAATGCTACTGACAATCTCTGCTTTAATACTGACTCAGCAATGCTACTGACAATCTCTGCTTTAATACTGACCCAGCAATGCTACTGACAATCTCTGCTTTCATACTGACTAGTAACTGCATCACGACATCAGTTACAAACAAGAATGGAACTCTGTGGTTCTTGCTGATTAAAGCAGCTGAGCTTTGTGGACCACTGCGGCAAGTCAGCCTTCCTATCTCGCACCTGAAGTCAGGTGAATGATAAACTGACCACTTGAGGGGAGGTCACAGCAACTGTGTAAATACATAGGAGGAAACTAAGATAGTGAAAGTAAACAAGGCAAATGATAAGCATGTATCATCTAACGCATGGGCGCCGGAACTTAGGGGCACCCCATGGACAAGTCCCCGTTTCCTATCGATCGCGCAATCACACATAAAACTTCTCTCTTTATTTATTTTTTTTTTAAATTGCATTTGTAAATTTTATTACATTTTATTTTATTCAGATAAAAAAAAAAGTTTGCCTTTGCAGGATGTTACAGAACCAACCAGAGTATTTGCTGGCTGTTTGGTTTCGTAGGGAATTTTTACTTTCAATAGTTTGCCATTGCCCCACTAAACTGTCGCCTCTCGATACTACTGTGAAAGTCAAGGCAAGGTGGTCTACTGTCACATTTACTGCAGCCAGAATATATATATGTGTGTGTGTGTCATATATATATATATATATATATATATATATATATATATATATATATATGTATATATATATATATATATATATATATATATATATATAAGAAAAAAAAACTGATATTTTTAAAGTAATTCCTATAAATAAACAGAGGGGGGAACCATTTGAGGCCGTTAAATATTATGAATTAATCAAGTAACAGAAAGTATTGTGAACGGCACTCATAGCTTTTTATGAGTGCCGTTCACAATACTTTTTGTTACTTGATTAATTCATGATATTTTAAAGATCTGAACATCAAGGAAGATTGGCTAATCAACAGCATCTTGTTTCCAAAGCGGAAATATTTTTGTCTTATCAAGCGCCATGGTTGTAAAATATAATAGCAGAAGAAATGGTACACGGAAGGAGGGGCAGGGGCCGACCAATAGGAAGATGGGCACAGAATGTAAATGACTCCTTGAATATGAATGTACACAAAGCAGGAGAGCTGGCGAGAGACCGAGTTTCATTCAGGCATTCCATGATAAGAGCAACGTTCTACAAAGACCCGCTATATGATTATGTATATATATATATATATATATTTATATATATATATATATATATATATATATATATATATATATATATATATATATATATATATATATATATATATATATATATATATATAGTTTGAGGTTTGAACAACGAATCAACATCATGGCACACGGATAGTAACCCATTAGTGCTCCGTTCTTCTTCTAACTCAAGTCTGAGGCCGAAGAATCTCAGCACAATGCACAGTCTCTGTAGCACCGGCGAGAATCCTGAAATACTCTAGGTAGATTTTTAACTCCAAATTTTGCATGGGCAGAGCCGTTAGGCTACTAATTTTGATTTCAAACTGCCGAAAGATTTTTTTACGTGCACAACAATACACATGGGCGTCTGATTTTTCTACCTAGAGAACAGGTGGAATTACTAGAAGTCCAAGTCCACGTGAAAGAATTTCAGCCCTTGCCGGGGATTGAACCCTGAACCTCTAGCACACCATGCCTCGAGACTACGCAGCCCCTTTATAAAAATCTAACTGGTAACTAATAATAATAACATATCCCTAAGTTAGTTGCTTATTGCTTACAGGACGTCACAGGAGCAGCCCACATTTTTGTTGTTGTTGGCTGCTGTGGTTTTTCTGTGCAAATTTTAGGTTTGCCATTGCACCCTGAAGCGAGTTCGCAATGCCAGAGTCATAGACGCCGACAAAATATCTCTGCTGGAACTAGCATTTTGTTCGTGTAAACTGAGTGTTCTGTGCGAATTCTTGTTAACCAGAGTTTACTGTGTGTGTGTGTGTTTGTGTGTGTAAACGAGGCTTGAACCTTCCCCCCCCCCCCACCTTCCTTTCCAAGAGGGCATACCCACCCCCACGAGGGTATTTTCCTCCCCCGCCCTTAACATTTGCAGGGGCGCCTCATGTTTGTACTGTACCCGCGCTCATGCTTGTGATGGTACTTGAGAATGCGGGTTCGTTCACATTTTCTTGCCAACAACACGAGCAAAGCAGGAGTAAGTAAAGGACCCTTTTCCACGCCTTTATGCGTATAGGGCATATAGGGCTAGACCTATATTTTTATAGACCGATCGGCAAGATGGTGGATGTGGATGCCTTTATTTCGGGGACTGCACCCGGTACCCACTCAAAGCTGGGTCGACCTGGGAGTCCAGATCCTTTTTGAAAAAAAGTCCAGCTTCGCCAGGGAGCGAACCCACGACCTTTCGATTCGCACGCGAGCGTCTAGCCGCTACGCCCCGGCGACTCCCTCGGACAAAGCAGAAGGGCAGGAGATATATATAAAAGGAGAATTACATGGCTTCTGCCAAATGAAAAGACACAAAACATGTGCTTAATTTAAAAACAACCCGTGCTCGTATCCACCAGTATTGAGAAAATAAACAAAAATATATAAGAGGATTTAGCTTCGACCATTTATTTACATCGTTGATGGTGATGAAACAAAACTCTAAATAATCTCTTTAGAGAGCAGAGATCAAATAAAGTAACTTATTGCATGTTTCGACATCTAGAACACCTTATCTTCTTCTGCCTCTGCTTGTGTCGCAGGTTTTCCTTCGTCTACTTCTTTGCATCTTAATTCACACACACACAAAAGATCCATTGGAACGTCGCTGGAGCAACAGTTTCGTGCTTTATTCTATGCTTTATGTAGATGCCTAGCCGTTCTGCGCAGAGAGACCGTGCTGTACGTTATAAAACCTGGTGCAATGAAGTCGATCAGTGTGTCAGAAAAGTGAAAAATTGATGGAAAAGATTTATAAAGGACACGTATAGGCAGAAGTGACAACATTAAAGACACCCTACGTCTTCAGAGCATAACAATAACAAGTGGGAGCCAGCATGAACTAGCACCCAGTTTGAGAACTTACGGGTTTAGCGGTTAGGCTGTTGTTCCCTCACTTATCATGCAGATGCACTCCATCTTCAAAGGAAACACCCCAGACTAGTCACACTTTACGACATGCTAGTTAGGGGAGGGGGGAGGGGGAGTGAGTCTGTTTCCTTGTTCCCTCCGCAATAGGCCCCAGGAACCCACACGGGGAGATTTACAGAAAAGCAACATTCACCGGATGTAGCCATAAAAGCGACAGTCTCTGTCTGTGAACCGCTGGCTGAGTCAGATACATGTGAACACATTAACCTCCCGCCCAATGATCGATTTGGTTATTCTGACATACAGGACCTTTTTCGCTAATGCCCTGGAGACAATTAAAAGGGCCTGGGTCGAGGGACCCACGACACTACCAGCTCCAGGTCACCGAAATCTTCACAAGTACAGGGGTCCAGACAAATAGGTATTACGAGGTACAACAGCCTGATTGTTTCACTGCGTATTGTGTGTGTGTGTGTGTGTTTAAATTTTAATTTCTGTGGTTTTGTGAACCGTATGAAAATACTGTGTCATATAATACAGTATCTTCGGCGAGGGCTTGTGTGGAAGTGTTAACACAGGAAATGATTTCACCTGGGTTTATCCGTCTGAGTATAGAAGTCAAATAATTGGACAGACTACTCCCTGTCTGACTTTAATGGGCCTAGTGACATTCAGTGTTACTAGTCTACTCCCCGTCGGCCGTTAAGGGCTATGTTGACAATCAGACAGCGTTACAGTCCATGTTACTACTCTATGGCTGCTGCTAAAAGCCCCGTTGACAATCAGACAGTGTTACAGTCCATATTACTACTCCCTGTCTGTCGTTAAGGGCCACGCTGACAATCAGACAGTGCTACAGTCCATGTTACTACTCCCTGTCTGTCGTTAAGGGCCACGCTGACAATCAGACAGTGCTACAGTCCATGTTACTACTCCCTGGCTGCGGCCAAAAGCCACCTTGACAATCAGACAGTGTTGCAGTCCATATTACTACTCCCTGTCTGTCGTTAAGAGCCACGCTGACAATCAGACAGTGCTACAGTCCATGTTACTACTCCCTGTCTGTCGTTAAGGGTCACGTTGACAATCAGACAGTGCTACAGTCCATGTTATTACTCCCTGTCTGTCGTTAAGGGCCACGCTGACAATCAGACAGCATTACAGTCCATGTTACTACTCCCTGGCTCGCTGCCAAAAGCCATCTTGACAATCAGACAGTGCAACAGTCCATATTACTACTCCTTGTCTGTCGTTAAGGGCCACGCTGACAATCCAGACAGTGCTACAGTCCATGTTACTATTCCCCGTTTGCCGTTAAAGCCACCAGTAAACATCAGGTGGAGTTATAATCTCTGTTGCTACTCCCCGCCTGGGCCCCATTGACAGTCAGACGTAGTTACAGTCCCTGCTACTACTTCCTGTCTGACATTAAGGGCCCCGGTGTTTCAGCACTGCAGGCGTATTTCCCCCAGGCAGGTCCCCTGCTGTGAAACATATGAACCGAAAAGTAAAAACAATTTTTTTTTATGGGCGACCCTAGCAGAGGGTTTTAAGTGCAGTCGAGGACTGAGAGGTGGATGCCCTCAAGTACAGACGTGGTTTAGTTCAGGGGTTATGGCGTCCACGGACAGACGGGCTTCGATAGCTCATTTCACTGAGATGGCCGGTCTGTTTTTTTTTTTTTTTTGGGTTGTTTTTTGTTGTTGTTGTTGTAAATTAAAGACACGTTTGTAGTTTTGAACAACGGATCAACAACATGGCACACGGGTAGGAACCCATAAGTGCTCCGTTCTTCTAACTTAAGTCTGAGTCCATAGAAGCTCAGCATAGTGCACAGGCTCTGTAGCACCGGCGAGGATCCTGAAATACTTTGGGTAGATTTTTAACTCCGAATTTCAAACTGAGGACAAGCGTAGCATATTACCCACTGATTCAAGGACAAAACAGGGGAGGGGAGGGGCATAGTGTTAACAAAAGGGGCGGGTTAAAGGGGGAGGGAGGAAGGGGGTGAATCGGACGTTAAGCCTTCTCGGACAAAGGCGAAACTCATTTGATATATTACAAATGACTTATGATTATCACAGTGCACACCTTCAGTTTTCTTCTTCTTCTTCTTCTTCTTCTTCTTCTTCTTCTTCTTCTTCTTCTTCTTCTTCTTCTTCTTTTTCTTCTTCTTCTTCTTCTTCTTCTTCTTCTTCTTCTTCTTCTTCTTCTTCTTCTTCTCTTCTTCTTTCTTTTCTTCTTTCTTCTTATTCTTTCTTCTTCTTCTTCTTCTTCTTCTCTTCTTCTCTCTATATTCTTCTTCTTCTTCTTCTTCTTCTTCTTCTTCTTCTTACTTCTTCCTTCTTTTCTTCTTCTTTCTTCTTCTTTCTTCTTCTTCTTCTTCTTCTTCTTCTTCTTCTTCTTCTTCTTCTTCTTCTTCTTCTTCTTCTTCTTCTTCTTCTTCTTCTTCTTCTTCCTTCTTCTTCTTCTTCTTTTTCTTCTTCTTTTCCTTCGTCTTCCTCCTCTTCTTCTTTATTCCCCTAAAGAACATTGACTTTCACAAGCTACCAGTGCTACGAAAACTAATCTTTTCTTTTGTATTCGTATTAACAAAATACTGTCTTTTGATTTAACTGGCAGTTAAACATGTAGTTACGTTTCTGATTCATCTTAGTCCCTCAGGTGCGCGAGTGAGTCTGGTTCTAGCGTGTCCTCGGGATTTGTATCGGCTGTGCTTATGTCACAGTGTGGGTGGTGTGTACATTTTAAAGAGGGGATAGAAGAAGAAGAGAAGATATAAAAGTATAGAGAGAGACAGACGAGAAGAAAGATAATAGTTAAAGGAGTATAAGAGGACAATAGGTTCTCCTGTGTGGAGAGTGTAGTAATAAGTCTACAACCCCAAACGATCAGGTAATAGTCAGTGGAAGGTCTTATGAAGGAGAGAGTAGATATAGAGTGAAGTGGCGGTGGTATAAAGACTACAGAGACTAACAATATTAGTACCACTCCTATACTCAACAAACTAACGATGGAATAAAAGGAATAACAACTAACAATCATGTTTATTAAGAAACAGCATTACAAGTCGTCTATCTCATGTTACACAACCGACAGATGTTATATTATGTTATAAACAGAACGTCCTCACGCTATAAAACTCAGCAACTGACAGCAGAATCACTCAACGATAAAACTAGCAAATGACGCCTAGATTGTATCCTTCATTGCTATCACAAATAATAAGCCAAATAACCAACTACAATCTAGCCATCTACTCTAATGCCAAATACCGACTACCATCTAGCCATACTGATGATTGCAGTCTAGATACCATCAACTATAGCTGATTGCAGTCCAAAGACCAGCTAGCCATTTTAGCCAACCGGCACACCATGACAGAAAAACTGCCATGTCACCTGTTAATATATTCAAACAATCTATAAGTTCACATTGCCAAGCATATAAACGTGAACGCAACAACATACATCTTATTCTACCCTGCAAACAACTGCCTTCTTTCATACGAATAGTTCTCCCTTTAAACAGGCATTCTGATAGCCTTGAATAAACCTCCATCCACTAACACACATGTACTTCTTATTCAACACATATGACTATGTATAACCATACATGCACTACTTACTTTTTACCACATGAATGCCCCATGCCCTTCCTCCTCAAACAACAACAGTCCGGCTACAGACCTGGCCTTGCATCCCCCACTCACTTCAACATCTGATACTTCTGTCCCGCACCTTTACAGTTAAATTCAATTACATCCGTGTGCTCCCTTCTCAGCAGCTTGCCGAGGACAGTTAAAGCTAAATGACTTTCACTTTCCCATATCTTCTTATATCATTCTCTCTTCAAATCACAACTAAAATGTTTACAACATTATTACTGCAATCATGTTAATACTCGTGGCGTTATCATTCCATAGCAGCGCTAACGCGCTGTTCAATATGATACTTCACACGTCATGCTTATCTGTTATCATGACCATCACCATCATGTGCTGTGCCGGTCTTCCAGTAGCTTATTCTATCTTCTAAACAGAAGCCTAATTCTTCCTTACAACCAGGACACACAAAAACTATACATACACAATATACATCTTATGACATCGTGCCCGTGCTTCCTCTGTATCACAATCAAACAAGCAGAAAAAGCCGCCGTTAGAAAGGGTCATTCTAGGGCCACCTGTTTCATTCACCAAA